>NC_051173.1:31250101-31282601 GCF_013339725.1 Rhipicephalus microplus | reverse complement strand
CTGATGCAACTGATCGTTTCAAGTTGTACCTCGAAGCGTCCACATGCAAAACATTTGATTTGTTTTTTAACATTTTTCTGAGCCATCACACTCTCTCCTCTCTGCGCTTTCTGTTTGTTTTTACATCAATGTTCTTGGGCAGCGGTGAGATCGAGATCTTGCTGTGGACGGGATCCGGGATTTCTACAAGAACCTCGTCCAGGTTCTGGGGGTATGGCGGAAAGCCCACCCTAGCAAGTATCTCTCTCCCCGCTTTCGTTTGACTTAGACAATTTCTCTGCGCCGTCAGTACCACTGTCTTTAGCCCAGGGTATGTATTATATATACCGAGGCCCAAAAGCTTTTGGTTTGGTGTGCTTACCGGTAGCCCTATGGCCACTTTGTAGGCGCCCCCAATTATAGACTCGATGGTTTTTTTCTTCTGATTTGTTCAACACGTGGAAAGGTAGACTATATATGCGTAACCTTACACAGTACAAGTGCCTGTACTAATATAATTGTGTCTCTTCCTTTCATTCCTTATTTGTGGTATGTTGTTCTAAGAATCATTCGTGCAACTTGTTTGGTGGCTGATTTAATATGCTTATTGTATGGTTCGCTCGTCCATTGCTTTGAACCCAGTTACCCAGACTACGTGCGATGGTTACATCACGTACTTTGACACATTCAATGTGTATGTCGATGCTACCGTTATTTTTGTATCTTTTTCCATGTACCCTGATAATTTCTAATTTTTCTGGGGCATAGCTGAGCCCGCTTGCCTTCGCAAAGCTTTCAACTGCTGTTGCAGCGTCTTGAAGTGTCTGCTCTTTGTTAGCCAGAGATCCATGCGTTGCCCATAGGGAGATATCATCCGCATATAGAGTGTATCCTAACTGCGGAACTTCATCCAGAGCTCGCGTGAGATGGCGATATTAAAGAGCAGGGGAGAGAGAAGGGCTCCTTGAGGGGTACCTTTGTATGGCATCTCAAAAGTGTCTGACATGACTTGTGCTACGCTTATCGATGCCCGCCTTTCTGTGAGGAATGCCTTGATGTAATTGTAAATGTTTGTCCCACATCCGATGTTGTTTATATGTGTTAGGATGGCCTCATGCGAGATATTGTGGAATGTTCTTTTTAAATCAAGGGCTAGTATTAGATTTCCTCCTCCTCTATGTATATAGCTCTAAACGTCCTCTAGTAATAGGAGAAATGCGTCTTGAGTGGAGAGGCCATTGCGGAAACCCAGCATAGTGGCTGGAAAAAGGCCATTTTCCTCTGTAAAGTTTTGGAGCCGATTACGAATAACCCCCTCGAAAAGCTTTCCCATGCATGAAGTCAAAGATATGGGTCTGAGTGCCTGCAGGGATGGCTTCTTCCCGGGTTTTGGTATCGTAAATGTTTTGGCTACTTTCCATTTCTCGAATACCTTCCCTTTGAGTCAATAGTTGTCATTAAAATGGTTTGTCAGTGCCTCTATGACCTTATCGCTGAGGTTTCTCATTATTGCATTTGTTATTTGATCTAAAACAGGGGAAGAATTTCTCTCGGCTGCTAGGGCAGCCGCGAAGACCTCTTCCTTGGTGATTGGGGCGTCGAGTCAATCGTTTTGACAGGGAAATGCTGATTATGTAGTGATCGCTGCCGAGATTCTCTTCCAGGTTTGTCCAGTTAGTGTCGTTAATGTTGTTACGTGTGAATGTCAGATCTGGGAACGTGTCCCGACTTACGCTGTTACCCAGCCTCGTAGGTGTTGTGGGTAGAGTAATTAAGCTCAATCCTAGTTTGGATACGGCGTGTTCGAGACGCGTTCCCTTAGGGGAATCTCTCGAATAACCCCAGGTGGTGCTGTGTGCGTTGAAATCGCCCAATACCACAAGTCGATATCTCGCCTCTGCAAAGCCGACGACATCTTTAAGCAGTGCGCCAAAGTCCTCGTGTTTATCTTTCGGAGGGCTGTATATATTTCATATTACGGTTTTCACTTTGCCTCTCTTCAGAGGAAGGAGGGTGATTATCTTATGATTTATCCGCAAACTTTCTATGTGCTCAACCTTTGCTGCAATACTTTTGCTAACCAGCGAGACTATGCGGAGATAATTTGGATTTTGTAAACAATATTATCCCTGCAGTTTGACCATCTTGGGCCCAACCTCCTGCAGGCATATTACGTCTGGCTGAATTGGTACCGAGTTCATGTAATTTTCGAGTGCTGCAGCGCGCTTGTGAAAAGTGTGACAGTTCCACTGCCAAATCTCTAAATGTTATACACTTTTTATATTATTTTTGGCCATTTTGCATTGCAGTATCCATGCTGTCGCGGCCCGCTTTGGATGGTTTGTCAATTACTGGGGCGGACAAAGAGCGTTGGTTCAGTGCCCTCTGCAAGCCTCCCACAGCATTGTTAACATACTGCCTCTGAACTTTCAGTTCTTCTACGACTAACGTTTTCATTTCCGCCATGAAATCAGCTAAAAGTTTATGTAAAGTAGCTATGCTTTCCCTGTTTGCTTGAACCTGCCTCTGCACTTGCTTTACTAATGCATTGCTTTCTGATATAGTAGCGGACGAGTCTTCATCTATCGTTTCCTCGCTCGTTTCTGCGCTATCCTTCATGTCGGCTAGACGCTCTTGCACTTCTTTATTGCCCTCGGTGGGGTTGCCTACCAACCCTCGGTTTTTTATTTTCTGAATTGCATTTTCTACTTTGCTTTCCATTCACGAAATGGCCAGTTTATACTCTTTCCGCTCCGCAGACATTTGATGTCTAAGCTGTTTAATTTCTTGTGTTAATCTTTTGTTCTCCTCTAAAATTTTTCTATACTGGGGGCTATCAGTTACGGAAACATTGGGAGGCACTGTACTCGCCCAGCTCATCTTGTTTGGTTGGTTGTTTTGTACGTCCTCCGAACTAAGGTCAGTGGTTGCTGCGGCTGCTTCTTCTTTCCTGGCATTGGCGGAGCATGTTTCCCAGCTGCTGCTCGGTGTTTTCTTCAAGTTTGGCTTGCCAGGGGCCTCCACAGGCTTGCTGTTGTTTCGCTGTTGCGGGGTCTTTGATGTCGATCTTGATCTTGATCGTGATCTGGAACTGGATCTTGATGTCTGCCACTTCTGGAGCGTCGTTTTTCTCGGTCTGAGCTGAACCAACAAGGAGGTTTCTGCTGGTGTTGCTCAAGTTGCGAGAAATCCTTCTCGGCGTAGGTATACACTCTGTTTGTCTTCGAGGTGTCCCCGCTCGTGATATTCGGGGAACCACGTTTTTCAGTTTCTTTCTGCACGTTTTGTCTCCTGTAGCGTGCTCTTCACCGCATATGGCGCAGTTCAGGGCACATTCGTGTCCTTGAGTAGGATCACCCGTCCTACACCTAGAGCACACGTTGGCGTTCAGAGTCGGGAACACATCGGTTTGGTGTCCAGTTGATCGACAAATCTTGCAAACCTGTACGGTAGGTTTGTATCGATAACAGATCGCCTCTGCACCCATAAAATAGACACTACTGGGGAGCACGTCACCCGTAAACGTTATTATTGCTGACTTCGAAGACCCCAGCATTCTGGCTCTCTCTATCTTCACCCCTTGTGGCCGTATTCGTAGGTTTGCCCTCAGGTCGGCCTGAGTGGTTCCGGGCAGTAGTCCGTGAACGATGCCTCGCAGCAAGTCTTCCGGGTCGGCCACGTACGCATTGAAGGGGTGAATTTGTCCTCTGATTTTCAGTTGGTTAATCTCTCTCAGCCTGCCCACCACTTGTTGTTGTTGTTGTTGTTTCTCTGTGCAAATGGCTCGTACCCAAAGAAGGGGATTGGCCGATACTTGTTCGTGTGGCGTGGACGATATTATGATGTTCGATCCGGGGTGGACCCACAGCACAAACTTTCTCCTCCAAAGCTGTTCCGGCAGGCCTCTATCACTGCTATAGAGAGCTCCGATCCAAATAGATTTTTCACTGTGAGGCCCTTGTGTGGTTACAGGATAACCTTTATGTCTTCCTTTGGAAGGGGCGTCGGTCCTCGGCGTTTTCTGCGCTGGAAGTCCTGCTTGACTTGGCTGCTTCGTGCTGCGTCGACAGGCGGATGGCCTGCTGACTTTTCGTTTTTCTTCTCTAGTCCCTTCTCGGGTTCTTTCTGGCTTTGTTTGTGGTTCATTTTTCTTATGCGTGAAAGAACGGTGTGCCGGCCGTCCCCCGTCCAAGTAAGAGCCAGACCCGCGTCGCCATCGTTCTTGTTATCGAGAGACGCGGCGCTGGGCGCTCGCGCGTCGTTACATGGTTCCTCATTTGACGAGACGCCACCCGCGTCGTTCGGTTGATTCTCCGACACCAGAGATGCGCCGGGAGGGTCTTCGCGACGTCCATTTAGACGAAGAATTTCTAGGCATCCTTATGCATGCATGCTCAGTAGAAAAGGAAAAATGGGCCGACCTCCGTTTTCCTTTGCGCAAGGCGCATAGTCCGAAAGGGAAGTTAAATGGCACTCACCATTGACTTCTTACTCGGTCAGAAAATGTCGGAGAAAGTCGGTCGAATGGTTGTGAGGCAGTCGACGCACACACACCCGTTGCCGCACCCCACACGGTTTAGCGTCCCGGCGCCGCCGACCAAAGCCGGTGATACGGTGAGCTGCATTCGTGCACGTCGTGTCTTCAAATGTTCGTAGTTTCTCGTGAAGCTGGTCCAGGTCCCAAAGTTTGGTGTCCTTCGAATCCTCGCAACTTCAAGAAAAAGATGATGCACTCTTCAAATAGACTTGAGTGAAATTTCCACCTGAAAGTCTTTCATAAAGCGGAGAGCAATGTGAGCACGTCCTCACCACCCTACGCCACCTTTGGGTGCTAGGTATCAACTGCCAACGCCCAGTTATCTCGCCCCAGTTGCGACCACAGTCCCGCTAAACTTGATACAAAGATGTATACCTTCTTTCAGGAAATGCTCATATTAGCCGAGATATTAGTGCCATACTCTGTCAATGGGCCGTTCTTAATAGAATAAGTGGGTGAATTGAAGAAAGGACCGCACATATGTACGCAGTATCTCAAGCATATACAGTTATGGGCGCACTTGATGTATGTACAACGAAGCCTTTTCTACGTACAGTGATCGTTGAATAATGGTGTGCAACGGTAACTTTGGTAAATTGGTCAATCGTGAAGCGGAGCTAAAGTCTACCGTGACAGCCCTGACGCATTTCGCGGAAATTTCGACATTGGCGTCGTTGGTGGTGAGCGAAAAATGAGCTAGTACGAAAACTAAAATTCGAGACTGGTGAAAAAAAAAACTCCCAAGCATTTCCCCGAGGGTGAACATGGTTAAGTGCGAATGCACGGGGTGATGCTATGAGGGGTATTTATTGATTCGCACTTTATTATTCACACTATGGTGCCTTTATGGTGCCATGGTTCCTGGGAATCGCAACTTGATCACACGGGGAAGTTTACGTTAACTCACTGGCGAATGCCAACAAATTTTAACTTTACTTTCCCTCATAGCATGCGAGCCCCGGACGAGCAAAGTCCAGGGCTCGCACCCCTCTCCCGCGTGGCACGTTCACTGGCTCGAATGGCTTCAGGAACGTCCACTCGCCGTTGACGATTGCGAGCGGCGTCTTGACGCCGCCCTTCATCGCCCTTCTCCGCCTGACGCTTGCGTTGTCGTTCCGCTTCTTGGGCCGCGTTCGCGGCTCGATGCTGACGCCTCATGTCGGCCTCGCGAGCGCGCAGTTCACCATATGCTGCACGCTTCGCCCACTTGTCCTCGGCCTCGCGAGCGCGAAGATCGGCATCCTCTGCACGCTTCGCACGCTTGTCCTCGGCCTCGCTAGCGCGCAGTTCGGCATCCGCTGCACGCTTCGCCCGCTTGCACTCGGCCTCGCGAGCACGCAGTTTGGCATCCGCTGCACGCTTCGCCCGCTTACGTTCGGTCTCACGAGCCCTTCGCAGCGCCGCCTTGTCTTCCAACGTCGGCGAAACCACCGCGGTACCGTCACCTCCAACGACGGGTGCAGTGCTGGCATTCGGTTGTTCTGCATTCGTTGTTGATGGTAGCGTTGCCTCCGGGACATCCATCGCACGACCCGCTCTCGACGGGAGACTGAGAGAGAAGGCGGGCGCGCGACAGAGAGGGGTGCGCGCGCAGCTTCAGCGAGCGAGGAGAGCGGAGGAGCGAGCGAAGGGGGATATCAGCGTCGCGTCCGTGGCTTATTCGGTAGAGCGTCGCGCTGCGGCCCGCCAAGTCCTCTTTTAGATGCGGAGCATCTAATACTCGAGGCTTGTAGTGCGGCGCCGTCCGCAAGCTTCCTCCTCCTTCTTCCACCATCTGTGCATCCCTTCCTCCTCTACACACCAGAGATGCGCCGGGAGGGTCTTCGCGACGTCCATTTAGACGAAGAATTTCTAGGCATCCTTATGCATGCATGCTCAGTAGAAAAGGAAAAATGGGCCGACCTCCGTTTTCCTTTGCGCAAGGCGCATAGTCCGAAAGGGAAGTTAAATGGCACTCACCATTGACTTCTTACTCGGTCAGAAAATGTCGGAGAAAGTCGGTCGAATGGTTGTGAGGCAGTCGACGCACACACACCCGTTGCCGCACCCCACACGGTTTAGCGTCCCGGCGCCGCCGACCAAAGCCGGTGATACGGTGAGCTGCATTCGTGCACGTCGTGTCTTCAAATGTTCGTAGTTTCTCGTGAAGCTGGTCCAGGTCCCAAAGTTTGGTGTCCTTCGAATCCTCGCAACTTCAAGAAAAAGATGATGCACTCTTCAAATAGACTTGAGTGAAATTTCCACCTGAAAGTCTTTCATAAAGCGGAGAGCAATGTGAGCACGTCCTCACCACCCTACGCCACCTTTGGGTGCTAGGTATCAACTGCCAACGCCCAGTTATCTCGCCCCAGTTGCGACCACAGTCCCGCTAAACTTGATACAAAGATGTATACCTTCTTTCAGGAAATGCTCATATTAGCCGAGATATTAGTGCCATACTCTGTCAATGGGCCGTTCTTAATAGAATAAGTGGGTGAATTGAAGAAAGGACCGCACATATGTACGCAGTATCTCAAGCATATACAGTTATGGGCGCACTTGATGTATGTACAACGAAGCCTTTTCTACGTACAGTGATCGTTGAATAATGGTGTGCAACGGTAACTTTGGTAAATTGGTCAATCGTGAAGCGGAGCTAAAGTCTACCGTGACAGCCCTGACGCATTTCGCGGAAATTTCGACATTGGCGTCGTTGGTGGTGAGCGAAAAATGAGCTAGTACGAAAACTAAAATTCGAGACTGGTGAAAAAAAAAACTCCCAAGCATTTCCCCGAGGGTGAACATGGTTAAGTGCGAATGCACGGGGTGATGCTATGAGGGGTATTATTGATTCGCACTTTATTATTCACACTATGGTGCCTTTATGGTGCCATGGTTCCTGGGAATCGCAACTTGATCACACGGGGAAGTTTACGTTAACTCACTGGCGAATGCCAACAAATTTTAACTTTACTTTCCCTCATAGCATGCGAGCCCCGGACGAGCAAAGTCCAGGGCTCGCACCCTCTCCCGCGTGGCACGTTCACTGGCTCGAATGGCTTCAGGAACGTCCACTCGCCGTTGACGATTGCGAGCGGCGTCTTGACGCCGCCCTTCATCGCCCTTCTCCGCCTGACGCTTGCGTTGTCGTTCCGCTTCTTGGGCCGCGTTCGCGGCTCGATGCTGACGCCTCATGTCGGCCTCGCGAGCGCGCAGTTCACCATATGCTGCACGCTTCGCCCACTTGTCCTCGGCCTCGCGAGCGCGAAGATCGGCATCCTCTGCACGCTTCGCACGCTTGTCCTCGGCCTCGCTAGCGCGCAGTTCGGCATCCGCTGCACGCTTCGCCCGCTTGCACTCGGCCTCGCGAGCACGCAGTTTGGCATCCGCTGCACGCTTCGCCCGCTTACGTTCGGTCTCACGAGCCCTTCGCAGCGCCGCCTTGTCTTCCAACGTCGGCGAAACCACCGCGGTACCGTCACCTCCAACGACGGGTGCAGTGCTGGCATTCGGTTGTTCTGCATTCGTTGTTGATGGTAGCGTTGCCTCCGGGACATCCATCGCACGACCCGCTCTCGACGGGAGACTGAGAGAGAAGGCGGGCGCGCGACAGAGAGGGGTGCGCGCGCAGCTTCAGCGAGCGAGGAGAGCGGAGGAGCGAGCGAAGGGGGATATCAGCGTCGCGTCCGTGGCTTATTCGGTAGAGCGTCGCGCTGCGGCCCGCCAAGTCCTCTTTTTTTTTAAAGATAGAGAGAAGACTGCGGACGCCGCCGACGGCGGTGGATGGTTTTGGGTCGCTTATAAAGTGTATTCACACTAAAAATTATTGTAAGGGTGCTTATTTGACGGCATTCATCAACAGCGGGCAACGTCAACAGCCAAGGGGACGCGCGTACTTTCACGCGAGCTGCATTCTTTCAGAAAAGAACCGCAAAGAACGACCCACTATAGAAGGCGCTGGTGAGGACGACCCATTATAGAGTTCTGGGCTTTTGTTAGGCATTGCAAAATAAAAAAAAACTTGGAGTGGCAATCATACTCCCAGGCCTTCTGCGTGGAAATCAAGTGCTCCACCAGAGAGCCCTAAGCCAGTGCTTGAAACTACTTGAGGAAAAAAAAAGGTCTTTAATAATGGCATACAATGCAACGACTATCTTTAACGCATGTGATGTTGCTTGGCTGAGTCGTACAATCACGCCAGACGTCAGGATGTGAACTGCCCAACCATATAAGAGGCGCGCCCTTAACAAAGCGCGAAGACACATGCTGCAACAGCGTCTACAAAAGAAGCAGTGGCGTCGTTTCGCGCATTGCCTTGCAGACGCGTGTAGTGGTCACTTCTTTGATCCGCAAAAAAAAAGGCAGATCCTACGCACAGTGGGAATCGATGATATGCGAAGCACGAATGAGAAATGTTGATAAGTCCCTTTAAAATCAGCCCAACGTTACGAGGTGGGGGTAAATGATGCCGTACATGACTTCCGTGTCATGATTATCATGTTTGGATCTGTCGTTTACCTTCGTCATCTATTCACGTCACGTGATACTAAATTTTGTATATGTAGAGCTAGCAAAGCGGCCGCGAGCACGCTATGAGAGTGGCATGTTGTCATGTTCCTACATGAAACACGTGTCAGGATAATCATGTTTGTACCAGTCATATATTTCGTCATCCATCAACGCCACGTAACACCAAATTTGGTATATGTAGAGTTAGCAAAACGGCCGCGAGTGCATCATGAAGGGCCCAATACACTCCAATGTAGTGGTGACGCGCGCGCACGCTGGGCACAGTGACGCTACGTTAGCAAAACGCGAGCACTTATAGTCTGACACCAGGTGTGACCAGCGTCCGTCCGCTCGGCCCGACGGCAACCGGCGCGAAATGCGACATCGATGCGTTACACAGACAACACTGGATGGATGGATGGATGGATGGATGGATGGATGGATGGATGGATGGATGGATGGATGGATGGATGGATGGATGGATGGATGGATGGATGGATGGATGGATGGATGGATGGATGGATGGATTTATGGATGGATGGATGGATGGATGGATGGATGAATGGATGGATGGATGGATGGATGGATGGATGGATGGATGGATGGATGGATGGATGGATGGATGGATGAATGGATGGATGGATGGATGGATGGATGGATGGATGGATGGATGGATGGATGGACGGATGGACGGATGGACGGATGGATGGATGGATGGATGGATGGATGGATGGATGGATGGATGGATGAATACGCTCAAAGTCGCCGAAGTTCAATAAGAAAGGCTTCGCATTTAGAAAAAAATGTGAAGTAGTGACTACTTCACAACTGTACTTGCAGTAGGCATTCGAGGATAACTTAAAGCTATCCTCGAACGGCCAATGTCACTCGCACACACGTTCCTTTTCTTGATGGTTCAGGTGTCCACTTAAAAGCGAAACATCATCATCAGCCTCACTGCGCCCACTGCAGGGCAAAGGCGTCTCCAATGTTCTGCCAATCAACCCGGTCCTGTGCATTCTGCTGCCGCATTATACCTGCAAACATTTTAATCTCATCGGCTCATCTAACTTTCTGTCTCCCCCTCAGTGGGCCGTCGCTATAACTGTAATTAACAAGACTCAGTCTGCGTACAGATTTGATTACATCGTAGTAATCCACAATTTCAACTTCTCTAGTAACATCGTACAATAAAAGTATGCACTAATTGATTGTATATGATCTAGGGACAGATATTTTATCGTATTGAGTGAGTGAAACAACCTTATTGACGATCCGGCATAAAGGGGGAAGGGGTAGGGGGATTAAAGCGAGACACTAGCGTGCTCGGACGTCCCGGAGCAGCAACCTACTCGCGTCAAACCCGTGGGCGCACCACTTTCGGCCGCTGGTGTTCCAGGATGCTAAGCACGTGCTGGACCACGTCTCTTTGATTGCCTGGCTCTCGGCTGATAATTTTGCTGCTTATGGCAGTTGGCATTACTTCTTGGTTACCCGGCGGTGGTGCACAGTCCCAAAGGAGGTGTCTCTGGGTGGCTCGCGCCTTCTTGCAGTGTTGGCATACATCAGTGGTGTAAACCTCCGGGCAAACGTGCTTTGCCCAGACGGGGGTCCATATAGCGTGTACTTGCAGCTGCCGTAGTGCGGCTGCTTCTCTGCGTTGTAGGTCTCAGTGAGGCGGTGGGTTATCGTATTAAACTTTTAAAGGCGAAGCTTAAGGATCCTCCCATTTTGAAGCATAGAATGAATGTAAGCGGTTCTCTTAAACTTTATATGCTTGTTACGTTCATCTGAAAAACTAGATAGGTGTTGCTTACCATAAAACAACAAAATCAGGTAACCGGATGGTTCAGGGGGTGCAACGCTTGCTGCTATTAGACGCTTTTAGTTGGGCGTACGTAACGAGCCTACGTACGCAACACTGCCGCGGGAGAGAACTGCGCATGTGCAGGACGTAACGTAATAATTCCAAGGATGCGCGCGTACACCCGTAACAAGACGCTGCGTACGTAACGCAATGCTTACTGCGTTACGTTCTTGCGAGACCTCGAGGAAACCAGAACGAGAGTATATGGTGGCTGCAGTGGCGTTCGACGCAGACAGCAACAGCGTACCCAATGCAAGGCATGTGTACGTACTTCCCAATGAAAGGTGATGTTTTCATGCCAGACAAGGTACATTCAAGCGGCGCTTTCCGGCATCCTGATGATACAGAAGAAATTGCCGGGCGTCTCACGAAAATCCTCAATAATCGCCTTCGATAGGTTGTGCGCGGGAACGTGCTTAGTTCTGCCAGGCCTCTCGGTGAATGAACCCGTAAATGAAACGGAAGCTTCGTATGTATACTTTTATTCACTGTGCAACGTAACACGTTCGATGTTGTGCGAGCTTTCACTCATTAGATGTGCCGGTAGTACATCGTAGGACCAAGAATAACTGAAACGTGACCACTTGCTGCGGGGTACGCTAAGCCTCATCCGAAGGATCACTGTATAGAACGCTGGGGTCGATTCAGTGCAGTCATGCCCGATCAAACGCTGTTCTTACATTGCGCGCCCAAGTTCAAATCAACAAAGGTGCATGTGCGCATTCAGTGCACCCAAGGACGATGTTAAATATATACAAAGCGAACGTCACGGCCTGACTTGAAAGCTGGTGGCCCTTGCCTTGGCAGTCGGGATGTTTTTCGTGTGGATCACAAATGCCACGTTATCACTGGGACCATAGAGAAAGAAGAAGCTGGGACCATGGTACAGGGACCTATAGCATACTTCTAACGCCAGCGGCGCTGATAAGCATTTCAAACCCTTGAAACTCGTATGCGATTTATCTAAAATACTGAAACGCATCAAGGTACGTTAAACTAAAAGCGTTGTCGCACGCTTCACTTGCAGCGTATACGCAACGTAATTTTCACAGCGTACGCAACTTCTCCGTATTCCCAACTAAAAGTGCCTCTTATCGCAACCTTGAAACCGTGTAGAGAGAAAGTACCGTTCATCCGGTTAATAACGCTAAGTGCGATGGGAGGGCCAAAGAGTTTCCTAAAATTAACTAGAGGGAACTCTGGCGCTATGATCGTTCAGCGACCATGGGAATGATGGGCAGTACACACATTTGCCTAGTCTTCGTACTTGCGGACGGCGAATCATACTTGCGGCTTCGTTTATTGCTGTGTTTCGGTTTTGTTTTGAAAGAAAGATTCAACCCTTTTGAACTTCGTGACCCTAATTGGGAAGGTAAGTTGAAAAGAATAATATGGTGAAGCACAACCGCGCTGAACATTTGTTAATATTTTCTTCGTGCGAAAACAGCTCCAAGCCACATGAACACGCACGGAGCCAAAAGCAGGCCAGAAGTACGAATATTAGACAAATGTTTGTACTACCCATCATTTCCATGCTCGCTGAAGCGCCATGGGTTGCAGCTACCATAGGCACTAGCGCCAGTGTTCCCTCTAGTGTACATTGGGAAACTTTATGGGGAGGGCACCCTGCAGCGCTTGCGAACGTCCGCCGTGTCGTACAAAAGGTGTGACCGCTAAATACGCGCCACCAACACTTTTCGCCGATCGAAGTACGCGTCTAGTTTGTCTTTGCAGCGTTCTCGCGGCTGAAATTGAATAAATGAGGCCTTCTCGCGGAATGAAAGGCACTAGGGAGCTTATGTGACGAACATGTAGGCTCCCTAAGAGGCACAGCGAGTTGGCCCCGCCTGCATGATAGTTTCGCCATTCATGGAAGTTTGAAGACATTCCAAAAATGATCGCTGACGACTTCTTGCACACCGTAACCGCATCAGGCTTAGAGGAGGATCTGCGGATGCATTGTCGTCAACACGAATGGAAACGTTCGCAAATGAAGAATACGAACGTTCCATTGTTTCTGAGCTGCAACTGTTGGCTAATTAGTATTGATACTTAACTGCATTATTACTTGACTGCAAATGTTGGCTATTACGTATCGATAACTAAAACTGTTGGTTTATCAGTATTACCAAGAATTAACGCTTCTGTGGAAGCTAATTAGCTATAGACTGCCTGGCGCGAATTCATCTTTATCCGAAAATAGCTTGATTATTGGAGCTTGCTTGCCTGAGCGATTTCTGTCATTTACCTTTTAGAGTTTCAAGGTGGCTTCAAATGGCATAGTTTGCACAAGAGAATGTCAAGCACGCATCTCGATTTATAGATGATTTCAGGCGCGGATGGCGCTCGAGTTACGTTGCAATTTATCACCGTGTCACCGGTGGCGATACAAATATACTTGTTTAATTAAGTTATATGCGTGAATAAGCGAGAAAGGCCTACATGAAATTGCTAAAGCCGTTGTATATAAAACTTGGAAAAAGTTAGTGCTCTGTTTTGGGGATATATAAAATATATGTGACGAATAAACTTGATTTCAGTCTTATTTACATGATTAGTCACAGAGTCAATGCTTTGTCACGGAAGCGTTCAGAAAAAGAATGAACACTTGTGAGGGACATTCATGGGCGACCCTTTACGGCACTTGAAGACGTCAGCGAAGAAAGAAGAATGCCGCAGGGGCACGTTGCACTCTCGTCGCTGGTCGGCGTCGTCTTTCTTGCCGCATAGCACGTAGCAGTAGCTCATGAAAAATATTTGCTTGTCGACAAAGGCTTCCAAGCCCTGAAGTCTCAAGTCCTCCACACCACCGGCCGTGCTTACCTCGTGCTCGGCGGCAGCCTTGAACGCCGAGTAGGACACTTCGAGGGCCGGTATCGCGGGGAGAACACTCATCGGTGGCTGGCCAGGTTCCGTTCCGAGATCGCAGCTGAGGCGACTATTGTACTCGGCCGACTCGGACTTGCCCCACCAGTGAATGCTCTCTCCGCGGTCATCAATCGTAGTGCCTCCGAGATCGATGCTCTTGACCATCTCTCTCATGATTAGCGTCCCCGCGCTGGCGTAGTTCATGGCGAACGTTCCTCCCGGGTAGTAGAGCGGTGGTTCCAACGCCACCAGAGCAGCGTCGACCGCGTTCAGAAGGTACGTGTAAGCGTACGCTTGGCGGCGAAACGTGCGCTGCTTCTTGTAGACGTCGTGAAAGCGCTCGCTCGATTGCAGGCGTTGGTAGACGCTCGAACTGTTCAGCCAGATCTCCATGAACGCCGCCTGGTTGATGCCAGGAAACAAGCCGTAAAGCGTCTCCCTCTGCAGGAAGAAATGCTCGGGGGGCAACGCGTTCAGAAGTATCCTGTCTATCTTGCGCGCCGCCGTTTCCCTTATCTCGCGGTCGACCCAAACTGTCTTTTTCATGATATTGTTGAACTCTGCTCGGAGATATTCCGTAAACTTCACGAATTCAAGACGTATATCCGGCGTGCGGTAAAGGTGCGTTATGTGGTTGCTGGAAGCGAGAAGCGCGAAGCGAGCGTTCACAAATTCCAGGCACGCAAGTTGCTTCTTCTTGTCGATGTTGTCCAGGAACATGAGTCCCGGCTTTCCGATAGCCACCCAAATGTGAGACTGGATGAACATCCAGGCAATTCCGATAAGCAGCTCGGCTTCGCTATACTCGCGAAAGAGAGCGTCGATTCTTTTCAAGATCTCCGGATCGTCGAGAACCACGAAGTTATCCGTTACCCAAGAGAGGCCTTGGTTGCTGTATGCGTTATTGAGGCCCTTTAGCCACAGTCCAGGTTCTATGCTCTCAGTCCGGGGGTCAAGGTCTCCTAGGACAAACCACGTCTGCTCGCCTTGAAATTCTTGGCTGTTGACGTAGGTGAATGACTTCTCCAACTTCTGCAGCAGAGAGGGCTCGTAGTCGACGTATTCTACTAGCTGTAATTCCTTGAGTTGTTCACTGGCCAGTCGCGCGTAGTCCACCAACGTCATTGGATTCTGGACACGATCACTCCAGATTACGCCGTTGTAACGCCTCCGGAATATTAGGACGTTGCCCGTACTTGCATTGGTAGCGATCTCTAGCCTGAACAGAAAATTCAAGTCGTAATTGGCCGCCATATTGATCATAACTTCGAGCGGACGTGTTTTAGAGGCATCGGGTTGTCTAGAGGGCCAATCCAGGTTGACAGCCTGCATGAAAGTGTTGAGCCAGAAAATGTTGTGATAAATATCGCTGTGTTGCGGCTCCAGACACTTGCCGTACATTCGGCTCGGCCTTCCGAATTTCCAAATGTCGGCTTCGAGTTCTTTGATCGTGTCTGTCGTGGCGTCTTGGTTTAGTTTGCCCTGTACAGATATGTCGGGAAAATTCTTTTGCCAACCGTCGCAAACGAAAGCGTAGAAGTCGACGCATGGGTCGTGGCTGGTGTTTATCGTGGCCGAGAGTCTCTTGGCGTGCTCGATGCATGCGTCCGTGATACAGTATCCGACCTTCTTGACGTGTCCCAAGAAGAGCAGAACAGCCAGGGCGCACGCCAGCAGCACAGATAAAAACACGGCCACTGCCAGCACCAGCTGATCTCGACGCCGTGCCGACGCTTCCTCGTGTGTTGACGGCGCTGTCCTCCTTAAGCTTGCTCCACCGAGCCCAAGGTTCTGGAATGGCATCACCATACGTTAATCATTGACAAGCATAAAAGTGTCTCGTTGGTATCTGGTTTAACGAGCGTGTGAGGTTTAGTTTGCACAAAGCAGAACACGACAGGGAGAACGCAGACGACACAGGCACTGACAAATCACCACATTTACTCGATTGTGACACGACGAGTGACTTTGCGTTGCATCCAGGAAGAAAACATTGTATTATGGTGTTCTATTGCAACAAGCGGGTCGACTTTAGGTAACAAATATCAGGCAAAAGCTCGCTTTACGTTCGAGTAAACAGGGTATGTCCAGCTGTTTCGCCATGTCTGCTTTCTCTTATTTACTAAGGTTTTCAACTTTCTTTGGATAAATTGTTAGGAATGTTTAATCATCAACCTTACTATATTAGTGCCTTCCTGACTTGTCACATAATGTCCCCATAAAAGCAAATACTTATTTTAATGAATACAGGCATTATATGCATATCCTAGCAACGTCATAAAACTTAACTCACCCTGTCATCTATATATACCTCCGCGTCGCTATACATATATACCCTAAAACACTATATTGGTTTCAAAACTTTCACCTTCACAGCCCAGAGTACAAAAGGTGCTGTATGACTGGAAGACGACGAATTGTCACTCATCATTTGCCAAATCGAAAAGGCGCGTATATGATTTCTAGAATTTATCACAGAAATATACACAAGCTAATTCAAGACAGTACCAGCATGCATGCATGTGCGTTTGTCTCGGCACTTCTTTTGTATATAAATAACTTCATTACCCAGATTTAAGAGGACCGATTCAAACAATAATACACATTTATCACTGCTAAAAAAGTATATTTGGCCTATGACAAACGAGCGTACTACGGTGATGGATTTCATGCTATAATAAAGCAGCCACACTGAAGGTACAAATGCTAATAAAGGGGTGCAGCTGCGTGATCGCTCAAGATGTGTGCGACATCATACTTCTGTCTCACGGCAAATCTGACGTCAATAAAAAAATAAAATGTGGTGACATGGGGTGTCGTTTTACCAGCTTGCTGTCGCAGGACAAAAAACATAATATTTTAAAGGGATGTTTAGCCCCCGTGAGCCGTGGCTATGGGAGAAGTTAAGGTTTCTAATAAGCTTGCATGTAACATGCGTGTATCCTCGAAAATAATATTTATCGTGAAAAATCTGGAGCACGATTATATGCGCAGCTGTTTTACACGTTTTGCCACACCAGCGCAAAACGAACGAAGTCAAGCTTCTGTTCAAGCCAAGAACAAATCGAAAGCCAGCCTGGCTGATGATATGATCAGTGTTGATTGATATGTGGGGCTTAACGTCCCTAAACCACCATTTGATTATGAGAGACGCAGTAGTGAGGGCTCCGGAAATTTCGACCACCAGGGGTTCTTCAACGTGCGCCCAAATCTGAGCACACGGGCCTACAACATTTCCGCCTCCATCGGAAATGCAGCCGCCGCAGCCGAGATTTCAACCCGCGACCTGCGGGTCAGCAGCCGAGTATCTTAGCCACTTGACCACCGCGGCGGGGTGATATGATCAGTGTTGAATACAACAGAGTGCAGGGCGCGATTCACTCTCAAGCCCCATAAATGACACAACAGCAGCTAGCTCATGTATTCACTACCTTGACTGCCAAAACACCCCAGTACCCGAGGGCCACGCAAAAACGGAAACAGAGCACAAATGAAGCATAGCCGACGTCCAGCCCGTCCATCTAGCGTAGTTGCGAGCCAGCTATCAGTTAACCTATCAAAAAGAAGTTGTTCACAAACAACAAAAGCAACAGTCTTCTTAAAAGTTGCTTGGTGTCGATACTACGCATTTAGTCCAAAATCAAATGTGAAAGTGTTTCGTGCACTCATGTGACAGAAAATGTCGCTTTCGATGAACAGCAGTAATTTTCAAGCGTTACAAGAAATTACAAACTAAATACATTCCTTGTGCAGTCATTTAGAGTTGCTGTTTGGCAGTGGCGTAAGCCTCCCCTATTTTTCACTTAGGGAAACAATTTTTCTCGTGTAGCAGTTTTGGAAGTTTATCAAGTCATTCCAGGATACACAGACCAATAGTATGAACTATCATTAAGCGAACAACTTTAGGCATACTGCTATTGTTAAGCATGCTAATAAGTAAGTGTCTCAGTACCACCGAAAGAACTGTATTACGCTAAACAAAAACACAACAAGCTTGCACGCCTTGTGCCGTAAACTCTATCATAACCAACTGGGATCTCTTCGTTGGTGACGTACAATTTCTGTTACCTAATTACCAGTGACTCAAAGAGCCATCCGTAGGCGTTTTGAAGTGACATCTCACTGTGGCTGTCTAGATCACGTGAAAGTTTCTGGCTTTCTCGTTCTTAGCAGAATTACAGCTACAAGCTATGCATCAATTATATCGTGCTGTAAGCGGGATTTCTTTGTTTGTTTGCATCCATTCCTAATTTCTATTGTGTTGCTATCCAACAAACTTTTTTTTTATCAAAAGAGGTGGTTGATAAACATTTTGTCACAAAATTATTCGAGGTGTCCCTTAATGGCGACATGGTGGCAATAATTTCCACGTAGGAGCGGTTGAACCTTGACAACTTTAAAAAAAAGAGCGCCTTTTTCCATCGGAAGTTTTCAGCGAAACATTACTCTCCAGCAGAATTTGATGAGAGGGGGGGGGGGGGATTCTAGGGTATCTTTTTTGTCTACTGTACTGCACCCATGTACCCGACGGTGATGTTTGGAATTCCGCTTGAGTTAACAGGATATTGTTACGCTTACAAGTTAGTAAGAATATTTTTGTGTTGTCAAACATTGTTTAATTAGATCAGATATTTTAACTAACTTTTGAAGTAACAAAGATAGATAAAACATTTCAATAAAAAAGTTGTTGAGGGGTTTGGAAAACGTCCATTGAAGTATTAGTGTTTTTCAGCTAATTGAAAATGCCCGCGAGGTACAAAAAAAAAATACCACGTGACAAACCCTCTCGTGCGTCAGTGCGCACGACGATTCTAGTGCTCCCTAACGTTCCGCGTACAACAGCACGCTTCCCTCGCAGCGGTTCATGACAGCGATAAGCAGTCACAGCAGTTATCGTTTTTGGGGCTGATAGGAAAACGTGTTCATCGTAAAGCCACCACCATCGTTGCTGCCCTCCCGAGACAGCACAATAGGGCAAATGTTGTGGTCGTTCGTACGCGAAACGTTAGGGAGCACTAGAAATATTGTGCGCACTCGCACACCAGTGGTTTTGTCACGTGGTATTTTTGTATTTTGCAGGCATTTGTAATTCGCAGAAAAACACTAATACCTAACACATATAATGTTCAAAACTGTCTAATCGGAAGTTTTGCAAACCTATCTACAACTTTCTCTTTCGAATTTTTTAACTATCTTCGTTTCTTGAAAAGTTAATTAATTAAACTGATCTATATAAACAATATTTGAGAACAAAAAAAATAGTCTGACTAAATCCAGGCAACGGTGAGAAAAATGCATTTGGTCACATCGTAATCGCGTGTGCCGGCATATTTTTAAACTCTGGCTAAAGTTACCTGGGAAAGCCTGCATATTTTACGTTGGAAAGAACACCAACCTATTCGCCAATTTTTTGCCGATGCCAACGGGATGAGCGCTGCCGTTTCATGTGTCGCACGTCGGGAAAGGACGAAGTGAGGCCAACGTGGTGCTATTGGCGTCGCGCGGCGTTCACACCGGCCTCTCCAAACGATTGCACGACAAATTCATTCACATGCAGAGCATCGAGTGGTCCAGTTTGGCCGTGTCGTGAAAATCATGTGCGCAATACTTAGCTCGACAACCAAAGTGAAATACAAGAGATCCAATTTTGCACAGCACGATACGTAAGTTGTAAAACGAAACGGGTCAGTTTACTCACAAACAGTCGGCCTGGTCTGGACTCGTATTCGGTGATGGACTTCCGACTGCGCATGTCGCTAAGGGCCTTCCTTTTGGCTTCGATGTCAACCATTGACTTCTTTCTGCGAATATTGAGCGTGGTGAGAAACTTTCCTTTCGAGGCCTCGACGTTAGGACAAGCGTTTTGTTTAGTGGCTTCCACTTCAACGATGGATCGGGTAGGACGAACATCCTCGGACCGGCGAGTGTGAGATACGGCGGTCGCTTTCTCCACATCCTGCATCGGAGAAGCGTGTTTTCAAATATCCTGAATATTTCTGATACACGAAAATGGCCGTAAAGTTTAGCGTGAAGTTACTAAACCGTGATCGGTTTTGTTTAAAAGTTGACATGACGTTGACGCACTTTTAAGTGTATAGACCAGTGGATCTCAGTTATGGATGTTTCGGAAACCCCTTGTGGATCGGTGGATGTGATAGCCATCCCTTGCAGCACGGGAAATGTGGGAGGGGGTCATAAATTGATACAACGTGCAGAATGAAATTGGTGCACTTTATTTCTTCTTTGAAAAGATTGGTTAAGCTAAAGTCTCGCGCCAATTACATCTAGGTGGCTTGGCAGTAAACTCTGTGGTCTGCAGCCACATTCTACCTGTGGCAATCTCAAGGAGGATTTAAAAAAATCGATGGAGTAAAAATCATTGCCTAGGAGTGAAGCCGTCCATCTGGCAAGATGGTGGCTGCGGCGGCTTTTTACTAGGTGCATGATAAACTATCACCGTACAGCGATTAAGAAAGGGAAGTTTATTGTACACTTAGCTTGTACGTACACAATGAAACATCGAAAACAATTAAAGACAGAACACATCTTACCAATGAGCACCAAAATCTAATTGATCACTAGGTATCGAAGTGTTACAAGTCAAAGTAAAATAAAAATAAATGAAGTTATTCACATTTTACATGATAACACTTATCCATGCGTACTAGAGTGGGCGCATGGCTAGTACTGGACAACTGGAAACCACAGCTGTCCCTCTCTTACTTTGAAGAAACGTGTGTGCCATCGTCGAAGGAAGGCCTCTTCGCCATGCGTTTCCAGCTGCTGCTCTAGGTAATTCCACACAATGAGCCGTATTTCGTGTAGTGCGGTATAGGCGCCTCCTTGTGGCTCTTGCCGTACTTCCGCTAAACAGCGTCGCCAACACAGTACGTACAAGGTTACTCTAAAGACCAGTCTTGCAAACAGCCCACGCTCTGTTCCCATGCGCGCCGTGCGAAAGCCAAAGAGGCGTTGTACAATGTGCCAGACGCCCCTAACCACCGAGCACTGAAAAAAAAAAATGGCAGCATATCCACGGAGTGAATTATGGAGAGTGGGGTGAAGAATTCGTCCGTCCATTCGTTCTTGCTTCCGTCCGTCCATGCGTCCGTCAGTGTGACCGTCCATGCATCCATCAGACCGTCCGTGCGTGCGTCTGTTCGTGTGTCCGTCCCTGCGTTCGTCTATGCAGCCGCCCCTGCGTCTGTTCATGCGTCCATCCATGCATCTGTCTATGTCTCGTTCGTCCATCTATTCAACACTCCAAGTACCACCATCTCGCATCTTTTCATCATATATGCCCCATATAGAAGCACCGCCATCCAGCGGACATTCCTAGGACTAAACGAAAGGTGCCACACGCACAATTTCTTACGGCTTGCGCTTCGGGTCCACTTCCCACCTTTAACCACCTCGAGTTCATGGTATATACTAGTTCACTGTATTCATGGCACTGCGGCCGAACGCTCGCTAATCCTTTCGAAAACCAAGGAGGTCACGCCCAGCGAGTATGGCGTAGCAAACTTTTTCAGTCAGATAGTGCTTAATGTACATGCCAATGGCTGCTAAGGGGAAATGAGAGGCGAAGAATCCGGCTTTTACTTTCTTACGGCTTGCGCTTCGTATCTACTTCCCATTTTTAACCACCTCGAGTTCATTTATGGTATATACAAGTTCATTGTATTCATGGCACTGCGGCTCAACGCTCGATAAACCTTTCTAAAACTAAGCAGGTTACACCCAGCGAGTATAACGTAGCAACCTTTTCTTGTCATATAGTGCTAAATGTACATTCCAATGGCTGCTAGTCGTGATCGCAGCCTGCGCGTTAACTAAAAGCCGAATGCTCCTGTCTCTCATTCCCCATTAGCAGCCATTGACATGTACATTGAGCACTATTTTTTATTGTTCAACAACGCACAGAAGAAGTCTCTCACCGGCACCACCTTGGAGGTCAAAATGTTATACTTGTTAAATACTACGGGAAACGAACGGGTGCCGCTATAAGGAGCTTCGCCCCTAAAAGAGCATGTTGGGCCGTCTCTCGTTTGCCGAAGTTTGGGCGGCGGTCATTTGAAACGACTCCCCATTGTGCTAACCGTTCACGCGAAGGCAATGCCCTCCATCTTCTCAACCCAGTCAAATTCGCGGACCTGGTTAGGTACGCGATTGCAACGCCATCCTTTCCATTTTTTCGTGCAGGATGCTGTTTCTTCCTCTTTGCTCAGTGTGCTACTTCTCACCATTTCGCTTATTTCCTGCGATGAAACATCTTCCAGAGTGCATGAACCTATTGATTCCACTGTTCATTTTAAGCAAATGGCAGCTCTGCAAAAGTTAAGCGGAATTTTCACTCGTAGTTTGATGTACGTATTGGCCATGAAAGTACATCTTAGTGTACTGCTCCAGTACATCAAGAGCCTATAGCCCGGGGTACTTGCTGTCATCCAACAGCTTCTGTGTTGTTTTTGCAGCCAGTGCTCTCGTCAATGTTGGTCTGTCTGGGATGCTCAAGCCTCCGTGGTTTATGGGAAGCTGTAAAAATTTCCTCTGTACCTTCGCTGGTTATCTTCCCCAGAAGAAGGTGTCCACCATGGAGGCGAGGCGTCCTGTAACACGGCGAGGTAGAAGGGCGATGTGTGCTATGTAAAACGCAAAAGCGCATGACTGTGTCTTGATGACTGTTGCTTTTGTCGTTAGTGACAGGTTAGAATAAGTGGCTGCTGCTATGACATCAGTGGATCTCCTAAGCACGTCATCCCAGGTCCTTTTTGAGACATCTCCTTCCTCAAAGTAAACGCCTAACACCTTATCAGCTTGAACGTATTCTAAGTCTCCTGGCAATAGTTCTTTGAAGCCTGCAAAGCGCAATGCCTTACTTTTGGTGGTGTTTAAAAGAGCACCAGACAGATAGGAATACTCAGCAAAATGTCAAGGAATGTACTATAGCTAGACAAGTTACGAAAAAATACCAAAATATCATCGACGTATGCGACAATTTTGAAGGTTTCTTCGCCTGGAATCGGGAAACCCATCATGCGCTCGCAGTTTGCAACCTTTCTAATCAAAGGCTCTAGAGAGAAAATTAATAATAACGGCGACAACGAACAGCCTTGCCTCACCCCTTTTTGAATAGCAAAGCTTCTAGTCACTTCGTTGTTGAAATAAATACAGCTTGATAGATCCTGATAAAGTATTTCTACCAGTCGCACATACTGCTCTAGGAGGCCAAAGATGTGCAAAATAGCGAAAAGACACCGATGTTCAACCCTATGAAATGCTTTGGCCTTTACAAGAGAAATGTATACTCCTGAGATCTGTTTTTCTTTGACATATTCGAAGAGGTCTCTGATCATTGTAAGAGCTACGAAGATGGAAAGTCCTAGTACTGCACATTGCTGCAAGGGGGACACAATCTCTTTCAAGAGAGGCTGCAGACGCGTGATAGCAGCGTGGCTACTAACTTATAGTCTGTGTTTAGAGGGGTAATGTGCCTCCATGATTTAGGATCGGATGGCTCCATACCCTCTTTCAGCAATAGAATCATTCTTCCTTCGCAGAAGGACTGCGTTTTTTGGTCATCACGCAACAAAATATTCGCGAGATCGGTGATCGCATCTCGCAAGATATCAAAGAAACGTAAATAAAATCCCGTAAGTATTCCGTATGGACCTGGTGACGTGGACGTATTCACTAATTTCAGGGCGTACCATACGTCTTCATTATCAGATTCTGCATATAATACTAAATCGTCTTCCGAGCCTATAGCGATGGCAAACCTTCGCAAAAGGCTGAGAGTTAGGCAGTAAACTCGTCGTCCTGTGCGTCATGGTCTGCGGTAAACATTTTTGCAAAGTAGTCTCGGAAAACTTTTTGAACTTCATCCGGGTTATTAACAATGGTACCATCCTCTTTCAGCGCCTCATCGATGTAGTGGGGCTGGCATCGACGATCGCGGTTTCTTTGCGCAAATGTCAAGTTTTCAATTTCATCTGTCGATAAGTGTATTTCTCTTGCGAGCCCTGTAGCCTAAGACCTCTGCTTTGAAGATTTTTATATTTAATTTTTTTTGCGCTACAAGGTATTCAAGCATAGCGAACGTAGTTGACCCACATCTTTCAATAATTTGAATACGGCAGAGAATCTCATTCATCTTGGCCGTGAGGCGAGCGTGGCGCGCTTCTCTTGCCTTTTGAGCTATGAGGCGCTAGCGAGATTTTAAGTGGTCCCATGTAGTCAGGGTTATGCAAATCACTTTTGCCAGCGAGGCCGCCAGCTCAGTTTGAAGTACGGAAATGCTTTCGTCATCGTGAAATATAGTTGGGTCTATCCTCCATGGTTTGTGGATGCTCGTTGTTGGGCTCACGTTAAACGGAAAGAGTAACAGAGCGTGTTCGCTGAATTTCTGCTGGCTTGGCGCAAGCTTGACCACCTCGCATGCTTGTAGGTTCACTAAAAAGTCTTCGGGCACTTGAACTCTATCGATTCGGCTTTGGTGAATGTCACAAGCGCGGGTTGCGATGAACCCGAATCCATGTAGAGACCAATCTGTCAGCTTGAGATCTTGAATTAATTGCTGTAGTTCTCGGGCGTAAAAATTGTTGGCGCCTTGGCTGGGACCCCTGACATGTCGTGTAGTATCGAACACGCAGTTGAAATCTCATACAAGCACATAGGTAGGTAGGTAGGTAGGTAGGTAGGTAGGTAGGTAGGTAGGTAGGTAGGTAGGTAGGTAGGTAGGTAGGTAGGTAGGTAGGTAGGTAGGTAGGTAGGTAGGTAGGTAGGTAGGTAGGTAGGTAGGTAGGTAGGTAGGTAGGTAGGTAGGTAGGTAGGTAGGTAGGTAGGTAGGTAGGTAGGTAGGTAGGTAGGTAGGTAGGTAGGTAGGTAGGTAGGTAATCAACTTTATTGATTCACGAAGGAATCATTTGAGGGGGGGGGGGGGGGGTGTGGTTGGGGAAGTGGAATCAGGATGACGACGAGCCCTCGGGCTGCTCTAGGTGGCCGGACACTGCTGTGCTTCGGCGACCCTTCTGGTCCGGAGCTGTAACCCCGGTTGCGAGCTGCGCAGAGCAGCCTCCCATCGCTCCTGATGTTCTGACCCTTGCCATGGAGGCTTGGGTTTGTTTGGACAATTCAGAAATATGTGCTGGAAGTCGGCTCTGGTGCTAGGACATAAGTTGCAATGAGGCGAGGTTTCACCATGTGTAAAAAAAGAGAGAAGAAAAGGAGTCGTTACTGTGGCCGTTTGAAGTCTGCGCCACAAAGCCTGGTCACTTCTGGAGAGAGATTTATGTGGCGGGGGATACGTTAGGCGGGAATTTCGGTAAAATACCGTGATATCGTGATAGCTGAGGAGTCGATCCCTGGCACTTCAAAGCGAAGGCAGGTCGCTGTGGGCCCGGTTGGCGAGTGCTCGGGCTTGGGTGTGAGCGGCCGTGTTGCCTGGGTGTCCACATTGCGCAGGGACCCAGAGGAGGGTGATGAGGCGATCAGGTGGAAGAGATGATTCAAGAATTTTAGCAGCCGGAGAATGAATTCGGAAAGTGGCGAAATTATGAATTGCAGTTTTTGAATCAGAAAAAATATACTCATCGGAGGAGTGAACAATGGCTAAAGCAATTGCCGCCTCCTCTGCTTCCAGGGATTCTGTCGAATTTTGAAGGGACGCACTAGCGACCAGTTTTTGAAATCCATCTACGACGGCTACCGTGAAAGCTCGATGATCTACATATTCGGCCGCGTCTACATAGACTGCGGGAGAATTAGGAGGGAAGCGCTTCTGAAGGGACTTGGCTCTGGCTTCCCGTCGCGCCCGATTATGTTCTGGGTGAGTATTTTTGGGGAGTGGCGGAATTAATAGGTGGCTGCTAACAGTGACGGGAACTGCGTGCGTGGCCGTGGTGTGACCAGGAACGTTGATTCCAAGTCGGTGCAGGAGTACCTGTCCTGTTTCTGAGAGTGATAGTCTTTGATATTGGCTGAAAAGATGCGCCTCTACAAGCTCTCCCAGAGTGTTGTGCACCCCAAGTTGAAGTAGTTTATCCGTGGCTGTTGATTTAGGGAGATGGAGCGCAGTTTTATAGGCATTACGAATGAGTCTGTTAAGTTGCTCGGTCTCCGTAAGTGAGACATAGAGGTAGGGTATAGAATAGGTAATTCTGCATAGGCAAAAGGCCTGTATGAGGCGGCGTGTGTCTGCTTCCCTCATGCCGCGATGACGATTGGATATGCGCTTAATGAGGGAAGCTGTATTTTGAACTGAGGAGCGGATTAACTTTATTGTGTCAGCATTCGAGCCATTTTCGGAAATATTAAGGCCTAAAATATTCATTTTAGTGACCCTGCGAATAGAGGTGTTATCAAGCATGACATGAATGTGACATGTATCTTGCTTTTTAAAGTCAATTACTAGGAGTTCCGATAGCCGCCGAGCAGGTGAACCCAATATTGTTGGCATGTTTAACAACAATGTCAGCGGCCAACTGAAGCTTCGATTCGAACAAGCACATATGATATCGGCTCGATCGAAAAATTTCTGACACCTTTATAGAACCCGTTCGTTTCTGACCTAGTTACGGGCGCATATACGTTGACAAATCTGACTCGTTTGCAGTTAAGTACCATATCTACTGTTATGATGTGGCCTTCGGTGTCAACAAGACAGTGAGCACCCCTCCTCATCGTTGCGTTCACGAAAACAACTCCTGTGCCACGTGCACGCGCATCTGGAGTGATAAGAAGGCCTCTACATGAAACCTTTTCTGAAACTCTGCTACGTCAAGCTTAGTACGAAAGTTTGTCTACTGCAAAAAGAGCATGTCTACGCGATGCGCCCGCGCGAGGTCAAGTTCTGCCTGCTGCTTCACCGGATTTCGGAAACCACGAATATTGAACGACATAAAAGAAAGTGATACCATTGTTGAAATAAAGGCGAGGAGGTTGCTTCAAGGAAAAAAAGGTAAAAGAGAGGAGAGCCAAATGCTAAAAGTAGATATCGTCGTCGCTCACAGTTGGTGACGTTCGCCGTGGTGGTGATCCCACGCGGGGTTTCTTAAATGTTCCCTGATTAGCGGAGTCGCTGCCGCTGCTCCCACTGCCTGGCCCATGGAACGGCGTTGTCAACCCGAAGGACTCGATGCAGCTTTAGATCGTGCGGGTTTGGTAGAAACCTCTGTGTCCGCCGGTTCGCTCCGCGTTGGTGGTCGGCTTCTTAGCTGCTTCAATGTCGAAGGCGTAGCGTTTATGTTCTTCAATGTCGTCGAAATTCCAAGGTTAGCGTTTAGTGTGCTGTCACTGGCATCTGTCGCTGTCGTGGCAGAGGAAATCAAAGCAGTGCTTTTACGGGCGAAGCTCCTTAAGGCGTGGCTTGTGCGTCCCTCGTAGTACGTAACCACTAGTGGCACATACCCGAAATAGCGGTCCTTACAATTTCGACCTCCAAGGTGCTTCCGGTGAGAGAGTTCTTCTGTGCGTTGTTGAACAATAAAAGATAGTGCTCAATGCACATGTTAATGAATGCTAAGGGGGATTGAGAGACAGGAGCATTCGGCCCTTAGGTAACGCGCACGCTGCGTTCCCCATCAGCAGCTATTGGCATGTACATTGAGCACAATCTGACAAGAAAGGGTTGCTACGTTATACTCGCTGAGTGTAACCTCCTTGGTTTAGAAAGGTTTAGCGAGCGTTGGACCGCATAGCCATGAATACAGTGAACTTGTATATACCTTGAACTCGAGGTGGTTCAAGGTGGGAAGTAAACCCGAAACGCAAGCCGTAAGAAAGTGTGCATATGCCACCTCCCGTTTAGTCCTTGAAATGTCCGCTGGATGGCGGTGCTTCTATATGGAGAATATATGATGAAATGATGCGAGATGGTGGTACTTGGAGGGCTGAATAGATGGACGAACGGACACACAGACAGATGCATGGATGGACGCATGAACGGACGCAGGCGCGGATGCATGGACGAACGCAGGGATGGACGCACGAACAGACGCACGCACGGACGGGTGGATGGACGCATGGACGGTTACACAGACGTACGCAGGAACGGACGGAAGCAAGAACGAATGGACGGACGAATGCTTCGCCCCACTCCCCGTCATTCACTCCGTGGATATGCTGCCATTTTTTGTGATGCCTCTTCTCGGACGCAATTGATGCGCTGCAGCTATGTCGAGTTTCGATGCGCCCTACTGGAGAAGATAGATCACTGGAAGTTTCCGTGGAACTCTCATTTGGGTGTTCATGTGTCGTCTTAGCGGGCTGTTCATCTGTAGTTGCCCCGTCTGGCGTACTGGCTGGCTTGACACGAGTAGCGTCTTCCGACTGCACGTGCGTCTACGAAATCATCGGTCAGGCTCTCTTAATCCCAGTGGTCTGGTGTCTTGACTCGTGTCGTTTTCTTTTGAGGACGCAGTACTTCATAGGTTCTAGATTGCTTGCCCCGCCGCGGTGGTCTAGTGGCTAAGGTACTCGGCTGCTGACCCGCAGGTCGCGGGTTCGAATCCCGGCTGCGGCGGCTGCATTTCCGACGGAGGCGGAAATGGTGTAGGCCCGTGTACTCAGATTTGGGTGCACGTTAAAGAACCCCAGGTGGTCAAAATTTCCGGAGCCCTCCACTACGGCGTCTCTCATAATCAAATGGTGGTTTTGGGACGTTAAACCCCACATATCAATCAATCATTCTAGATTGCTTGGCCACACTTCAGGAGCTTGAAGAGGATTCTTCAATTGTTGGCAAGTCTTGGACGCTCGGTGACGGCGTCTTCTGACTGCATCTGCGTATGCTCGGCGCTTGAATCATTTTTTGGTCGAGTATTCACCTCCACACCTTCTGCAGGCTTCAGTGCACTTTTCTACAGCGTGTCCGTACGCGCTGCACCTATGACAAAAAGGTGTTGCACAGGCCACGGCCATGTGACCTTCAATGTGGCAACGCGCACAGACGCGACGCATGCGACGGTATTCCACCATAATGCGATGTCCATGGATTGAAATGAAGTTCGGTGCCGGCTTTGCCATTTCCATCTTCACCACTCATGTACCGGTAAATGTAGACTGACGTCGTTGCAGAGTAACATATGTAATGCTACGTACTTTGCCGAAAAGCTTCAAAGCAGAGACGACTGCGTCATCGGGTCCGTACGGCGGCAACCTGTACACACTCACCAACACACTTGGTGGGCCGACGACTTCCACTTGAACGGTTTTTTTCTGAAGGACAAAACCTTCATTCACCATGGGCTTGGTGGTTTTTTCCGCCGTCATCATTGCTACCAAGAATTTCAAAGCGGCGAGGTGTTGCAGGAACAACACCCCTTCTCTACCGGAAGTCGGCACTCTCTAGTAAACTTCTTCTGAAATAAATGTTTTTTACCACCACCACCACCACCACCTACCGGTCGTCCTCTTGAAACATTCGATGATCTCATCGACGGAGACCACGCCTTCAGGAACGGTTAACGTTAAACAATGTTCTTTTGGCGGGGTGCATACTGGCCTCGACGATATCCTCCCAGGGGTCGGCGTCTTCTCGGCCGAAGCCCCGGGGAACCTGTATGCGGTTGAGACGCCGAAGGGACGCCGCCAAAATCCTGGACGCACGCGTCGGCAAGAGCCGCACTCACACAATAAACGCGAACGCTGACGAAGAAGGACCGTTTTCCTCGCACAACCGACGAGTTGAGGGTAGTATGGAAACGTGTATGGGTCACAAAGTGCTCGAAGTGCGTCTCAGTGTTACTAGTTTTCCTTAGTGAGCCTCTAATTGGAGGCAATGTTCTTGGGAAGTTCAGTCACCCGTACTCATTTACGTGTGTTATTTCGTCGCGAACAACTGCATTTTAATATAAAACTAACGTAGAGTGTACATTAACATGTCAAAGACACTTGACCTATAAGTGGGCACTGCCAGAAAAGAGCATGTTTCCGCCATCTTGGCAGTAGCAAAAGCTGGCTTCACTTCTGCTGACAAGTACAGCATTTCTAATCCTCTTTGGTCAAGCTATGCTTGCTCTTCAAATATGGAAGCCTAGAAAAATTATGCTTTTGTGCATATGACCTAGAAAGCGGCAACAAAATCTTTACAACATTCTATCGGAAAAGGAGAAACACAAGTAAGCTCAGCCACAGCACAAATGTACTATGCAGTGAAGCATAGTGTGTGAAACATGGAACATTACGTTTTCAAAAACCATACATCTTTTTTTTTTGGTGGAGGGGGGGGGGGCTTTAGGGGTTGGTTTGTGGAGTCCCGAAAATGGCTTCACGGATTCCTGTTGGAGAACCACTGGTCTAGACTAACACTGACTTGGAAAGTTTTGCCTGGATACAGTGTTGAGCGTTTGGGTTATCGCCCGCTTCTCGGTTATTGTACTTCCCGTAAACGTAGCTATGAATCTTGAGCGCCTTTACACACAATATATGCCTTTAATTGTTTTTTATATAGTATTAGCTAGCAATCTACACTCAGTTTTCCCTTTGTTTATTGAGAATTGGAATGAACTGCCTTCATATATCGTCGCATTACATAATTTATTTGACTTAAAGATCCGTTGATATTCCTGTACACAACATCCGCTGCAGATGTTCAGAGCTTCTATGGAACATTTACCAGAATTAAGTGACTTTGATACTGTATGGTACAAGTTATAACCTACTTTGTTGCGCACATGTACAAACGTTTACTCTCTCTTAACCTTGTTACGGTGCTTGGCTGTTAAGGTAGTGCCACCCAAGTATACGAACCCAAGGGGGTCTTACTATGCGGAGTCCTCCATTACACCTCTCATAACCTGAATCGCTCTGGGAGGCTAAACCCGAAAAAAGGTCGACCAACCATTCATTTTAACTAACGCTAAGGACAGCGCTGTCGCGAGACGCTTACAAAGGTCGCAGGTTTGGTTCCTTCCACTGGCAAGTTGCCTTTTCGTCCACTTCACCTGTCTTCACAGCTATATCACAAACATTTCAATACACTCAAATAAATGGTACAATTGACACTTCCTATACTTTATCCGGCTTCATTATCTTCTGCTTTTTATTAGGGTTGTGTCAAACAGATAAAAAAGCCCTGGAATTTTTTTTTCTAGTTCGCGCATAAAATTACTCATGATACCACTCGTCGTCAGACCACCGACGGGGGAATTTTTAGCGTCACAAGCAATGAGCCACAGCACTTCCAATTTATAAAATTCGGAAAATTTGCCTTAAGAAATCAAAGTGGTATAAAATCGATGAACCTGGCTATAGTTAAAAGTTGTATTGAATATGTACAACATCACAGCATGAAGTACTTCCAAGAAGGACAAATTAGTTGTCAGAATATTTTACAAAAATTAATTGAATAAGTTCTTGAAAAAACTCCCAAGCATTTCCCCGAGGGTGAACATGGTTAAGTGGGAATACACGGGGTGATGCTATAAGGGGTATTTATTAATTCGCACTATTATATTCATTATTCACACTATGGTGCCTTTATGGTGTAATGGTTTCTGGGATTCGCAATTTGATCACACGGGGGAGTTTACGTTAACTCACTGGCGAATGCCAACGGATTTTAACTTTACTCCCCCTCACGACGCGTTCTCGACGGGAGACTGAGAGAGAAGGCGGGCGCGTGAGAGAGAGAGGTGCGCGCGCAGCTGCAGCGAGCGAGGAGAGCGGAGGAGCGAGCGAAGGGGGAGGGGGTATAAGGCGCGTTACTGACACCGATATCAGCGTCGCGTCCGTGGCTTATTCGGTAGAGCGTCGCGCTGCGGCCCCAAGTCCTCTTTCTTTTAAAGATAGAGAAAAGACTGTGGACGCCACCGACGGCGGTGGATGGTTTGGGGTCGCTTTAAAGTGTATTCACACTTAAAACAGGTGCCTTTGATCATTTGAGATCATTCCACCGCCAGACGGAAAAGATATCAGCCACGCTATTTCTTTGTACGTGACCTTTGATCCTCATCAGCAGCGCGCGAAACACCCTTAAACCAAGGAATACATTAGGACGCACGAACGCTCGCGTGCGAGCGCCTCTACTAACAGACACAATGATGAAGTAAAACTAGCATAACAGACACGTGACCTTTAAATCGAGCATAATGTGCTACCAGTACTCGGCTCACCTCACTGGACCTTGAGGCGCTGAGTTGGTTTTTGTCGCGTGCTTGCTTTTCTTGCTCGGCTCCTCGGTCGGCTTCCTCGAACCCGTTGAACCCGTCACTGCGCCCTTGGGCGAGCCTCCGGCTTTCAGCTCCCGGTGAGACATAACAGGGCACGTGTCTCGCAGCTGTACTCGTGGGAGGGGAAGGTTGCGATGCTACAGTGGGCTCTTCTCGCGTCCTCTTGGTCAATGTTCGTCCTCACGCCCGGCGCCGGAGTTCGTTTCAGAGGCGGTCTCAATGGCTGTGGGACCTTCACTGTGGTGGAAATGGGCAGTTATCCACGAAGGATGGCCGGTTCTCTTTCGTGAACGAGGGCAGAGAGAGCGTAGAACGAGCCAGTCTTGAGCTGGTCTTTTTCTTCTTCTGCAGTGCCAGCACGCGCTCTTGTTGTGGTGATGATTGCTGCGGCTGCTGCGGTCATCGGGCGGCCACAGTTCCTGGTTCGCGCAAACGAAGAAGATTGATCACTGAAGGCAGAGTGGAGCAAGGAAGAAGTGGGACAAGAAGCTGTAACTATTCTATTTATCGATAATACAGTAATAACAATTATAAAGGACTAAAATAATTATCAAAAAAGTGGCTCTCGTTGGCTACTGAAGGGGCTGACAA
>NC_051173.1:31246250-31250001 GCF_013339725.1 Rhipicephalus microplus | reverse complement strand
TCATAATATGAAAATCAAGACATGTATGTATTGAATGTCATGATTTACATTTCATGCTCTTGCGGTGGTTTCACCCACATGACATATCGCATTACTGGTATGGTATGACATGACTACATACGTAAGGGACAGACCTTACCGTAAACATTTTGACATGCATGTCATGCTAGTGATGACTACCTGCCATGCTCATGGTGCACTCACGGTCGCTTCACTAGCTTCACATATACCTATTTTGGTATTACGGAACGTGAATGCATGATGAAGGTATGTGACTGGCGCAAACATGATATATGAGATGCTTGTTATGAAATAACAAGAGTACATGCCACGCTCATGATGCACTCGTGGCCATTTTGCTAGCTACACATGTACCAAATTACGTGACGTGAATGCCACGTGAAGGTAAATGACACGTCCAAACATGATAATCATGACATGCATGCTATGTATACCTTCACAATATGGTACGCTCATAGCACGCTTGTGACCGTTTCTCGAGATCGACATATTCCATATTTTGTGTTACGTGACCTGAATGGATCACGAAGGCATATGCATGGTGCAAACATAATAATGAAATGCGTGTCATGGAAGAACATGACTACATGCCACGTTCATGATGCGCTCGTGGCTGTTTCGCTATCTTCACATATACCAAATTAGGTATTACGTGACAAGAATAGACGACGAAGGTAAAATGACACGTCCAATTATGATAATCACGACATGCGTGTCATGTAAAACATGATTACAAGCTACGCTCATAGCGTGCTCACGGCCATTTTGCTAGCTTCACATATACCAAAATCGGTATTACGTGACGTGAGTGGACGGCGAACACAGATGCTAGGCGCAAACATGATAAGCATGACATGGAAGTGATGTACAGCATAATTTACATCCGCCTCGTAACGTCGTGCTGATTTTAACGTGACATATCAACCTTCCTTTTACGTACTTCGCATATTGTCGATTCCCTCAGTACGTGGTATCTGCCAATTTTCTTTGTCCTGACGAGAAAGCCACCTGAAGTAAGCGTCAGCAAGAATTGACGTAAAAACGGCCATCTTGTCGCTCTGCCAATTGCGATTTTCGAGCCAGAGATGCGCAAGCTAAGTGCCAAATTGGGCGCATTTCTTGTGAAAATGTTAGAAGCGGCAGAAATTTTCGAAAGGAAGGAAGACGGCATCGCCCCGCCGGGATGGTCTAGTGGCTAAAGTACTCGGCTGCTGACCCACAGGTCGCGGGCTCGAATCCCGGCAGCGGCGGCTGCATTTTCGATGGAGACGAAAATGCTGTAGGCCCGTGTGCTCAGATTTGTGTGCACGTTGAAGAACCTCAGGTGGTCGAAATTTCCAGAGCCCTCCCCAACGGCGTCTCTCAAAATCATATAATATTGTTAGACGATAAACCTCATATAATAAATCAAAGGAAGAGTGCATTAGCTGCCCATCGGTCACTTTATCACCAAAGTAGAGGCTGTTTTAGGTTTCCACAAGTGATGTAGTTTTGCATTTTGGGGTTAGTTTTGTTTTTGCTATGAATATCTTTATTCCTCGCGCTCTTGAATTGCGAATTGATTGCCTTCTGAGTTTAGTTGCCCTCGAGATTGTTCTTGAATTCTGCTTTAGCCAATATGCTGCACGCATGCGCATAAAGGTGCTATTTAAGCAAATGTGGCCGCTAATTTTATGACCTGAAGTTCAGCGCTTGTGTCGGCCTTTTTGTGTTTCGTGTTTGCGTCTTAACCTGGTGTACGCATGCTCTTTATCGTAATTGTAAGGAAGACATGAAAAAACAATACGGAAGTACTAGAGAGTCTCGATAGAGCCTCGCAATCAAAAAATAATTGCCTTTTCGGTACTTTTCGCGAAATAAAACCTAAACTTTTTTCCATTCCACAAAAAAGTTTTAGTTAAAACGTAGCTTCTGCAAAGAAAACTATCGCCACCAAGCGAAGAAAAAAAGGCGCAATCAGCAAATCAACTTTTATGCTGTCCCACTGCATATGTGAGAAACCGAACTAGACATTATATGTAAATGGGATATTCAGTTACTAAGAAAGTAGATATTGGTACACAATAAAGATCACCTCGCGAAGGTATTTGTGAAGTCGGGCTGCGCCAAGCATCACCCCAGCCTTGCTCTTTAACAATAGCATTAAGTTCATATGAATAGCTGAATGTCGTCGGTCATGCTAGGAAAAACCACAATGCCAGGCATAAGCCATTTGATTGGTGAACTTCAGTTCTAGCTTCTTACGCGCTAAGATCCAGTTATGAGCAATGCTGTAACAGCGTGTCGTATATGAGTGCAGATTCATTTTAACAACGTGTAGTACCTTGACATGCTCCTGAATCTTTGCACACGAATGTTTCAAAGAGAACTGTTTACGTATAGCCCACACAATCCTAAAGGGGGGGGGAGGGGTCTTAACTGGCTCACGACTGTACGAATTGGTTGATTGATTGATTAATTAATTGATTGATTGATTGATTGATTGATTGATATGTGGAGTTTGACACCCGAAAACCACCATATGATTATAAGAGACGCCGTAGTGGAGGGCTCCGGAAATTTCGATCAACTGGGGTTCTTTAACGTGCCCCCAAATCTGAGCACACGGGCCTACAGCAATCACGCCTCCATCGGAAATGCAGCCGCCGAAGCTGGGATTCTATCCCGGGACATGCGGGTCAGCAGCCGAGTACCTTAGCCACTAGATCACCACGGCGGGGCTGTACGAATTGAAGTTACTCTAGAAGAATGTCTTACTGGGCGAGTTGGTAGTATTCCGTCACTAAAGTTCACGTTTGTTCTCCCCTTTTCAGCCTGTTGCGCTACGTTTAGTGATGACTGAGCACAAGTTGAAAGGCTTAATGCTCAGCAGTGACATGATGCCAGTGCTGAACACAAACCTTTGAGCTTGTGCTCAGCCATGGCATCATGTTAGTGGCTCATTGACACCGTCTTATCTGGCCAAACGTAGCGAACCTATCAGGTATATTTGGACGATGCCATCGTGTTTTCATCGATATATAATGAGCACTTGAAGCGACAACACTTGGTATATTAAAAGGGCTGTGACACAGTCACTCATCAAAATGTGTTTCAAGCGAAAATTAGATGGAAAGCGACTTTTCTGCCTAATTAAAAATGGAAGATAAAAATTGGCAGATCCCACGTACAGTAGGAATCGATAATATGCGAAGCATGAATCAGAAATATTGATATGTCATTTCAATATCGGCACAACGTTACGAGGTGAAGGTAAATGATGCCGTACGTCACTTCTGTGTCATGTTTATCATGTTTAAATGTTATCATATACCTTCGTCATCTATTCACGTCGCGTTACCAAGTTTAGTATATGTGGAGCTAGCGAAACGGCCGCGAGCACGCTATGAGCGCGGTATGTTTTCATGTTCTTCCATGACACGCGTGTCAGGACTATCATGTTTGCACCAGTCATATATTTCGTCCTCCATTGACGTACCGTAATACCAAATTTGGTATATATGACGCTAGCGAAACGGCCATGAGTGCATCATGAGCGTGGCAAGTAGTCATGTTTTAATATGACACACATGTCATGATTTTAATGTTAATGTCTGTCGCTGGTGTTCGCCTAGCAATCATGTCATACCATACGAGATTTTTAACATGCCATGTGAACGAAACCACCACAAGAGCTGCAGGACCATGGAATGTAAATTATGACATTCATGACATATTATCATGATTTTCA
>NC_051173.1:30911250-31241250 GCF_013339725.1 Rhipicephalus microplus | reverse complement strand
GAAAAGCACGCATGCGTACACCGAAGTAGTAGCAATCCCATCTCGATAATGGCAGAGCTCACTCCTTCCTTTCCGTCTCTTGTTATTGGAAATCGTCGGGCGGCTGAATTGATCAATCATCAGGTCACTGAATATTTCAGGCGAGCAGGGCCGAAATGTCATGGCATAATAGCCACGGATTACTTCTTGGGCAACGGAATGATTGAGGAAACTATAGAAGCTAACCTAGAGAAAGGACGGGAGAGATTGTTTTCATATAATTATAATCCTGAAAAGTACTGCAAAGCGTCTGACACCATGTAAAAAGGAATATTTCCCAGTGGAAGTTTTGCATCTTTTTTTTTTCTTTTTATCGCTCAACCTTGATACACGGTGCCGCTTCTATGGTGCTATACGATACTGTGTGCACATGGGGACTGTGACGTGACCCCTTTTACGTATTCTGAATACTATTCATTCGGTGCCAGAAAAATGAACATGCAGCCTCTACTCGTCGCTATAAGCATTAGATAATCGACAAGTTGGTTATCGACAGCCAGGTGCAAACAAACTTTGGCACCTTATACCATACTATACCTTATACCACGCATGTGATCGCACTTGCATTGGATTAGCCATTTATTTGTTGAAGATTATCTCATTTGTACCGGGTCCCCACGCGACGTGTTGTGAGTACTCCAGGCAGAGTAAGCTTCCCCACTGGGGCGACGCGTCACAGCCCCTCGCAGCCCGCCTATACCCTGTTTAGCTACCGGTGGGTGGCCGGCCGGCACTGGGGATCGAACCCCGCACCTCCCGTAGCTGAAGCGGACGCGTACGTGCAATGTCACATCTCATTTGCATTGATACACCCCATATACACTAAAAAATATAAGCGTAAAGTGCATATTGTAAATGATGGTTATATTTGGTGCCATATACGAAACAGCATCGGCCATGCGCTATTGCAGCTGGAAATTATGCTCCTTTTATATCCTGTGGTCGGTGCACGCGCTTCTTGTCCGACGCCGACTGCGCGTCCCAATGACAGCGATGCGCGTTCCATGTGGTGCACACGGACATCCCTTGCGTTCCTGCATGACGTGGACCACGTCGTGAGGAAACGCCGATGAGAGTCTCTTGCAGGCTAGATCCGTGCATTGCCAGTCATAACAGACGTATTTTGTTACAGTAAGTTAGGTTGCACAGCGAGAGTGCTGCTGTTCCTATCTTTAATTTAACATTGTCTTGATATATTTAGGGCAAATTTCTACATTACTTATTAATTTGATAAACATGTAATAAATTGTGTTATTTTGGCACTGGTATTCTTTTGAATGTCTGAATAGAAAACAAGCTTGACGCATAGCAAACTTTGTTGTTGTACGCTAGGTCTAAAACAAAATAAGGTAAAATATATTGCGGTGGTACGAACGTGTTCTCTTCTAGATGTGTTCAAAAAGTAGTAGTCAAAGCTAGCGAGTTATCTAATAGAGTATGTGTGTGTGGCTGCGAACCACCAGCGAACGTGTCTAAAATGCCCATAAAGGTGAATCAAGCTGCCACTGCACGCAAGTATTTCAGCTGACTAAAAAATCCAAAATCTTGATGGGAGCCCACTGATGGAAACAACGTAGTGAGATAGTCATAAGATGAACAGGTGAAGTGCCTTAGACTGGCTGGCCGACGTTTAGATAGGAGGACCTATCTTTTTCAGAAACGCAAAAGGTCATTGTGGGCAAGGCCTCCGAGATTGCGGAAGCGCAGCGTACACGCTACAAAAAGTTGATATACAAGCTCTATGACCTGCCGCGCGCCCGCCATCTCGGAGGCCATGACGCGAAAGCTGGCACTTTTCGATACTCCTTATATTTTAGGTCACTCTATCTACAGTGCCTATCATGGTTTTCACGATCGCAGGCGTGCTTGGTTCAACTGGGCCTCTCTAGATGGCAAGACCTATCCAGGTTACCTAGGAGAAAACTGAATTTTCGAACCACTTGCGCCATTTCACATTGTAACTTCTGGTGATTATTTTTTCCATGAACCAAACAGAAACAAACAAGTAGCATTTCATTACGTCTTCTGATGAATGGAAAGTTATTTAGTGCAGCCAGTTCAATTACTAGTGAATAAATGTAGGTGGTACCTTTGAGGTAATGGGGTCATTTTGCGAATGCCCTATTGTAATCATGGCGCTAGTGTTCTCCTGCACTTACCTTGATTTCTCGGCAAGTAGGGCACTGTTGTTGATAATATTGTGTTTTAGATATTGTCAAAAATAATTTATTTAACTGTACTGTCCCTTTAATGAGAAAAACCGACTTCGTTTTAGACAATGCAATAGCTGATCTTCCCATTAGCATGGTTATCTCCAATAGCGTTTCCAGCAGTTGTCTGTCTCTTTATAGGTATTCTCCGAAGTGGCATGGACCAAATAGCACAGTGTGGCAATTACTGTGATTCAAAATTTTTGCGTGAGCTCTATGCCTTTTACTCAATACCTTCCGTGGTGAAACGGCACCTTTTTTTTTTAATTCGAAGCATTTTCTTAGCGAACTCTGGCGACTTTGAGCGTATCTATCTATTTATCTACCTATCTGTCTATCCGCTTACATTTAGGTGCTCTCGTCATCACCCCATTTACTTGGCGCGAACCAAAATTAGCACGAGAGGGTAAGATGGTTTGACGAATACGACGGCTTGTCAAGACATGAATAATGTCGCAATCCCGTCGCGTACGTCGTCAAAGACTTCCCGCCCGACATTGGCACATACCAATGGGTGGGTATGTGCCACTGTTATGCGCGTATGTGCCACAGGCGATCAACGTTTAGTATCTACCCAGGAACGACGAGAACACACATGGGCAATTTTAACGCGCGAGTGTTAACAAATATCCGACGTCGGTAGCGTCGACCCAACGAGTTCCAGCTGGAATCAAACCTAAGCATTCTGGGTGCCAATGAAGCATTTTACCACAAAGCTACGCCAGGTCTCGGAACTACTTTTCAAGTAGACGCTAATCTTCGTGAAACGGTAATAGTGGTTGCAGTGCTGCCTACCCAATTTTATAAACATTGCATATGTACTATTTTGATAGAGCCGTGACGGTGGGATAACGTGAGATGAGATTAATTGCCATGCGCTGAAGTTCATTTATGTAGCAGTGTCCGTGGCCAGCATCTTCGCGAACATCAGCGCTTCATATCAGCCTCTGGTGTTGCTAAGGCGCATGTTCCAGTTGACATCGTTGTGCAAGTGCAAACGACTGGTTATATAAATGTCTGCAACCCTTCAACATACGTCTGTGCGTGCAAAATTTGTACATATATTTAGCGTCATTTCATGACACGTGACTCAGTCAAAAAATCGTAACATGGTTTCCTTTCCTCCGCATGCTTCGCCTAACGTGGATTCCCAGGTACGTTGGATCAGATGATTTTTTTTTTTTCGTGCCTTGTCAACAAACGCTGAAAGCGTGTCCCACTCACCCTGCATTGGCAGATTGCAGCCGTTCATTGCAGCTCACTGCGTGGCCTTTCATCAGTATATCACTTTCTAAAATTTTTTATACTACGAGTTCAGTCCACATCTTGAATATCACTTTTCGAGAGGCAATGACGGCACTTTATGTCCCAGTCTGCATCGTCTGTATCGCTTTTTGACGCAAGAGATTACGTCACTCTTTCTAGACGGCCTGGTTACTTCTCGTGCACTTTCTTTCCCCTTTCTCCCCTGTAATCTTTGTTTACTCAGTTTCTTCCCTCCTCCTGAAAGTGTGGGCAGGCGTTGTGCCCCTCCAGGTGGCAGTGTCCGTCTTGCTCTCTCCCTCTTTCCTCTGTGTCCTTGTGTATCTGTGTATGCAAATCAAATAATAATAATAATTAAAACCGACGCTTGGAATACATACAAAATGACACGACCTTTTTGCGACTCCTCAAATATATAATTTAGATAACTGAAAAATTGTGCTTCATGCAAGTTCATACTACTGAAATTAAGTACACTACTTGAAATCAATTGACTTTGCTGATGGAACCGAAGCGCTAATGCCGACATCCGCAGGATCATGATGGCAGTAACTTCATAACCAGTGTAACCGAACCAGCAAGGCCCCTGGTAGGTCACTGCGATGAATACTGCTGGTGATATTCAGAACATTGTAAGGTTCCACCAGATTTTGTAATGACGGCATTTCGAGCCAATCAAGAAGGCCATAGTATCATAGGCAATTAGTAATCATAGGCAATCCAAGTTTACCAGTGGCGGAATGCCAAGAATAGCACTCCATATTGTAACACAGCAGTATTGTGCTGCGTTGGGGTAAACAGGAATTTACCAGTAGAATCGAGTAACCCTCCTGTTGGTGCGTCTTAGAGGAACCTAAGGCTCATCGAACACTTACCCTAGAACGACTTGGCCGATAGTACAGAACCGCACATGACCTCTTAATCTGCCCCACAAAAATTGTGTTCTGGCCGCAAACACTGCGGGCATTTTGTGTGGCGGAGGACAATGCGAGTTTCAAAACACTCTCCTTCCCCCTTCCAGTGCGTGAATTTGCTTTGAAATGACCGTTAAGATACATTCAAGTAGAGAAGGCGCGTTAAATGATGTAACATTGCTTGGCTGTAGCATAATGTCTCACGAAATGCCATTGCGGCGACTTGGCGGTGCAGTGCTTCACATTGATTGCAAACGCGTGTGAAGAAGTTTATCATCAGCCACAGGATTAAACAAGTTCGCAGCTATATAGGAACATGTATGCCCTTAATATATCTGTATGCCATTTATATAATGTCTTCACACTTTTGAGAGAAAAAACAGAAGAAAACACTCGCATAAGACGTTCAACAGCACTATTCTACGTAAAAACCTCACATACTTGCACGTTGCCGCTCATTGGGGTTACAAGAGTACACTCGCTATCGCCTTGCCAGGCTATAAGAGTTAGAAGAGCGCAAAACCTGTCAATGTTTTTCCCAGTTCACCTTTGTTATTGCACATTCTTGTAGTGGTGTGAATCAGCCCTCTGTGCAGGGATAGCGCACACAAGTTTAATATCGCATGTGTCCGTGTTGGAGACTTACCGTCAAGGCTCATCACAAGGCATTGCAGGCATTGGCATTGCAGGCAAGTATTTAGGAGAAATGGCGCACAGTGACAACTGTATTGTATCAGCTCGTGCAGCCTCTATACAAACACTTGTAAGACTACTCTCTTATAATGCAAGAGTATTCTCCACATCACGCGGCTTACGGGACGCTAAAATGCCCACAAATGCAACAACAAATAAAACGAGACACTGAAGATATCTTAATTGATGCGCCACTGAAGTCAATATCCTTGCATTGATAACACATCTGTAAGGAAAACTACGAAACATAGCACCCAGGTACGGGATTCTGAACAGACAGCCGATACCACGCAGAAATATACGATATTATTCCACATTGTTCAATAGAATTACGCGCTCTATTTCATTTACACGCTCTTCGGTAACGAAGTGCCTCGCGCCACAGAAAGTCAATTGAAGAATGTGCATTTTGAATGTGCACTCATGGGCGACCCGAGGGGGCAACTGAACGCTTCTGCAAAGGGGTAGAAGTGTCGGAGCGGCACATTGCACTCTTGCTGACTGCTTTCTTTCGAGCAGAGCGCGTAGCAGTGGGTCATAAAAAACAGCTGGTCGTCAGAGTACTCCTCGAGGTCTCAAACTCGCAGGTCCTGTACGGAGGGTCCACTGCCTTGCAGCTGCTGGACAGCCGCTTTGTACGCCGAGACAGACACCTCAAGCGCAGGTATCCAAGGGAAAATGCCCATCACCCTATGTCCGGCCGCCTGGCCTAACTGGCAGCTAAGCCGGTGGTTGTAATCAGCAGATAGTGTCAGGCCCCACCAGGTTACGTTTTCTCCACACTCGTTGACTGTCGTGCCTAACGGGTCGACGGCCTTGGCTATCTCTCTGGCTAGCCGGACTGCCGAGCCACCGTACTTCATTGCGAGAGTTTCACCCGTGTAGAAAAGTGGCGGTTCATGCGCCACCGTGGCAGTGTCAACGGAATTGCGGAGATACGTGTACGCATAAGTTGTCGGGGAAATGCGCGTCTTTTCTGGTAGACATCGTAGAAGCGGGCGTGGTTTTGCAGCTTCTGGTGGAATTCAGCGGTGGACAACCAGCTGTCTACGAACACACTCGTACTCATGTCTGGAAACCTTGCGTAAAGACCGGCACGCACGAGCGGAATGAAGAAATGCTCGGAGGGCAGTATGTTCAGTTCCGTGTTCTTGATCTTTCATTCGCCCTTTTCCGCGCTTTCTCGGTCAATCCAAGCGGTGCTCTTCAGAGCAGATACAAACTCAATCTTCAAGCTTAGCATGAAGTTGTAAACGCGTCCGCGTACCTCATCCGTCGGATAGGTTTGATTCAAGTACCCAGTAGAAGGGAGAAGTCCAAAGAGAGAGTTCACGTACTCCAGGCACGCTAGTTGTACTTTTTCTCGGTCGTTGTCACGGAACATAAGCTCTGGCTTTGCGGCTGCCACCCACAGGTGAGTCTGTATAAATATCCAGGCAGTGCCCATCAGTATTTGTGGATCGGGGAAAGCGCGGAAAAGCCCGTCAATATTTTCAAGATGAGGGAGTCTTCGACCACTACCCAGTCCTTGGGATTCCAATTGCGCTGAAGTGTGATGCTGTGTTGATGGTTAAGAAGCTCGTGCCACTGGACTTCCCTGATATGCGGTGTCTTGCTATCAAGTTGAGAGATCGCCAGCCACCGAGACTGCAAACCCTCGCTGTTCTCATACCGCGTGGCTTCGATTAAGAACGTTTCTAGCTGACGCAGGAGTGAGGCATTGTACTGCAAGTTCTTTAGGCCTAAGACGTGAATGTGATCACGGATGACCATCGCGTACTCTTCCATGTTCATGGTTTTCTTAAGGCGATTCTCCCAGACGACGCCATGATACCGCCTACGGAATATCACAATAGGGCCAATGACCTTGCTGGGGATAACGTCTAGGTGGAACTGGAAGTTGGTGTCGTATTTTGCGGCCATGTAGAGCATCACTTCCAGCGGGTGCAGTAGAGAATCGTTGGCATCTCGGACTGGCCAGATGAGACCAACTGCATCCATGAACTGGAGCAGCGCTTCGACGTTAGTAGTCGCCTGCATCTTCGAAGGTTCGTAACACTGGTAGTATAGTTGACTGGTTCCCCGAACATGCAGCATGTCGCTGTTAAGCTCCACAATCTCGTTCTTCTTGGCGTCCTGGTTCATTTTGTTGAGGACAGGAAGGGTGGGGTAGTCACGTTTCCAGCCACCGCAGACGAATGCCAAAAGTCGTTGCAAGGGTCGCCGCTGGCGTTCACCGTGCGCCGTAGCCACTCAGCGTGTTCACTGCTTGAGGTGGAGACGCAGTATTCTACTGTCTTTTTCGTCCAGATTAAAACGACGTAGACAACCATTACAGCCACCATCAGTGCGCAGCATACGGTGACCATGACCGCCAGCTGAACGATTCTCCGCTTCGCTTCTTGATTTGTCTCGAGCGCGGAGGGTTGCGGTATCTTTGAGGATCCGTCATCCTGTGCCAGGGACTGAAAAACAAGGTAGGCAGCATCACGAGTCGGCATCATCATACCTAAAGACAATTACTGTGCTATATATACAAGACAGGAATGTTGAAAGACTTCTCGGCTCAGTGACATATCAAGATTTGTCATTCGTGCTTCGCATATCATCGATTCCCACTGTACGTGGGATCTGCCAGTTTTTTATGTAATTTAATAAATGCCGTAATTGGTATATTTTTTATATCTCCTGATTCACATCACACAAAAGGTAAGTACCGAGGCAGAGAAAACTCCATTTTACTTATTTCTGTGTTTTTCAGAAACATTTCCCGAAACAATATGAATACTAACCCACAGTTAACTCGAACTCTGATTTGTTGAATTTTCAGATAAGTCAACTTTTTCGTCCAATACGGTGTGATCTACATCTCATTTTCACCCTTTATTCGAAGAAGACACTGCACCACACTCCGGATATAACAAAACTACTGATTAAAAACGATTACTACTGTTTAGAAATAAAGTCAAGTGCAGAAGCCGTGACTAGCGAACTATGAGGTGTGTCAGGCAGCATGAGAACTCTTCTCTCTCACAGAATTCAGCCACCAAACAGACCATAATACGAGTTTCGAGCGTGCGCGTTTATAAGAGTAGGTGTGTGTGTGTGTGTGTGTGTGTGTGTGTGTGTGTGTGTGTGTGTGTGTGTGTGTGTGTGTGTGTGTGTGTGTGTGTGTGTGTGTGTGTGTGTGTGTGTGTGTGTGCGTGTCTGTGTGTGTGTGTGTGTGTGCCTGCGTGTGTGTGTGTGTGTGAGTGTGTGTGTGTGTGTGTGTGTGTGTGTGTGTGTGTGTGTGTGTGTGTGTGTGTGTGAGTGAGTGAGTGTGTGTGTGTGTGTGTGTATGTGTGTGTGTGTGTGTGTCAGCAATCTTCTCCAAATTGACGATTTTGTTGTGTTCAAGCCACAGCAAGAATATTCGCTGCAGGTATTCAGGCAGTTCTTGGGGAAAACTCAAGACGCTGCAGTAAACAATCCACGGGAAGCCTAAGTGCGGAGTAAATCAGCATAAATGCGGCATAGGTCGCATTTAGATGAAAACGGCGGAGATGGAACCGTACACATCATTTACATGTCGGATGAGTAGTCTTCATTGCAGTGCAAGAACACCTGACCAGGTGTTTTTGTAAAAGTGCAAGAACACCTTTCCGAGGGACATAACTGCGCCACGGACGAGACGAAGTAGTCACTGCCTACATGCGGTTGGCAACTGGCCACGTGGTAAAGCAGCCCGTAGAAAAGTTTACATGTTGCAAGCAACAACATGACTTCGGTCACGTTTGTACCGTCCTCCTCAGACATGTTTGAAATAAAGAAGTGGGGCATGGGCTTGGGGGCGAGTGCGAGACAAAAGCAGGGAGGAGAGTGAAGCTAGAATTATGCGCTAGCCCATGTGCAGTGAACACAGCTTCCGGGCACGGGTCCTCATTTTTAAAACATTTAAAACTAACATCGGTGGAATTGGGTTCAACTATGTTCAATATAAATGTAAATAGTGGTTCATGTTGGAGTATGTATTTCTCGGTATTGTTTTTCCCAGTATAGCCGAGCCAGTAAGCAGAAAAACTTAACCATACACACTGAGATTTGTAAGCTCAAAGTCAGTTCCTCGTTATCCCAGTTTTCTTGGACATTTTACTGAAGACAAATATTGCTAAGTACTGAGAAAGCTCAACACGAAGCCGCTCTGTACTCACGCTTCGCCCGGTTGATTTGCTGTTCTCAGTGTCGGCCAATTGTTTCCGCTTGCTAATGTCGATTGAAGAAGTGGACATCCTCCTGCATTGCTCGGTTTCACTCCACGATTTTCGTACACTCGCCTCTAATCCAGCCAGCTTTTGTCGCCCGGATTTAGAATGTCGGTGATGGTGAGTGGGACCCTGCATTCGATTAAAATAAAAAAACTTTCAAATCGAGACATATAGTGTGATTTTTTATTAAAGATTATCACTGGGTTCATTATTCCTACGTATCATTCACTATTTGCAAGACATTTGAGGTTGAATAGTCAAATTTAGCTTGCATTAGGTGGTGCGGACTGCTGTTAAAAAACAACAATTATGCCGAAGTTTGCAGGCTATTTCTTTGTGCAGTTTCTATTAGGTACCCTGAATTTCGCATAGCAATTAAGCATCCATATTAGGACCATCACTGTCGAGCTGCTTCTTCCTGAGACAATTATTGCCCGACTCAAACCGCATTGAAGATGCAGTGATCGTCCGACAGCATTATGAAATAAAAGAACGTAAACAATCCTTTTGCACTGCTAACAGAGCGTTGCTCGTCGCAGCAAATATAATAATAGGGTCTTTAACAGAAGCATGCGCAAATTGGCCGAGAGTGCTCTATCCTCTTTACTTGTTTCCTGCGCCTTCCGACGGCGCTGGCTGCACTTTAAGCGGAGACGAAGACGCTAGAGGACCGTATACTTAGATATAGATGCATGTTCAATCTTCTCAAACAATCTCGCGGAGCCCTCCACTACGACGTCTTTCATAATCATATCGTGGTTTCGGGAGGTAAAACCTTAAAAATATTATTGGTCAACCTCCCCGGAGACTTCGATGACTAAATGAACCGGCTGCACCCTGTGTACAAAAGTAGAGGGCAGGCGCTACAGGCTCACCACCAAGGTGACTTGAGGTGCACGCTGTGACAAGGACTTCGATTTCTTGGCCGATCCGGCACTGGATTTGGACCCCTGTCCCATGCTGTGGGTCCTCGATGAGCGAAAATCGAAGCTTGGTTCGACGCCAAAGAGTGTGCAGGTCCTGCTGGTAGGGCTGCAGAGAACAGCGTTGAAGATGGACCTTGCACAGAGACGACGAATAAGTCTTCCTGAAGGCAGATGATTGGTCCTTGATGCGCTTGGGCGACGCTGAAAGAGAAATCAACTTCCGTTTTGACCAACATACGTCGAGGCTAGGTGGTTCCTTGGCTCACGTGTCTAATGCTTTGGGTAGCAATGCGGAGCAAGGGCGGAGAACGAGACCGTAACCGGGCAGCGCCAGACTTCTTCTTCTATGACTCGTGACAGCTTCCTCAATCACGATGATTGTTGTTGTTGTTGTTCTTTATGTCACTGTCGAAAAGTCTCACTGGTGCGCATCGGTAGGAGCCCTGACGCCACCATGTTTCAAGAAACGGCGCACCTTGGCACCCCAGTACCATTTGTTATAGATGTCAGTAGACACTGGCGCAATTCAAGCCAGGGTATTGGCCATTAAATAAAAGGTGCCTTGATTAGAAAATTGTTTGGCTGGATGAGAGATTAGGTTTACAAGTACTTTAGCTGTAACTTAGCTTTAGTTTTTTTCTGAGTTTTAGTTCTTTATGGTTTCAACTTCTTTTTGCGGGCTCCCTGTCATGGTTTACTGTGAATGGCTATGCTAGGCTTCATGCTTTCCTCCTCCTGCTTCTCCTTTTTATTCCCCCACACTTGTTTCCCCAACGATCAATATATATAGTATACTATACATTTTTATGCCATGTTTTGTCCTCTCTCCCCTCCTTATTTGCTTTTCCTCACCTTCACTAAACTTTTTCAACCCCGTTCTATACTGTACTACGCGTGGCTATGCTATTGTTCACGCCCTGTCCTCGTCCTTTCTATCTTTCTTTCCGTCATGTCACACCTTCTCACTTCCCTTTCCCACACATTTGAAGTGGCTATACTATACTGTGTACATGGCTGTGCTGTTGCTTTACCCTCTACCTTTCACTGCTCTCTCTCTGACATTACTCACTCTGACCTCCACTTCCTTTTTTCTTGCACACACTATACTTCACATGGCTATGCTTGCCTTCACTTCCACTTGCACAGCTGCGTTGAGTTTTTAGCATTCGTCTGCCGCGGATGGATGACAATATTGATTTGCCTACATGATATAACTTATATGGGAAACGTTTATTGGAATTTCATGGAACGAAAATTTGGAACAAAATAGCCTTAGAAGCTAAGGTAGCATTTTAAGTTCAGTGAAAAAATATCTTGTTTACAATATCAATGCTTGTGAACAGTTTCTTTTTTTTTGTTTCTTTATCGCGTTCAGCGGTGTGCTGAACCTTTTACCATTATGTAAGTTGTAAGAATGTGATTTTGTATCTGACTTATTCCATGTAGTCTGCTTTGTCATTTGCTTCCTTTTTTTTTAGTTGAATAAATATGTACGTTACTTCGTGTGTATGTGTTTCTATATGCATATGTAGATATGCCTGTATATATATTTATATATAAGTATTGTGTGTGTATACATATGTGTGTGCTTCTAACTATACATGCTCTGGTTATCTGTATTTTACTCTGACATGTACCGACCACTAGCCAATGTAGGCAAACGTTCCAGCTACACTCGGCGACAGCTTTTCTTGACATTGGAGCGAAGGCTACGGAGGCGGGGCCTCCACACATTTGTGTTACTACGCCAGTAGTCCGGCAGCTTGCAGCTGATTTCGGTTCCAGTTTCGGTTTTCACTTGCTCGCTGCCCTAGTGTGTTTAGCGAAATGCATGCATGCAAAATGAGAACGTCAGAGTTAAATTTTGATGAGAGTGCATACATGCAGCTAGTTACTGTGCTGTTTATATACTGGTACATATAAAATTTTCCGTTGTTCAGAACGTTTTCCCAGCATTATTCAGCCTTTATAACACTGAAGTTTAGGTTCCATGTTCAGCCCAGTATATACGGGTACGCACCACACGTGATCAAATGTTAACGTTTATGGTATTGAGCCCTGGTACAGACAAAATGGAAGGCCGGTTGCGGCATGATCCAGCGACGGGCCTGTCTTGTTTCAGTTTTGCTGTATTCGGTTTACGCCCTCAAAGGCTGTCAGCAATGATCGGCGCAGACTGCGCCTCAGTGTTCGAGAAGCCTCACAATTGTTGTAGATCGTTGTTAAGATTGAGCGCAAGACGCGAACAGTGAAGCTTATTTCAGAGCTTGCGCGGCCACCAGTGATAAGGCTGGAAAGCTCGATGCGTGATGTATAAAAGACGGCGCGTCCCAGCAGACGCAGCCGGCGTCCGGAAAACGTGGTGCCGTTCAAGAAATAAAAAAGAAAAAAAACTAGGGCGCTCGATAACTTCTTTTTCATTAACAGCGTCCCATACTTGTTCTATCCTTATAATGAAGAAAGATTTATTTATTCAGGCCAAGTAGCTATTAGAATCAAAAAATAAAATATGTACTATTTCCTGGCGCACGTGCAAGCAGGCGGTTCGGCTCTATAGCTTCCACAGTGCTGTCAAGAAAAGCTGTCGCCGAGTATAGTTTGTAATACTTGCTTATATTTTGTCGATGAAATTGATATTGCTTGATTGCTTGATTGATTGATTGAATGATTGATTGATTGATTGATTGAACTTGCATTTTAAACAGCTCCGCGCTTATGAAAAGAAGAAAAATGCTACAAAAAGAATTAGTAAACAAATAAAAATACCAAAGGGGTGACTTTGATTTCTTACACAAATTTCTCTTACCTAATTTGCTTCAATTAATAGAAAAGTCTAATAATTAGTGTTACTCCTATTGATTCATGTATTTCATAATATGACGTCACATAAGTTCCTGATGCAGCGACCCGGTGGTGGCGGTGGTGATGGTGGTGGTGGTGGTGGTGGTGGTGGTGGTGGTGGTGGTTAGAAGAAGAATGAGCCGCTTAACTTCTTCATTGGAATTACCTATCAATTCATTCTGCATCTACGGATTTGGTATACTTGACTTCTAAATTCGCTCCTGATATTATAGCATTACAAGAGACATGGCTATCTGTACATAATTTGTTTCATTTAAATAACTTCCGATCTTTTCGACTAGACCGGTCATCGAGAAGTGGGGGTCTAGCTTTCTTTATTAATAATAGAATTAGTATGAAAGTCAAACGTTCATACAAACATATGTCGCCTGAATGCGAAATTTCGGCAGTAGACATTACACTGCCCAACTGCACTCCTTTCACTTTAGTTAATATGTATTTTCCGGATGGAGTTCAAGACACACGAAGTTCGGATCTAGCTACAAAGTCGTGGTGCAAAGACAAAGTTTTAGTTGGAGACTTTAATTCCCACCACACGAGTTGGGGTTTTAGAACTGATCTGAGTGGGAAATGCTTGTGGGAGTGGACAATGGATAATGACCTGATGTGCCTCAACGTCAGAACCCCCACATTTATTGGTAATTACTCCAGGTCGGCCTTAGATTTAAGTTTTGTCAGTTCGGCCATTACTACTTCTTCTTGGAAAGCGCTGGACTGTGGCACCAACAGTGACCACTTACCGATAAGTTTTGAAATTTCTTGCCCGATAATTCCATCTTGTTCAAATGCAAGAGAATTTGTAAATTACACTAAATTTAAGAATGATCTGAAGTCAGCATTGGCTTTTCACTCGGAAGAGAGCGATGATACAAAAGCATTGAAGATAAACGCAGTCATCAAAAGATCCTACACAAGAGCCGAATTTACTGTTGAATCTACAAAGAGGGTATATAGCCGTTGGTGGAATGATGAATGTACAAGAGAGCACCGACGACGTCAGGCAGCTTGGAAGCAGCTGTTACATAATCAATCCTCCCCAAACTGGGCCGATTATAAATTCATTGCTGCGGGCTTTAAGAGAACGGTAGCTCAAGCTAAACAAGAATATGACAGAAGACATTATGAATACCTGTCGAAGCCTAAACATATGAAAGCACTGTTCCGATATATGAGAGCTCGTAAAATCTTGCCATCCCCAGTTAATGCAGCTTGTGATAAGCTGTCGGCGCAAGAAATGACCACTACCTTAGAGGCAATCGGTAAAGGTCTGGAAAGCAGATTTACTTCAGTAGTGCCCAACAACTGGCACAAGTCTACGACAAAGTCTGACTTCGACGAAGTGACACAGACTGAAGTATCCAACGTGATTAAACATGTACCTTGTGCGTCTCCTGGCCCAGATGGAATCACGGTACCCATAATTAAAATTCTGTTCAATTTATCGCGTCGAGACGTCGCCAATGTTATTAACTACTCCTTAAAAACCAATGGGTGCAGCAGGATTGGAGGATAGCAAAGGTGATTCCTATACTAAAAAATCCGGGTGTAGGAATAACAGTCGATAACATCAGACCAATCTCTCTAACATCTAACATGGTCAAACTTGTAGAGAGCGTTTTACATATCCGAATAAGTATCTAGATGGCAGACAATTTAGTAATAAAACCGAACCAAATCACCTTTTGTAGTGGTTTCTCTATTTGGTGTGCCCATGCTGATTTATAGAGCCGAATACAGCTCGCGCAAAAAAGAAGGCAATACGCTGTTTTACTAACGCTTGACATAAATGAGGCGTATGACAGTGTGGAGCACTTCATATTGTTAAATGCGCTAAAGAGATTGAATTTCCCACAACATTTTATTGTGTGGATGGCAAAATTCTAAAAATCAAGAGAATTCTACTGCGTCAAAGATGGATGTTCCTCATCTAAATTTAAACAAACGTACGGAGTTTCCCAAGGAGCAGTCTTATCTCCAGTGTCATTCAATGCTTTAATGAGCACAATTCCAACAGATCAAGAAGTTACTGTCTACATTTATGCTGATGACATTGCATTCTTTGCTGCTGACTGTGGTATTTACTCACTACAATTTAAATTACAAAGATATATTAACATGTTAGAAATTTGGTTGCAGTCGATTTTGTTATTGTTAAATGTCAACAAAAGTGCGCTCATGGCGTTTCCGCTTGCGGAACCGATTTCAATTTCAATTCTATATAAACAGGAACCCTCCCAGCAAGTAGACTCTATAAAATATTTGGGAATCATTTATAATGACAAACTTAACTGGAGTCCACACATAGAGTATATAACTACCAAAGCACAGTGGGCTTCAGGCTTACTACACAGGCTAAGTAAGCGGAAATGTGGATTACGGAGGCACACCTTGATAATGTTGTACAAGATGTATATGCACCCAATCATGGAATTCAGCTGCATATTATTCTCGGGAGGCCCTGCTTATAAAACAAAACCTCTAGTTGTCTTGGAGCGAGAAGCACTGCGAATGTGTCTGGGACTCCCTAGATTTGTGGCTATCAACGTTCTGTACCAGGAAGCGCGCCCTATACTTTGTCGATTTCAAATTTTGACCGTACAAGCATTTTAAAAATTTTATAGCTTACCGGCAAGAAGATCTCAATATGCTTTTATCGTGAACCCAGACGCCTTTTTTCTTGCTCATTGACCACGGTTTGACACACCTCAGATAATGTTTGTACAAAAGAATCTACAAAGTATACATGTGAACATTAGAAATGTAATTGAGACTAGTGACTCGAATTGTCATGTTATTATTGAGTATGATGATATATTCCCCCAAAACGCCAAGTTACAATCTCTCAAATTTTTAAATAACACATTATTATATTACTTGGAGCATGCAGAAACTAAAAATATAATAGCCACATATGCTTCCGTAAATAATAAAAAGGCAGGTGCAGGCATTGCCTCTGATTCGCTTGACTGGTCCTTTTCAGTGAGACTGCCTGATATTACTCCAGTTTTTGAAGTGGAGCTCGTGGCGATTATTTTAGCTCTTCGAAAACTTCCATCAAATCAAAACAACGCAGTCATAATGACGGATTCTCTTTCAGTTTCTGCAGCTCTGACAGCTTCAGAGAACTCTCGAATTCTAAGCATATTCAAAACATTATTACCCCCGCAGTTGAGACTCCTGAGGTTACTATGGGTTTCGGGACACTGTGGATTAAGATTTAATGAATTTGCCGATTCCTTAGCACGAGCCGCACTTGATGGTGCATTTTTGTCCATACTGCCAGATGTTGAATATATCACGGCATTAAGATATCGAAAACCAGCAATCTCCACTGATACGATAGAAAAAGTAACTACATGGACAGAATATAACCACCTCATGTTTCCATGGCAATCCCACTGGAGCCAGTCCAGAAAGCTCGAAGTCTTAATTACTAAATTTCGATGTCGTGTCCCCCCCCCCCCCCCCCCCCCCCCAAACCTGTATCTACACAGAGGTGGTCAGAAAACATCACCCCTCTGCGCATTCTGCGGAGAAACGGAATCACTAGATCATTATTTTTTGTATTGTCGCCGCTACTCTATACTGCGAAAAAGGTTACTAGTTATGCCATTTCTGAAAATAGGCGTTAGATTGACGGCGGAAACGGCCCTAAGCTATGGTGCCTCAGTTTTGGGACATTGCCACAGGGAAGCTTTCAATGCCGTTTGCGATTATATTCAGGCAACCAAGCGTATACCTTTGTGATCTTCAATCAAAAAATTATTATTTATTACTCCCCAGGGCAGAGTGAAGTAAAAGCAGCTGAGTGGTAATCAAAACACCTCAAATCTCAGAATTGCTCAAATTGACTTTTTTTCCTTTGCTCCTTTTATGTTGTTTTTACATTGATCTTATTATAATACCAATTCATTACACATACTTAAAATGATCACAGAAAAACTGCACTACACTTTCTTGGCCAATCCCCCTGAGTGAGTATGAGGCATCATCCCAGGGAAACAAACAAACTTCTGCATTCCTTAAGGGAGCACACACGGTGCAGCGTTGCCACCATGTGCCCGTGCCACACGGGTCAAGGAAGAAGAAGTTTAAAAAGAGAGAAGGAGGAGGATGAAACCTTATGGATGTCAAGAATGTGATGCATCTTTGGAATAATAAAATATGTCAAACTTGGGGAATGGAAGTCGCAATCACTCTAATGCGTTGTTAAATTCCACCGCTAAATTTATATTTACTCACAGCTGGTCTGGCAGCCTCCCCTCGTCGTTCTTTTCATGGAGTAGATGGCTGTGACGAAGCCCTTGTGCCACGGCAATGGTTGTTCTTGGCGTTCCGGTCCGAGTCCGTTCCTGCAGTAGCTGGTCCCTTCGGACTCTTTCGGACGGTAGGTTTGGCTGAGCTTTGGGTGAATTTGACCTGTTGAAACTAGATTACGTTGCATATTACTTGTTTAAGCAATCTAATTAGTGGACCTTGGTCAGCCCGTGGTCAGCCTCCTTGCCTAATGATGAATTGCCCTTGGAATATTTTTTCAGCAGTGGTGTCGGCAGCATCCTAGTTGCGCTGGTGCCCTCGAGTGGTGAATTTGTTAGGCTCAACAGCACGAAGACGATCCAGGTGGAGTTGCAGGCCATGACGCTGCACTTACAGCTGATAAGTGATGTTCGTTAGTTCGGAAGAGGTGGTTTGGTATGCAGATCGTCAGATCCTTTATGCGTTTCTGACATCCTAAAATGCAAGACATTTGCTTCGGTCCCGGTGAGTGCGTTTATCCCGCCTCATTTTGTGTGCACTAAGGAAATTGTACGAGGAGTCGACTCTAGATTAACGCACGCTGAGACTCTGGATAAGCTGTCTGATGCTGGAGTCATAGCTGTGTACCAGTGCAACCGATTAGTTAACGGTGAGAAAGTCCCCACTGAGTCGGTTATTGCTACCTTTGCCGGCACTTCCTGTCCATCTGAGCTGAAAATATGGCCACTCATTTTCAGAGTCGAACGTCTCGCTTCTCGTCCTCTCCAATGCCAAAACTGTTGGCGTTTTGGTCACAGTGCCGGGGAGTGTAAATCAAATTCATTTGCCACATCTGTGGCGATACCCATCCACCGAAGGAGTGCAACGCCGAAACCAAAAAGTGCTGCCTCTGTGCAGGAAATCACGCGGCCGATTACCTGAACTGCACCGCAAGGTCCAATGAAACGCAACTTCTAGAAATCATGGACAAACATCGTTGCTCGCGGCGAGAAGCAAAAACAGTTGTGAAGGATAGGGCCTTTGGATATGCCGGAGTAGCGTCGAGGCACGAACAACTAAGTGAGACGAAGATTCTGAATCCTATTGAGGCTGCAGTACAAAAGGCGATGTCGAAAGCGCTGGAACACATAGTTATGAGCGTAAGTGAATGCATCTCTCAAGTGTTTTGCTCACAGATGACACAGCTGGCTTCTGCAGCAGCATTGCCGATAGCCAAGTCGGCACCTTGTGCAGTGAAAGAGATGCCGAATTTAGCCCCGCAGCGGCAATACCGAGAGGACAAAAGCCCAATTTCGTCCGTACCTTCTACGTCGACCCGCGCGGGGGATCAGAATGAAATGGACATATGCCAAGATTTCAGGCGTCAGAAGAGCACTGGATCTCCTGTAAAATCGCCTTACCCACACACGAAACCTAAAAAGGGCAGCGAAAATGCCAGTGCACTTATTAAGGAGAGTATTTTACAAGCTGCCGTTGCTGAAGTGTTTCGCTCGTCAACATAGATACCTTGAAAGTAGTACAGTGGAATTGTAGGTCTTTGATTTCTGCTTCTACTGACCTACTTTGCCTAATTAACCAGTTATATCCGGATATAATCTTTATACAAGAAACCTGGCTTAACCCCGTTAAGAATTATCATTTAAACAATTTTAGAGCATTTCGGCTAGACCGCCCATCACTAGGAGGTGGTCTAATTATATTAGTCTTGAATAAATTTTGCCGCACAGCGAGCATAGCTTTTCAGCTATGTCCACAGACTGTTACATTTTGGCATTAGACCTCTGTCTGCCAGAGCACCTCCCTTTTTTACTTATAAACGCATCTTTTTCAACGGGTTTGCATAATACTCCACAATTAGATACTGTCTTAGCTAATTGCAAAAACGATTTCCTTCTGACTGGTGATGTCAACGCACATCATGTTTCGTGGCGATTTCGAACAGACCCTTCTGGTACTCTTCTGTGGGATGGGATGAATAATGAAAACCTTACCTGCCTAAATCATAGACAGCCTAGGTTTATTCGCGGATGGACACGATCGGTATTAGATCTCACGTTTTGCAGCTCAAGTGTTTCAATAAAGTCTTGGAAAACAATTGATTTCTCTTCAAACAGTGACCATCTTCCTGTATACTTTGAAATCTCATGTGGTGTGAAATCTATTGAAAGGACAGAGAAAACGTTGATCAATTACAAAAAAAAATTAAATACTGCTTGCGTTCCAACAATAGGGCAGTGTCCAGTGGTGAAAATGTAGACCTCTGCATAAATGTCTGTGCCCCTTTAAAAATCTCCAAGAACACTTCAGAATTTGTAATTGCTTCGTCGTCAACCAAAAGTGCCCAACCTAGTAGTTAGTGGAGTAATGAGTGTACACGAGACTATAGAAGAATAAAAGCTGCATGGAAAAGACTTATATGTAATCAGAGTAAAAAAAATTGGAAGGATTATCAGTTAATTGCGGCAACATTTAAACGCACTCTATCGCGAGCGAAAGAGCAATATAACCACGAACATTTCGAGTACCTATCTAAATCAAATAGCGAACCTGCTTTATTCAATTTACTTCATCGTAGGAAGAAGACCCCTATACCAGGAAACGTTGACTCATTAGTTCACACCTCACAGGAACTTCAGGAATCATTGAATCAATTGGCTAAACAATTAGAAAACAGGTTCACAACGTATCTTTCTGATTCGGCTTACACAACAACCATCTATGACTACACAGAAATATCAACTTCCGAATTAAATCAGGCTATGGAAAGATTGCCAAATTCAGCACCAGGCCCCGATAGAACAACAAATACAATGCTAAGAATACTACACAGGGAATATCCAAATTATCTTTTAGGTCTCGTCAATTATTCCCTTAGAAGACCATGGATCCCTGCTGTATTGAATATTGCGAAAATTATACCATTGCTTAAGAAACAGGGGGCAGGCTATTCTTTAGACAACATGCGACATATAGCCTTAACATCTAATGTAGTAAAACTTATTAAAAGGGTACTTCATGGTCGTATAATGAGGTTTATTAACGAGAAACAACTGTTGAGTTCTTCCCGAATTGGCTTTAGGTCTGGATATTCCATATGATATACACATGTAGATCTGGAAAGTCGTATTCATATTGCCCGTCACAAAAAGCAGTTTGCGGCTTTAGTAACGTTAGACATATTTAAACCATACGATAGTGTAGAGTATTCTATCTTGACTAATCAGTTATGGAGTCATGGAATTCCACCTTATATAGTAGCATGGGTGATGGAATTTTAAGTAGAAGAGAATTCTATTGTTATTAAGGCGGTTTCTCTTCTTGTAAGCACAATCAAACCCAAGGTGTACCTCAGGTGTCAGTGCTTTCCCCGGTATTATTCAACATATTGCTTAGTACCATCCCCATTCAGCCAGATGTGAAAACCTATGTCTATGCCGATGACATTGCTTTCTTTGCTATGGCACACGACTTCCACGTCTTTACACTATCTTGCAAGCATATCTAAAGAAACAGAACATTGGGTGGATGGATTGATGGGGAACCTGAGTACCAGTATATGTGCTATTCTCGTTTTTCCTATAGAAGATCCCGTGCACATATCTATTTTTTACAAGCTTCAAGATATCCCACAAGTACAGTCGTTGAAATATCTTGGAGTTATGTATCATGAACATCTAAATTGCCGCCCTCACATTCAATACATCGCGACGAAAGCAGTACGCGCGATGGGCGTATTGCGGAGGTTGAGCAATTGTAGATCAGGTATGAGAAGGAAGGCACTTTTGATTATATATAAAATGAATGTCCAATTTGTGTTAAAGTTTGGCTGCGTTCTTTTTTCTAGTGGGCCAGCCTACAAACTTTGGCCACTCGTTCTGTTGGAAAGAGAGCCTTTATGGCTCTGCTTAGGACTTCCAAAGTGTACTGCAAATGTAGTGTTATACCTTGAAGCACGAATACCAACCCTATTATGTCACTTTAACATTCTTACTGTGCAGACATTTTTACGACTATATGAAGAACCGTTTAAACCTGGACAAATTATTTTTACTTCCTATGCTGACCTATTCTTCTCTGTGCATTGGCCCAGATTTCACAAACCTCAAATAGTATTTGTTCAATCGTTACTTGAGCCTCTAAATGTACAAGTTCGTGATCTGATTCCTTTAACTGAGCAACAAATTTCTCCAGAAATGTTTTACCATGATATCTTCCCTACTCATGCTAAACTATTACCTACAGGCATTTTAAATGATTTACTGCAGAACCATTTAAGTACTCTGCCAAGAAATGTCATTATAGCAACGGACGCATCTGAATCACATGAAAAATCAGGCGTTGGATTATATTGCCCCGTACTTGATTGAACATTTTCACTTCGCTTACCAGATTTTCTTCCTGTCTTTCTGGCTGAAATTTTGGCAATAATGTTAGCTTTGCGAAAGGTAAATATTTCCATTCCAGTCGTAGCAGTCATAACTGATTCATTATCAGTGTGCTCTTCTCTGTCCGCATCCGTTCGCTCACCCATACTGAAACTTTTTAAATCATTGGTTCCCTGTCATCTCCGAAATATTCATTTATTCTGGGTACCAGGGCACAAAGGTTTGTTGTTAAACGAAATAGCCGATTCTCTTGCGAAGGCATCGCTTTTGACGCCCATCATCCCTACTTTCCCTCATACAGTACACATTATGGTGGCGCGATTTCGAACACTTAAAATCAGGCAAAATTTATCAGGCCCTGAACTGATGGCTTCTCGGGAGTACAGCCACTTGTTATTTTCCTGGCACAGTGAGCTGTCTAATTCAAGCATGATGGAAGTTGTCATCACGAAATTTCGTTGCCGCGTTACCTCCCTCTATTTTTACCTGCATAGATCTGGTATATTGAATTCCTATATGTGCATTTACTGTAATCAAAAGGAAACAATCAGTCATTTTTATTACATTGTCACCCTTTTGATTTATTCAGGCAAAACATACTAGCACCACCTCTTCAAAGACTGGGCTTGCAATTATCACAACCTGATCTTCTTTCATTTGGAGCCTTCACAATGGGTTTCAGCCACAGGGATGTTTTATTCGCCGTTCAGGAATACATCACTGCGACTTATCCATTTTCTTGCTAAATTACCGTCTCACTACTTTTCTTTATTTTTTTCTGCAAACTTGCTATTAGCATTTCAAATCAAAATTAAATCACAAACGTTTTGTGGGATTGACGCAATGCTGAAAGTATAAGGCAAATTCACCTTGTAGTCGGCCAATCCCCTCCTTTGGGTGTGAGCCATTTGCACAGGAAAACAACAACAGCAACAACAACAATAACAACAACAACAACAACAACAACAACAACAACAACAACAACAAATGAGTCAACTGAACATCACCTCATTTTCTGTATTAGATACTGTACATTACGCAAAAACAGTTTAGGCACCGTTTCCGCCTCCTTGTAATATACCTAAATGCACAAAATGTGCTTTCTTTCGGGGCTTGGTCTCTTGGCCACGGCGACGGGAAAATTTCTGACGCATTGCAGGAGTTCTTCAAACGTTCAAAGAGGCTTAAGTGTTAAAATCATTCTTCGGCAGATTTTATTTCTTTCCAAATCAATTTTTAATTCAAATACCCCACTTCATTGCATTACACTTCAGTTTATTTACTATTGCACTATCAAGTTCGTCCTGTTTCATTTTTCTTTTTCTTTATCGTATATAGGTCATTAGTAACCGTATCAAAAAAGTCTCTCATGAAAACTATTATATTCTTGGCCGATCTTCTAGCGTGGTTGTGCGCCACATCTTCAAGGAACTTGACTTGAATGTGTCAGCTGACAGGCAGATAAGGAGTCAGGGCCACGTGGTTCCTCGATCCTCAGGAAACTGTCGCGACTTCTCTTCAAATTTTTGATTGCTACATACCTCGCATGTGACTGGTGATAAGTGACAATTATGTTTGGGTTATAGTTCAGCCAGATAGAGTACCGGCACAATACTGCACGTGGAATAGCAACAAGGCCACCGTCTTATGCAGGCTTGCGTCGCGCTATGCACAATTTTTATTTTAAAAGCCTGTTCGTGCTTAGTTAAAAAACAAACAAAGGACATTCACTACAATTATAAAAAAGGAAACCGGGCGGTGCGATTGCCTGCACATTATGCGAGGCTATAGATCCGCCGTGTACCTACAACATTCTTAACCTTAACCTTGAGGAGTCAGGGAAAAAGGAAACGACGGGCCCTCACGCCACTCCGGGTGGCTGAAAGTCCTTGCGCTTCGACGATCCTCGTGGCCCCGGCCACCGTCCGAAGTTGGTGAAATATGTCTATTTTCAATGCCCACATGTTTCATAGTCTAAGTGACCTCAAGATCAGCTAAGGCCAACGCCAAAGAAAAGCCTTTCAGTGAAGTGTGGCAGCTTGGGCTAGTTGGTATGACATTAAGAGATGTAGAACCACAGTGGTGTAATGACATTGCATACATCTCTTAACTACGTATAAGCATGGTATCACGTCACAGTACATGTAAGGGAATCTTCAACCATGTCTTCAGTATGTGTGTACCCTTCTGGTTTTCCCATTTTTTGTGTTTTTTTATTTTTCTGAAGCACATGACATTTTATGATGCGCATCCTAATGCTAAGCAGCGCAGATGGCGCTGACCTGTTATTGAAAGGAGCTTTTAATGCAATGTATGAACTCTTGTCACATTACTCTGACGAAGGCTGGTCCACCAGCTGAAACCGTTAAGTAAGACGATTCCGTGAAAGTTTCGTCGTCTCTTTCTTGTATATATATATATATATATATATATATATATATATATATATATATATATATATAATATATAGATATATATATATATATAATATATATATATATATATATATATATATATATATACAACTTAGTGGTTATCTTATTTATTACAAACGGTTTCGCGTGGTGGCCCGACTTCGTCAGGGTTTGCGAAATAGTGGTGGTAGAGGTTAGCAGATGAAAAAAGGCACCTAATTTCTGCGAACAAGTCAGACGCTATGCGAACATGCTGCATCGACATGGTGGTGCAAAAAAAAAAACGGGAGAGAGCGACAAATTAGTGATGTTTTACAGTGGTGACATATGCTGTGCTGGTCAGTTATCTTCGTCTCATTCACTGGAGCAAACAAAAAAGAACAAAAGAAAACGAAAAAAAGAAAACAGAAAGAAAGAAGAAACAGGGGGTAGGTAGAGAAAGGAGGAGGGGGATGGGGCGGCTTCCGCGACGCGTCTTTGAAAGTCACGGAGGGACTTTGTGGGAGAGCTTGGGTTGCAGCTAATTGCCTGTAGCAAGATGAGGCACTCCGGCAGAGAGAGTGCCTGATTCGGCCCCTTCTGTGGTCAGTTAGAAAAAGGAAAAGAGAAACACGTGTTTCGTTTTCGTTGAAAATCTACTGACACATTCCATATGTGGGGGGAGGGGGGGCAGATTTCGGGGAGAAGATGGTGAAAGCACAAAAGGCCGTTTGGAAAGTAAAGCCGACATCTAGGGCGGGAAGGCACACGTTGTCAATATGACTGCGTGCATGTCTACAGCCCTTTTGTAGCACTCCCCGAAGCGCCTGTGGTTGAAATCGGCTGGTGCCGGTTGGGCTCTCCCACTTACAGATAATAAGGCAAACATAAGTTAAACAGAATGGCAAAGAAAATATAACAAAAGGCGAACAGTGAAAATGAAACAAATAATAACAAACATAATGGAATGGGTGATATTGTGCGAGAAATATGTGCACAAATCTGGAAACTCGGGGAAATGCAGAGAGACAAGAAGTAACACAAAAATGAAATAGTTATGATAAAAATATTAATCAAAAAATAAAGAAATAAAAATCACACAACAAATGTACATATACGAATAGTACATGGAAAAATTCTTTCGGTTGGTCCATTTTTCCTGATACTATTGGGCACCTCTGTTGAGCATATCGAGGAATAATAATAATAATAATAATAATAATAATAATAATAATAATAATAATAATAATAATAATACTAATAATAATATCACTTACGGCCTAAAATGAATTAATTAAATTTAAAATATTAATAACTTTGCAAAAAATTAAAAATTTAAAGAGATGAAGTTTACGCCAGACTCGATTCCTGTCCCATCTCACCGCTGCACGACCTAAAGAACGATATGATGCCGATGCTTTCATTGATACCCTGTGTTAGTGTTTGGAATTTGTGGATGAAGTATCACTCCCTCTGTTCCCGTTCACGGGTCCCGCGGAAGCCTCACTAGAGGAGGGTGACTCGTATTTTCTCGAATGAGTGCCCTGACAAGTTCAGATGCATGGAAAAAGGCAGATTTGGCCGACTGCGTGCGGGGGCTCTGTGGTTATTGAACCGCAGTCTGAACGCCGTACCAGTCTGACCGATACACTGCTGGCCACAGACATCACAATGCAGCATATATAGTACGTTCTGGCTGTCACAATTCAGCGTGTCCTTAATTTTGGATGTGAAGTCTGAGGACAAAGCCTTGGCAACAGAGGTTGTAGTCATGTGTTTGAAGACTTAGCAGCGTTGTTTCCCGCATGGCTTACAACCCCATTCACTGCGTTCACACTCGGTCGTCTTAGCTCTAACTAGGATGTCTTTTATGTTCTTTCCGCGGCGGTAGAACACTCGCGGCGGCCAAGTGAAAATTGAGGATTGACGCGCACTATGCTGTATAATTTTAAAATGTTTTGAAAGGATATTGTTGAGGTGCGGTAGTATGGACGAGTATGTGATGGCAAGGTTAGTTTGGTTTTTTGAATGGCGTGGTTTCGAGCCCGACAAAATTTCATTTCTATCTAAACTACGTGCCCGGCTTATAGCATCATCGATTACTTTCTCTGCGTACTCTTTTGTAACAAGGGCCGTTTTAAGATCCTTGGCATGACCTCAGAAATCTGACACGTCCAAACAAATTCGGCGGTATCGGTGTGCTTTTGAGTATGGGATGGCTGTCTTGCAGTGATGCGGATGGCTACTCATAAAATGTCGGTACTGATGGCGATCCGTTGGTTTTTTGTATAGGTCCATGCAAATTCATTTCTGCTGTCCCCCACCCCTGCACCCCTTACCCTGTTTCCCTCCCCCCACATATGGAATGTGTCAGTATATTTTCAGCAAAAACGAAACACGTGTTTCTCTTTTCCTTTTTCTAACTGGCCACAAAATGGGCCGAATCAGGCACTCTCTCTGCCGGAGTCCCTCATCTTGCTACAGGTAATTAGCTGCAACCCAAGCTCGCCCACAATGTCGCTCTGTGATCTTCAAAGACACGTCAAGGAACCCGCCCCATCCTCCTCTTTCTTTTTCTCGTACCCCCTGTTTCTTTTTTTCTTTTTTCTTTTTACTTTGTTCTTTTTGGTTTGCTACAGTGATTGAGACGAAGATAACTGTTCGGCACAGCATATGTCACCACTGTAAAACACCTCTAATTTGTCGCTCTCTCCCGTTTCCTTCTTGCACCACCATGTCGATGCGGCATGTTTTCTTTTTGCCTCCCTCGGTTTCGCAGGAGGACTGCCCTTTTTAAAGTACAAGGCATGTCGAGTACATTGTGGAATGTCTGCTTGTCGAAACACAAGACGAAAAAAAAAAGAAACTTGAGTACTGCAAGAAAGTTGCACAGCTGACCAACAGACACTGTAACAAACACACACTGCAGACACTAAAACAGGCTTTTTTTCCCCGCCTTCCCTCCCTTTTTAGGCAAAACTAGTTTGGAAAGCAGTGCAGTCGAAACACAAAGGTCACGCTTTACAAACACATCTCGGCATTCGCATGGCGTCGGACATGTTCGCAAACCCTGGCGAAGACCGGTTCACCGGTCGAAACCGTTGGTAATAAAAGAAGGCAACCGCTAAGTTGTAGTTCTTTATATATATATATATATATATATATATATATATATATATATATATATATGTCACTCCTACTTTTAAATTCACATATAACTCCAAAAGTGGATGGAGGGACGGCCGCTGTGATAGCTCAGTGGTTAGAGCATCGAACGCGTTATTCGAAGGTCGTAGATTCGATTCCTGCTCACGGCTGGTTATTTTTTCATCCACTTTTCTTTATTCTTTCTTCTTATTTACATTCCATTGGTTCTAATAACTTCTCCTGTACATTCCTTAGCATTACTGTCTGTTATATCTCATTAATATTGTGTTAAAACACGGAAATACGAGCCCTTAGGTATACACTTCTCCCCCATATATATATATATATATATATATATATATATATATATATATAATCAGAGTTTCTTCCGGCTACCGTAAAAAAGTTATAAACTTCGAGAGTACTGCAGCATAGGAAACAAAACAATAAAATATTTATTTAATCCTAACAGTTTCGGCTGGTGGACCAGCCTTCTTCGGAGGATCTAAGTGAAATGGTACAAGTTCCCGTAGCAAAGGGTCACCCTCACAGTTTGAAGACGAAAAAAAAAGGGGGGGGGGGACAAACGGGCGAACGAGGTAGCAACAGACAACAAGAAGCAGAAGAAGGAGAGGAACTAGGAAGGAGCGACGGAGAGCCGCCGGAAACGAGCGGGCAATTCTGGCATTGTTACTGGGCTCGCTCGTTTCCGGCGGCTCTCCGTCGCTCTAGAGTGCCTAGAATATATTCTAGGCACTCTAGTCGCTCCTTCCTAGTTCCTCTCCTTCTTCTGCTTCTTGTTGTCTGTTGCTACCTCGTTCGCCCGTTTGTCCCCCCCCCCCTTTTTTTTTCGTCTTCAAACTGTGAGGGTGACCCTTTGCTACGGGAACTTGTACCATTTCACTTAGATCCTCCGAAGAAGGCTGGTCCACCAGCCGAAACTGTTAGGATTAAATAAATATTTTATTGTTGTGTTTCCTATGCTGCAGTACTCTCGAAGTTTATAACTATATATATATATATATATATATATATATATATATATATATATATATATATATATACATCCTTCGAAGAAGGCTGGTCCACCAGCCGAAACTGTTAGGATTAAATAAATATTTATTGTTTTGTTTCCTATACTGCACTATTCTCGAAGTTTGTAACTTTTATTACGGTAGCCGGAAGAAACTCTGATCATCTATTTCATATATATATATATATATATATATATATATATATATATATATATATATATATATATATATATATATATATATATATATGGGGTATGGCACAATGGGAGCGTTGTCAACAAGGATAAATATATTTATTTCCCAACAGTTTCGGGAGGGGTCCTCCCTTCATCAGGGGATGAGTTATACTGACATGAATTTCCAAACTTCGTTGCTGCCGCGTCCCTCGCGCGTTGAAACATGTTTGCGAGAGTGAGAGGAAACTAGAAAAAAGGGAGGGGGAGAAAAAAAAGAAAGAAAAGAAAGAAAGTAAAAAAAATTGCCCGCAGCTTCCCTCGGGGGAACACTGAGGAGGATGCGGAGCATATAATTGGTTAACGGGGTGTTAAAGTGCGACTTACTTGGGTCGATGGCTAAATTGGTTAACGTGGTTGTGAAATGGGGTGTTAAATTGCGACTTACTTGGGTCGATGGCTAAATTGGTTAACGTGGTTGTAGGAGGGGGTGTTAAATGAGTGAACACGTACACACGTATGCGAAAGGGCGGCGCTGGTCGAAGGGACGTCAGTCATTGTGTTTGTGGATTCGTTGGAATTCATTTCCCCGCGACCTTGGACGTCGACGCGCCGTACAAACCAACCGACGAGCGGCAACTGAGCGAGCGAGCGCTGACCTTGAGTATATATACAGTGCGACGGCGCATGCACTGTCAGCTGTTGAATGTTCTCGAAGCGCGACGCCACATGCGCGTCCACTGGAGAATCAGGAGAATTGTAGATGTCGAACGCGGTGTGTAGAGGAGGAAGGGTGCACAGATGGTGGAGGAGTGAAGCGCGCGCGGTGTGTAGAGGAGGAAGGGATGCACAGATGGTGGAAGAGTGGGCGACGGCGCGACGGCGCATGCGCGCGCGTCAGCTGTCGAATGTTCGAGAAGCGGTGCGGACGGCGCGGACGGCGCACTACAAGGCGCGAGTATAAGATGCTTCCGCATCTAAAAGAGGAAGAACCACTGTCAACACTGAGAACGAAACCAACTGTCCGTGTACGTCCACATACGTTTCTTATCACGTGCTGTTCAGTTCTCGACGTGTGTCGGGCCACCCAAAATTGTCGCCGCGGTGCCGGGAGGGTCCGTGACGGCGTGCGTAAAGAAAGGGTTTCCCGGTAATGGGTCGGTCGGCGTGCGGTGTGCGTAAAGGAAGGGTCTCCCGTTAATGGGGCGGTCGGCTCTTTTTACCTTTAATCTTCGTCCGTTTCCCTTCAATGGTCATCAAGTGGTAGGCGAACGAAAACACTTTGTATGTGCATGTGGAAAAAAGGAACAAAAGAAAAAATGAATGGAGAAAAAACGAAAACAAGAATGGACATTGTACACGTACGAGTCAGTCAGAAAAAAGCATGGTCTCCAGCTATCAATCTTTGTCACCAATTTCCTCCTGGCTTACTTCTCGGAGGCAGTTGAGTTTACCGGGGTCCTCGTTGATGCCGGCTGCTAATGTTCGAAATTTGAAAATAAAATATGCCTCACGCTGTTCGCTCTCGCGTCTGTTTGAGAAACCGTACTGAAAGAGTTACGCTGATATTTTCAAAACTGTGGTTTGGCAGGCGCAGATGTCTAGATAAAGGTAGCTTCGGCAGTGAAGTGGCGTGGTACCGGTGATTATTGAACCGCAGCCGAAATGGCGTGTCTGTTTGGCCGATACATTCTTGTCCGCAGATGTTGCAATGTAGCATGTATATTACGTTACTGGAGTCACAATTAAGGCTTTCAGTTATGCAGACTTTGAAATCCGAGAAGTTCGCTTTGGATTCACGTGTTGTGACCATTATATATATATAAATATATAAATATATATATATATATATATATATATATTTAGGAATAAAGGAGCACACTTACGAAAATTTGACAATTTTTACTCTACGTATCGGCCGTGGCACGGCCTTCGTCGGGATTAACCTAACGTCAGGATTAACCTGCTAATCCAACGAAGGCCGTGCCACGGCCGAAACGTAGAGTAAAAATTGTCAAATTTTCGTAAGTGTACTCTTTATTCCTAATTATATTTGCACCGGACCCACAGAATTTATTTGTTTGAATCATATATATATATATATATATTATTTATAACCTCGCTGCAGGGTGTGCACACACATGGTGACCACAGATACGGCTGAAGCCTCCTGTTCAGACTATGTGTACAAAATTAAAGACGACCTTAACTGTGACTCAGCCAGTGTGGTATACAAAATTCGCTGTGAGGTGTGCAAACAGGAATATATTAGACACAGAGAAACCGTGCTCCGTTGGCGTTTCAACAACCATAGGGCACACGTAAAGGGCCTCCCCAATTTGCCGTTCTCCAAACATATCAACCTTCCTGGTCACTCTTTCGAACGCGTAAGTGTCATACTCCTACAATCCGGCTTCCTGAACATACGGGAGCGCGAACAGCGGGAGTCATACTTCATAAAGATATTCAGATCAATTACCCACGGAATCAACGAGAGCCCTGGGCGACTGACGTGCTTCCGCGAATTTTCGTGAGACAGAGAAAGTGAATTGTTCAATTAATTTATTTATACATACGTGAAGTCGCTCACTTAGGATGGTCAATATAGCGCGTGAAAATAAACGAATTCGATGCTACGTGCATCAACCGGCGTGTGTTAGTATTATTAAACTATTTTCATTTCTAAGTACTTTTTATTATTATTTTATTGTTTAATATTTTTTGTTTACGTTTTTGTTTGTTCATCCTTCAAAGAATACCCATTCATTTATTTTCAGTACGATTGGTTGTACACTTTTCTGCAAAAGAGATCAGATGGGGTAGGGGGAGAGGGCACATTAGCTTTCCATCGTGGCCAATATTTTCCTAAAGCTGGAGCCGGTCGTACGCTTCTCGTGTGTGTGTGCGTGTGTGTGTGCGTGCGTGCGTGCGTGCGTGCGTGTGTGTGTGTGTGTGTGTGTGTGTGTGTGTGTGTGTGTGTGTGTGTGTGTGTGTGTGTGTGTGTGTGTGTGTGTGTGTGTGTGTGTGTGTGTGTGGTGTGTGTGTGTGTGTGTGTGTGTGTGTGTGTGTGTGTGCCAGCCGCCGAACCACGTGAACTTTAACTCGATCTATGTGTGGGATGCGAGTACCTCGCTCTCTGGATTCCGTGGCGACCGGTTGTGCCCTCGCGACCTCCGACGTCAGCGTAGCCCTGGCCGACTGGGCTCGTCCTACGTCATCTCCTGACACCGACCTCCGACGACAGTGTAGCTATGACCGACAGGACTTTTTCTATACGCCACCTCCTGACGCCGACAGGAGCTCTCGCAAGTGGTGCCCCGTCCTTGGACTCCTGTGACAGTGTTTCCATCTTTCCTATGTCTCCTAGTCCCTCGATATGTCGTCGCTCTCTGGCTTACCACCCCACGCTTCTTTCTCTCTCTCTACACCTCTATTCCTACCCTTTTTATCCCTCCTCACCCCCACGAGGCCAGGATTCTGGCCCACGAGGGGCTAGTTCGTTAAACGTCCACCACGTGCCGCATGAAGTTGAACCCTCCCCCTCGTTCCCTCTTTTCTCCTCCCACCACGGTGCTGACGAGTTCCCTACGGAAGTGGCCTCGCTCTTCAACCTGTTCTCGCCCGCCCCTCATTGCGGGAACCAAAGAATAGCAACCCGCTGTCAGTGCATTCTTACTCACGCCGTTTAAGAGCCGGTCTGTGTAGAGTACGCGAACAGGTTCCGGACCAGTCATGAACAATTTTTCAGACTGAGGACTTCTTTTTTTCTTGCCTTGGTTGAATTCGAGTCCTCACAGTTTTGATATAGTCATAGATAATTTATATACGAAGAAGCTAGGACCAACTGCATTACATTCTTTAGTTTTTTTCTCGTCGTAGGTAATCTATTGTAATCATAATATCAGGTTCAATACTTAATTTGTGGCTAAGCCATATTACTTTCCGACCCAAACTTTCTGTAGGGCAGAACAAAGTTTTTAATCTTGTTTTTTTAGCTACTAGGCTATTGAAAAGCACGCAAAAAATTAAGAAAGATGTTAGTAGAACGATTTCCACAGGAGAAGTATGTCCAGTATATTGGACAATGGGATTAATTTGTTGAACAAATAGGTACACATATTCTGCTATTCTCTTAAATAGAGCGCTTCTTTCGGCCCTGTTAGGTTATTAGTCTTATATAACACAAGCGGGGTTTGTTTTGTCCCGAGAAAAAGTTGATCCTCTTCGCTGATCCTCTCCATGCTTCATGCTGTTGATATATTCCCAGCATGCCCCAGTTTTATTTTCATGACTGGGCTTGAAGAGTGTCACGTCAAGCCACCTCTTGTTTTCTTTTTTTCCTTCTAAATTGAGCACGATGTGCACCAATTGCATCTTGGTGTGAGTGTACTGGAGATAGGTAATTTTCGCATTGCCAGCAAAGTTTTTATTAGAAAAACTACATTTTTGCAACAACGTATCGAAAAAACATGACAGAGCTCATACAATTTAAATTATTTCAATGGTGCAAAGATATGTCCTGAAATACTTTTGTATACTTGAATGCATCATGCGCACGCAGTTTCGCGTAGATTACGCAATTACTTCTAGTGACCGATAAATAGGTGGAGCTGAAGGGTGAACTACACCTAAAAACATCTTACTCGACTCTTACAGAAGCTACCAAAGTGGTTTTAGTTCTGACTGTAGCTCTGCTTACTTTTATTCATCACTTTTACCGTCATGTTTTTGTCAGCGACTAAGTATATGTACCACCCTGCTGAAATCCCCAAATGGTGATTGCAGTAACTGCAAATAAATAGTAATAATAAATAATGTGTTCAATACATTAGTCAAGGGGCAGGAAAGAAATGTGCTTGTTAACTACATAGTAAACGCTCCGAGATGGTACTGTTCGGTTATCCTTTGCGGAAGCTCTTTCGCTTTCTTATTTCTTCGTAGAGCTTATTCTTTGCGTCGATGTGCGTAAGGGGCTAAGTATAGTTCCATTGAGAAAATAGCACCAGATGCTCGGGACCGACAGCACAGTGTAAGCTGAAGGAGCGGCTTTTGTAGAACTTTTTGTAATTTAGTGTTAACCTCTCATTGCTGGCATCTCATTGCATGTGTCTGATTTCATAACGTACTCAGCATAGTTCCGTAAACTGTACTTCAAACAATGCCTGCTTCAAGGGACAGCGTGTGCCTGATTGTTTTTCCACTACTACCTGACAACATTTAATTTAACGAGATTCGCCACTTCAGATTATGCAGCATCGTGTGTTTAACAAAAGATTTGCTACACCTAGAACTATTGTGTCTTCATGTTTTTGGCTCATTTCAATCGCCTTGATATATTACAAATAGTAATAGATAAATTATTTATGTAACACTTCATCTGGCGAGATTTCATTGCGACATGTGAAAGGAAATTTCGTAGCGTTATTGCGCACATTACAACTGCTTTATGCAACAGATAGTCGAATGTGCAACGATCTCCGCATTATTGATAAATGTGTTGAAGGCCTTTGCACCAATAAGCTATCGAATGGGGTCCTTGGCGTACGATGTAAGGGCTAGCATGCTTAACTTATAAGCAATTTTAAACCCACACTGCTAATTTAGGTGTACATCTCAAGTATGTATGCTTCCTCTCGCCACCGGATGTTGTCGGAATTCAGAGCTTGATTTTGCGATAGAAGAGTGAATGCACCATAATTATTGCCTATATTAGATTGGGAAATATTGATGATAATCCACCTTTTCACTCAATGGTCTCGCTGATGTATTTGTAAACATGGCAACGGCATGAACACTAATCATGCTGCAGCCAGGAAAAAAAAGTGACGCAGAACATTTTTTATTAGTCTATAAAACAGGTATTTATTGATAATATTCCATTAGTTGTTAACGTGAGGTCATTACTGGCAGAAATATGCTTTGATTTTCCTTCCAGGAAGAAAGAAAACTGATGTTTACGTTTGGTGCCATCGTATACAGTGTTACAGCTTCAATCCTCCCACAGTTTAGACAAGAGCGTAGGATGAAAATTTAGGTGAATTACATGTATGATACATGTAGCATTTTATTTTCAACGGCAGAGTGTTTAAACTTCATTTCCAGCCTGGCCCGACGGCCTCTCCGAACTAGGAACACATGTGTCAGCTAAGCGTAAACAAAGCATATATATATATATATATATATATATATATATATATATATATATATATATATATATATATATATATATATATATATATATATATATATATATATATATATATATATATATATATATAACGAGCCGATAGACTGATGTAGCAAGAAGGGAGAAAGAAAACTGAGGAAGAGGTAAAGTAAATGAAAGGAATCGGGGTAGGCCACCAGCATCGTTGCTTCCACAGTCTTCTCGTGTGCGCCAGTAAAATCTGCTTTTTTTTTTCTTAAGCTCAGCAATAACGATCGTTTATATATTAGTGCTATACAATTCGCATTTCTTCGCACAGTGCTAAAGCGCCCGAAGTGGTCTAGTTTGTAAATGTTACAAAGGGAAGCGACAATAAAATGCATCATGAAACTAGAATTGCATTCTGTTGATAAGCCTGCCTTTTTTTTTAAACTGTTCACCGTACAGGTAGGTGAACACACTAAATGCTCATATTAAAATATTGATCACAGATGGTAGGGTTACATTCTTGGTGCTGAGGTGTACGTGACGAACTACTGGAGGAACAGCTGAGTTTTAGTGCCGCAAAGCAACACAGTAACACAATATTTACCTACGGCATTTGTTTTTTCAATTATGGTATACAACAACATAAATCACTCCAAAAATTTTTTTTTTCAGTTAGCTTGCCTTTATTAATACATCTCGGCAACCTGGTTTTGCATTTATCAACGAAAAAGTTCACTCTTTACACTTTTGTGACGCCCCCTCGAGAGGTACAAACTGACAAAAATATTACCCAGCGTTGGTCATTTCGAAAGCTCTTGTTTTCTTTCCGTTTTTTGCCTGCGTTTTTGTTATTTAAGCAGGCGTCAGCATGGGTAGAAAACGATCACTCTACCGTGTAGAGGGACCCGTGAAAGACACACTACGCGACAACCTTCCCTCGCTGGTCACCCCACTGGCAGAAAAATAGTTGAAGCCAGCTAAGCGCATTGTCATCCCATATGTGCCGGGCGCCAGTGAAGATCTCTCCGCGATTCTCGGAAAATCAGGGGTCGAGGTGGTTCGCAAGCCTGCTTCGACGCTCACCCTCTTGCTACCACAGCCGAAGGAAAAGGCAACACGAGCGAGTAGTCTGCAAGTTGCCGTGTTCAGAGTGTCCAGCCAGCTACGTGGGCAAAAGCGAATGTTTGCATTCAGAAAGCCCGTGGAGCGGCCGAAAGGCTTGGACTGGCGTTCCTGACGAGGGAGTCAGCCGCTGAGCGCTAACGTGCGCCTTGCCGGGCAGCAATAAACTTCCGCTCCCACTCGTTAAGATTACGCCAACTTAAGAACGACGTCAGGAAGGCAGAAGTGCAACGCGGCGCTTTTGCAGAGAGCTTGAGCAGCCCGACCATATGATCGATTTCTAGAGCTTTTCTGTTATAGAAACAGAGAGAAAGTTCGGAAGGAGGTCCTTGCGCGAGTCCTGACACATTTACAACACGCCAACAAACTTGAACCGCTATCTAGGAACGATCTCCTCTGTATACGTTCACGGCTTCGGAAACGTGTTGGAAATGGAGAAACACAGTTTTGGCAAAACAAGACACGGATATGTTTTGTGACAAACACAGACAGATCCTGAGGAAGTACCAAGTCGTTCCTCACACCCCCGGCCCTCTACGAACTTCCCAACTTCTTAAATCTTCTACGGAGCCCGACAGATTTCTGCCAAAATGCTTACATTTAAGCTTATAGAATTCACGCTCCACAAATTAACGACCTCCAAAAAAAGCAAAAATAAACAAAAAATGTAGTGTGTAGTGCTGGCTGCTAAAATGTTGCTGTTGATTTAGAAATGTTTACTTAAACGTCGTATACATACATACATACATATATATATATATATATATATATATATATATATATATATATATATATATATATATATATATATATATGTGTGTGTGTGTGTGTGTGTGTGTGTGTGTGTGTGTGTGTGTGTGTGTGTGTGTGTGTGTGTGTGTGTGTCAATATCTGCATGTGTTTTGCTTTTCTAATAAGCACCTGAAGTAGCAGATTTATACTTTGTGTAATTGAGTTGCTGCTTTGGTCTGCGTTCGTGCCATCGTCATTCATGGAGCGTGCTTGTCTTGGAAGTCGATACCACGAAGAAATAAGTGAACGAATTCAAGCATACCCGTTTGGGTTTTTGTAAATTGGCTAACTTTGGCAACGGTGGTCGATGTGAAGGCGTGGAGATACTTTTGTAGCACCCGAAAAGCTAAAGCATTACAAAAAAATCTGGTGGGGGTCAGAACCCCCTCATTCACATATAGTTACCATCCTGAACGTCACCGAAGTGCACATTGAAGGCCTTGAGGCATCTACTAGAGCACTGTGCGCTTAGTAAAACTCTTCGCACACACAGAATATCCTAAATGTGAAGGTGTTATCGCTCAGCGTGGGAACTATGTAAACTTCTTTTACCGACATTGTCCAAGTCCCGTCCCTCTGAGGCTGTGCTTCTGAATCATGGTGCAGTGTATAATACTGGGCAAACACTTGTACTCGAGCAAATATAGGAATATACGGCAGTGATGTCGTCAATCGTATGTTTTCATGAGTCTTTCTGTCGTCGGAGTTTTATAGCTGCCACCACAAACCGAATCACAGTAACCGAACTTGTAGTCAATTTGTAATAATCCAATTGGTACTCAATTCGTAGTCAATTTGTAGAATTGAGTCATGTCAAATACTCCGAAAATATTGAGCCTGTAATAAATTCCGAGAAAAGTGAAATATTCCTGTCATTGATAGAGTGGTGGCCTATAGCAAGAAACATACCTGCAAAATACGACGCAGTTCATTTGTAATCAAACATGCGCTGCAAATCAATCTTATGATATATTTTGTAATGTGTCTACAAATATAAACAGCTTTGGATACTTATTGTGTGCTCTTCATGAATCAATAAGAAATAAGTTTTCTTTAATAACAAAAACACCTCAATATAATGTGTGAAACCCATGTGCATGTCCCGATTAAAATGTAAAAAATTATGCTGTGCAAATCTGCAAACTTTACCTACAAACGAATGCAGATGTCAAGATCATAACAATACAAGGTACGTATATGCATGCACAATATAATGTTATATTCACTGTGGAGATAATCAAAACAAAGAACTAAAAATGAAATAATTACATTGAAAGTACTGTTGTTTTTTGTCCTTATCAAGCCTCAACACTTTTCTTGGTGTGAAAAAGATCCTATCACCGTTTCGGGACGATAAACTAATAAAGCTACATCTTTCAGTTCTCTCAAGCATAGAACCATGGTAGTGCTATGAACACCTCATTACTATCAAAACTAACTACAGCTGCGAAAATTGTACGGACGCCTGGCCTAGGCAGGAGTGCGTGGATGCATGTGTTTATGTACGCGCACACATACAAACTACACGTATGAACATAATGAAGTATGGTTAAACACCTGCTCCCTCTTCCCTCTAGTAAAAAAGTTTCGTACATTGTGCTGCCCCAGACAAATTGAAAAAATCAACATATAAAGAAACACGAATATTTACATATAAGCAGACGCTTACAGCCATGACGTAAGTACGAATAGGATAAAAGTAAGTGTCATCAGCAATACTCATATTCGTAGTAGCCTATGCTACGTAAAAGTTTATTACGTGCTTTTAAACGACCCCATAACCACAGTATTCCTCAAGAAAAGCAAAAAAATCATGATCGGTAATGCGCTCAGTAAGAGTTAGAATCTCTTGTATAGGATTCGCGGCACTTTCATAATATTAAAGAAGTAGAACGAAAACAAAATAATAAGGCTTAACGTATAATATCTTTGTTATTTGAGGTCTGCGGACAATATCACGCTTTTTAGTAATGCCGGCGATGATTCACGAAAAAAAATAATTTGGAGATGTAAAAGAAATACACGTTAAAGTATGAGGGGCCCGAAAGAAAACAAACTAAAGAGGGGCCCGAAGGAAACAAAGATAATGTTAGGCGGTCCGGTGAAAACGCGGAATTAGGGGACTAACAATAAAGCCACCCCTCCCACTATGCTTCTCTCATTGACCAAAAAATAAGGTTGGGTTGATTCGCAATTATCGTTAGTCATTTGTAACACATGCACGGCATTCACAATGCCGAAAAGCTTCAAGCAGAAATTCAAAATATTTCAGTAATAACTTGCGGGCCTAAAACACGAATAAACGCGACCTGAAAAGCATCACGAGATTTGAGTGGTACCACAAGATCCAATAAACTTTAGATATAGAGAGGGTGGACACGCCCACACGCACGCATTGCTCATCTCACAATATTCAATGCGAAGCATTGCAGTAGTGTTCCCAGCAAGATGTGTTACCATCAGCTTTAGGACTGACCACTCCACGGCATCTACAACAGCGGAACTAGATGCTTTGCATGCTGCACTTTGTGTGGTCAATCAGGAACCACCGCAACAATGGTCGATTTTCAGCTACTCAAGGGCTGCCCTACAATCTGTGCTCTCAGCAATACGTTGCGGTCCGTACAAACAGCTTGTTTTCAAAATTCGATGCCTCCTCCACACTTCACAAGAGAAAGGGGATCATGTGACGTTTCAGCTGCCAAGTCACTGCGGCATAATAGGGAACGAACATGCCGATACTGCCGCACGAGCAGCCCTTGATTGAACACGAGAAGAAGCCATACCCCTTTCGCGGACCGATGCTGCCAGTAATCTTCGACGACTTGCGCGTGAAATCACGTTTTCACTATGGTGCCCACCAAGCATCGATGCGAATCGTCAACACCACCTGTCCTCTTTGATGACTCTCCGCATGCCCACTGGACTCGACCGAAGAGAAGCCACCCTTCTTCATCGCTTATGGCTAGGAGTGGCATTTACAAAATCTTACTCCTTTTTCATAGGAATGGCCGACAACGCTCTCTGCGATGCCTGTCATTGCGAAGAGACGCTACACCACATCCTGTGTGACTGTCCGCTGTATGCCATCCGGAGACAGTCACTGGCATCCATTTTTGCGCGCATCGTCAACAGCCAAATGTCTGTGGACACTATTCTGTCAAGTGCCCGAGAGAAGACATTGCAACAGAAGGCGACAAAAGCTCTGTTAAAATTCCTACGCGACACGGACTTGAACAAGCGGCTGTAACAGCAATGTCACACACCGCGAAAGACAAGACTGGACTATGACTGAGTGTGAGCGCGTGTGCTGCCGAAAGTTTTGAGTTTGAGTTTGAGTTTAGTTAACCACGTAACAAGTACACGAAAATACACTGTATACGTGCACGTTTGGTGCGAAGGGAAAAAAGCTGCATTTCACAGCTTGACTGGCCCCTCCACCCAGAAAAAAAATCTAAGCTACAAGTTTACAAAAATACAAAAATTACAGGCAGTGGCAAGCGACAATACAAAAAGAAACACGCATGTGGCCCATGACAGCAAATAATAGAATGACAACTCTGAAATACATACAAAAATATGCATTACAAAGCAATGTATGAAAGAATAAAAACGGAAAACCATTACAGAAATCACTCAACATTCATTTACAACACAATCAGCACATCCAATTTAACATTTCAGTTTTAGACAATACGCAGATTATCAGTTGTTAGTTTCCCTTTGTTCATCACACTTGGAAGGCGGTAACGTAATGTTTATCCCTCTTCCCTCTCCGCTCTCTATCTTTCATCTCCCCCACCCCCCTCCCATGCGCAGGGTTGCAAACCGGCTGCCTATAGGCTGGTTAACCTCTCTGGCATTCTTTTCCTCCCATTTTCCTTCCTTCATTTTTTAGCGACCTTCGGCGACTTTCAGCGTATCTATCTATCTAGCCGCCTACGACTTTTAGCTCTCCTGGCCGTTTCGATAATGGTATCAATACCAAAGTTGGTATGGCATAACATGACTGTATGAAAAACATATTTGACTGGTCATAACATGAAAATCATGACATGTCATGAACGTCATGATTTACATTTCATGGTCTTGTAGCACTTGCGGTGGTTTCGTTCAGATGACATGTTGAAAAACTTGTATCGTATAGTATGATTGCATGGCGAACACAAGCGACATACTTAACATGAAAATCATGACACGCGTGTCATGTAGCAACGTGACTACATGCCACGCTCATGGTGTGCTTGCGGCCGTTTCGGAAGCGTCACATATACCAAATTTGGCATTACGAGACGTGAATGGATGAAGAAGATATGATACTGGTGAAAGAATGATAAACATGACATGTATGTCATGTAACCACATGACCACATGCTACACTCATGATGCGCTCGCGGCTGTTTCGCTAGCTTCACATGTACTAAACTCGGTATTACGCGACGCGAACGAACAACATAGGTAAATGACACATCCAAACATGATAATCACGACATGCGTGTCATGTAACAGCATGACTACATGCCACACTGATGATGCGCTCGCGGCCGTTTCGCTAGCTTCACATATGCCAAGTTTGGTATTACGTGAAGCCAATGGATGACGAAGATATGTGACTGGTGCAAACATGATAATCATGACATGCGTGTCATGTGAGAGCATGACTACATGCCTAAGTCAAGGCGACAATAGATTTTGACGTGACGCGGTGCGCGTGCTCTCCGGCATTTATTTCGTCGCGTCACGCTGGCGTTGCCACGCCAGGCGCCGGTCCTGCCATATACTCGCAGGCGCGCCTCATTGCTTTGACGCATGCGCGTTCCAGCTCGTCCGGCGTCCCTCCATAATGAAAAGAGGGAGACGCAGTGTTGTCTTGGTAACGCATCGGCACTAAATGCAGCATGTCGCATTTCACGCCAGTTGCCGTCGGGCGGCGCCGACGCACGATAGCCGCGCCTGGCATCAGACTATAGAGTGCTCGCGTTTTTCTAACGAAGCGTCGCTGTGCCCAGTGTGCTCGAGCGTGAACGCCACATGGGAGTATACTGAGCCCTTCATGATGCGCTCGTGGCCATTTTGCTAGCTTCACATATAACAAATTTGGTGTTACGTGACGTCAATGAATGACGAAAGTATAATGACAGGTGCAAGCATGATAATTCTGACACGCGTGTCGTGTAAGAACATGATAACATACCACGCTCACAGCGTGTTCGCAGTCGTTTCGCTAGCTTCACATATACTAAATTTGGTATCACGCGACGTGAACAGATAACGAAGGTAAACGACACATCCAAACAAGATAATGATGACGCGGAAGTCATGTACGGCATCATTTACTCCCACCTCGTAACGTTGTGCTGATTTTAAAGAGACATATCAACATTTATCATTCGTGCATGCTTCGCATATCATCGATTCCCACTGTACGTGGGATATGCCAATTTTTATTGTAATGAAATGAATCATGTAGCAAAACCTCTCCCGTGTGCCCATTTCAGCGGTAAGAACATGAGTGAATAAACATCCAGGCACACCATAGAAAGAGAATACAAAAAAAAAGAATGTTCAGTAGCAAATGCGCAGTAAAACCAGAACCGAAATATGATGAGACGGAGAGCAGCCAGCATAAGGCCTTATATGTAGTGAGCGAGTGCAAAATGGAAGCACTGGGTCACTGCTGCATGCTGTGGTTATCTCTGCCGAAAGGAGTGTCAGAATCCTGCCACGTATCCGACTCGGACACGATTTGGACTCCTCCGCACTTGTCCACACACCGCCACTTTGGCAAGAAAAACCTGCTCCCGCCGTAATGATTATCCCTCCGTCAAGCCGACTACTGAGAAAAAAAAAAAGGGGGGGGGTAGACTTTGCAAACAGAAAAAATGTTCATTCTCTTTCGTTGGGAGCTCGGTTAAACTTCTGACCATGGTTGGCGTCCATCCTACCCCCCTTCCCCCAGCGTGTCGTTTGTGTTTGTGAGAATGTGGTTTGAGGAAGGCGTTCACCGAATCTTCATTGTGCGGACGAGGACGCCAGAGGACCATGCTGCCTCCGCTGTCCGCCTACCTTGAGACGAACCCTTGCTCGCGTTCAACGAGATAACAAAAAAACGTCTGTCTGTCAAATGGGTATTTTCCTCCTACACCCTGGCTTGAGTATATAGGGTGCCGGGTAATCACCATTGCACTATTACAAGCCCATGCGTATAGTAAGATTGGATGTGATATGAATTCCTAAGTATTGTATGAGGTTACTTGATCTCAAGGTAAATTATTTAAGTAGTATACCCGAGAAGAGTTACGTGACCTAATTATATGCTTAACTTTACTTAAGTTAATATTTAGTTCCATTAGCCACAAGCTGCACCAGTTAGATATTTATTTAAATTGGAGTGTAGGCGATTATAATAGTCGTTTAAAGTAACTGCTGTAAAAGTATCGCAATCATCAGCAAAAAGGTGGATACTAGAAGCTACTTGAGAAGGCAGGTCAATAATATATATTAAAAACAACAAAACACCAATTATCAACTTTTGGGGCACTCCTGAGATAACATGGCACATTTATGAACTGTAGCCGTAAGCAGTAACGTACTGTTAGTGATTAGCAAAACAGCATCTGACCTATTTTAATAGGTTAATGTCAAGATTTAAGTTCCGTAACTTGTGGATGAAAAATTTATAACACACTTTAACAAATGCTTTTGCAAAATCTCAAACAAATGCAGCCAGCGGATGATGAACGATCAAGAATTAGATCAGTGAAAGATGTAGGTTGAGTCTCACATGATTATGATTTCTTAAAACCATGTTGTGAAGATGAAAAGATGTTTTTTTCAGAAAAATTGAGGGTGCTTTTGATTACGAAGTATTATATGATAGTTAGAAGCACGTGCCGGTAAAAGAAATGGGCCGATATTTGGTCGTTAAGGTTTTGTTACCTAATTTGAGAAGTGGAACTACCTCCCTTATACCTTCCACTGATTAGGTAAAGTACCTGTGTGGAGTGATAGTCTCAATAGAGCTTGCTGTCTTCTGTAGTAAAAAATGCACATGCAAAATACAACGCAGCTCGTTTTATAAAAAATTATTTTGTAAAACTGTATTATGATCTGTTTCCACAATGTGCCTAACAAATAAAAAGATTGTTAGACATTCATTGGGCACACATTTGAAATAAATGCGCGAAAAATCAAACACGAAAGCCGCCAAAAAATTGTGCGCAACCTATATACATATCCCGATACAAATATAAAAGAAATATGACGGGCACATATTTACAAATTATACCTATAAACAGATGCAAATTGCAAGATCATAACAGAAGTAAGGAACATATGCTCAAGCACAGTAATCGGTAATAAATGCACTTTGTATACATTCAAAGGATAAAAAATAAAGTATTCACAAGTACTTTCATTTCTTGTCCTTATCAAGCCTCAGCAACAATTTTCTCTTTATGAGATTGAGCCCATCACCGACCAAACATTACCACTGCAGTAACTTCTTGAAGCATAAAACCATAGTAATGCTCAGTTTGGGCATCTTATTGGTGTCAGAACTCACTTCAGCTGCAAAAATCGCACAGAGCCTGGCGAAGGCTGTGCTGGGGAGAGGGGGGGGGGGGTGTTTGTGTACACATACACATGCAAAGAGATGTACCAGCATGCATAAGGGACGGCAAAGCCTCCACTCGAAAGAAGTTTCTGGCTACACTGCTGGCACAGCGAACAAATAATAAAGAAACCAATAAATAAATATGCATCATTTTGAACTAAATGCTTAAGGCAGCTACAATATGATGAAAGCTTCATGAACATTACTTGTGTTTACAGAACCCTAGGCTATGTTACAGAAATTTATTATAAAAGCTTTCAAGAATTTGAGAAAACAATTGGACACCAGGTACATGCGTCAGGAAACTGGAATTTTTTTTTTTTAAAGGAGACGCTCAGCTATGATCGCCTACGTGTAGTCACAGGTCAAGTGATTATCCCAGGAGATAGCAACATTTCTAGGTACTGGTTCGTTCGCAAGTTTTGCGCTGCTGTCCTATTCTTGTGCCTACAGTAAATGAGTTGAAAGTCGCCATGTGAACAGAACAACATCGACAGCTGCCATTGATTTCCTGCGCTTGTTGTTCGAAACTATTGGATTACACCACAAAGTGGTTTCAGACAACGGAATCGCATTCCTGTCAGCCAAAATACAGAAATCCTACGAGTGACAACTGCATCACCGTGGTGAAATTTGCACCGAACCACCCAGCCACAAACGGACAGGCCAAACGCTACGTGGTAGAGCTAAAACGTGCTCTTGCAAGATACTCTGCGGGGTCATTACAGCGGCGCATTGCACGTTTATTTATTTTTTTTTGTCAAGCAACTCACAATGGGCCAGACGGGCCAGGTATCGGCGAATCTCATGTTTTCTTGCGAGCTGCGAACACACATCTCAGCCATTCTACCAGAACCGCCTTGAAAGGTAACACCAGATTAGGAAGACGCCTCGCGTTGCCGGTAGCTCCACAAACGACAACCAGTGGTCGCCCGCCAGTTTCAAAGAATGCCTGAATGAACGGCAGCCATCGTAAATAAAAAAAAAGTTTCACCCGGAGTTTTGGTTTGTTGAAGTTCAAGCCCCTTCATCGCGTCTTCTACCGGAAAGCACATGGAGAGGTTTTAGACCGGGCATTGCCGCTTCCAGGGATGCAAGGATGCACTCTGCCCTCCACCTTGACCACCCCCCCTCCCCCTCGATGCTGGGCGCGGCGCCTCGGGGAGTGACGGACTATCGGGGCAATCAGTGTGTCCGCGCACTGGTTGCCTGTCCATTGTGCTCCTCGCCCCTTTTATGGCCCACAGTGGACACGAAAGCCAGCGCTTGGACCATTTGGACCATGCTGCGCGCAAATGCCTTTCTTGAAAGTAATAAAGTCAGTTCCCTGTTACGTACGCTTGGTATTATGGCTACCATGGACATAACGCAGTGCAAATAGGGTTATTTGTTCCTAACAAATTCAACCTCCCCACGTTTCAGCATTATATCTCTCTCTTTTAACTTACTTCCGTTAATATTTTCAATTTCTATCAATAAATTGGAGAGGTGCGCATTGAAAAAAAAGGAAGTGAATTTATTTATTTAAATATTTGTTATTTATTTCAGAGAAAAAGTGCCATTCTAGTGCTGGACATTGGGCAGGGGTGTGGCGCAGTGGACCCAACATTGTGTAGGAGGTACAGCAGTATAGATAGTGTTGAATGAAAGCGCGATGGTTCAAAACGCAAAAAAAAAAAAGAAGCAACATAAAACATGGTCCACAATCCCAAGAATGGCCATAATACACTAAACAAAACAAAAACTATAAAAACAGTGTCCACTAGGTTATTTTGTTTGGGTAAAAAGTAAAAAGAACTCAAATATTAACTGTATCAAAAATAAAGTCGGCAATGTTAAGAAGCGAGGCATTTCAGAATCGAAGAATTTAAGAATCGTGCAGAAGAGAGGCATTGAACCTCAAGCAATCAGTCAGATCAAGATGGGTATTAGAATAAAGTGCACTGTAATATATATGAAGGTGTAGTTATAAGCCATGTGAACAGCTAACGCACGAAGAAACTAGTTGAAATCGACACTTACAAGAATCTCTGGCGGCGTATTGTTCCGCTCTCTGCTTGTTCGAAAAAAAAACGTACCTGTATATAGGGTCTCAGTCACTCTTTCGAGATTGGAGGCACGCGTTTCGTGGCGCAAAATTGGTTCGATATAATTAGATTTTTTTTTTGTATTGCCAGCTTATTATTATATATGCGATAGAACAGCTTCGTTATTTCGCGATAACGTCTCCATTCCAAAGTTTCTAGTTTAGCGCCTTCCACAAGAACTGACGGAGATGTGTTACATTTACGCATTGAATATGAATTTTACAGCTTTTCGCTGTATTGATTCAAGCTTATCTGTGTTAGCTTGCGTGTGCGGGTCCGAGACAGCCGATGAATATTCTAATATTGGTATTACGTTCGTTTCACACTTCGGTTTGCCGAATGCCATAGCGAGTGCCCGTAAGTAGCCTTGTATATTCAAAGCCATTTTCTCAGTTTAACAAACATGTTGGTTTCATCTTAATGTAGATGTGATAACAAGACTAAGGTGCATATACTGTAAGACAAAGGACAAGAATTGATTGCCTAGGTTGTATTGGAATGTTAGTAGATCTTTTTTGCAGGTCATGGTTATCGCCAGAGTTTTTCTCGCGTTAAAGGTCATCTGTCATTTTGTGCATAAATCTTGAATCTTAAAAGAGTTATTTAAAAGAACCTGGTCACTGGATGCGTTAACTACTTTAAAGCGCACAGGCATTCGCAAAAAGCTTTAGATTTGCTGCAATATCACGGGTGGCATTATTGATATAAACCGAAAAGAGGTCCGAGGACGGATCCCAGAGGTCTGCCAGATTTAAGCGGCGCAGACGGCGAGTTGATACCACCATCCGTAATACCGCGCCCGGGGAATATTACTCGCGCTTTCAAAGCCTAACCTAAGATGCATTCGTTAATTAACACTAATTAACTAATTATAGATACCTAAAACTACTATGGAACCTGTAAAACTCGAGAATGTGCTGTAAATTGAGGGGTCTATGTGGTACATACACTGACTGTTCGGAAACGCGCACTTCGTCTTTTTTTTTTTTTAAAGTACCCTATTGATGTTCTATACCATTGATCTTCACCTCAACGAACACTAAATATTGTTTTACGAGGTCATGAATGTGCCTTCCATAAGAATCCTCTCTTTTTACGCGTACCCTATTTTAATATTTGCGTGGCACCGTAGAGTACACCATCTGAACGCTAGATGGAGCTACGAGGGCTTGACAGCTGTCGCACCCTCAACAAAACTGGCCAGGGAACTTTTTTTTACCACGCGATTCAAACACGCTCTACACCATCATGAACTAGACATATGCCAGTACCTAAATCCCAGAAAGCAATTGGATATCTTCAAGCACGGCTCTACGGTAGCGATTCAAATGCGGTAAAACAGCCGATATTTCTGAGAGCGCCCATGGCGCTGTGCATTATTTTTTAATAAGCTAGGGAACTCGCACTATTTCAACTACAATACTGTAACTCCGGCAGAAGAAAGGTTCATGCAGTTGCTACTTGAAACCGTGAAAGCAATGAGAAAATCAGAAAGGGAGAGGAGTTATTATTTTTTTTCTCTCCCGTCTCATAGAGTGACGCGGGGCCCCGCCCCCGCCATGCGGGAAAGCGCGCCTCCTGCGCGTGGGCCGGAATCCTGGGGACGTCCCTTGTGAGCTACTGTTGAGGTGTCGCTCGCTGAAGCAGACAGTTACGGGGCTCACATTTCTCTTCCTTTTTCTCTTAGAACCAATTAGTAGTGGGATGCGAGTAAGTGGTAATATGTTTCACTTTTTCCATTTTCCTTGGTCGCCTCGCTAGCGGCTCGTCTTATCTATCCCCAGTAACAATGCAAGGGTTACCCGCCCGCTTCCGGCAGCTCTACGTAGCTCCTTTTTACTTCCTGTCCTTCTCGTTCTTGTTGTCTGTTGCTGCCTTGTTCGCCCGTTTGTCTCTTTTTTTCTCTCTCTCTTTTTTCTTTTTTTTTCTTTTTTTTCTTTTTCGTTTTTATTGTTTTGGGGGTCTTCAAACTATGATGGTGGCCCTCTGCTACGGGAACTTGTATGATTTCGCTTAGATACTCCGAAGAAGGCTGGTCCACCAGCCGAAACTGTTATAATAAATAAATATTTTATTGTTTTGTTTTCTATACTGCACTATTCTCGAAGTTTATAACTTTTTTACGGTAGCAGGAAGAAACTCTGATCATCTATTTCATCTAGTATTATTATACAAATATATATATATATATATATAAATATATATATATATATATATATATATATATATATATATATATATATATATATATATATATATATATATATAGAAAAAGGAGTAATTCACACACAACGAACGTTTCAGCACAGTTTAGTGGACTAAACTGTGCTGAAACGTTCGTTGTGTGTGAATTACTCCTTTTTCTATACTATCAGAGCCTGCGTGATACTTCCTATAATCCCTTATATATATATATATATATATATATATATATATATATATATATATATATAGGCAGGCATGGTGGCGAAAATGGCCGTAGCGTTGCAATAAGTCAAGTAGATCCTCCAAGAGAACGGTAACAACGGAAGTGTTTAATTCGACAGTTTCGGCCAGAGTCTGGCCTTCATCAGGAGTCTGGCCTTCATCAGAGTCTGGCCTTCATCAGGACTCCTGATGAAGGCCAGACTCTGGCCGAAACTGTCGAATTAAACACTTCCGTTGTTACCGTTCTCTTGGAGGATCTACTTGACTTATATATATATATATATATATATATATATATATATATATAAATATATATATATTGTTACGGTGCGATGGATGGATATATATATATATATAGAGAGAGGGGGGGGAGGGAGGGAGGGAGGGAGACAAGTACCTAAGAAGGAAGGAAGGAAGGAAAAACTTTATTTGCAAGGGTTTGGGACGGGGTTCATGAGCTTGATGGGTGGGGCCCCAAGTCCAGGGCTTCACTGGCTGCCGCCGCCTGCCTTAGGTGACGCAGAAGTGGAAGCTGCACTTCTGAATCAGAGCTGGCGAGCTGTGCCTCCCATCGCTCGAAAATATTACAAAACTTGTACTTACCTAAAAAGGTATCTGAATTTGGTAGTCGTTATAGAATCCCCACGAAATGTGGTTGAGCGATGGCAAGCCGCCACACCACAGACACGCTTGCCCATACAGCGTTGGAAAAATTTTGTGTAATCTTTGAAAATTGGGAAAGACTCCCGTTTGAATTCTGTGGAGGTCAATCGCGTCCTCCTTTTCCAATGATTTTTGGAGGCGCTGTATTGTTGTCTCGTGTCTCACTGATTAGCAAGAATTTCGCGAGGGGCCATTCTGGATGGGTCATTATCCTCCTCGATAGCTTCCTCCTGGAGTGTTTCAAACGATTGAATGTGCTGTCGAAGCTCTGCTCGGTTCGTGAGCCCTCGAGCACAAGCGTCGGCACTTTCGTTCCCCTCCAGGCATGCGTGTCCTGGTTACCAGATCAGCCAGTATTTGTTCGTCAATCTCCCGCCTAAGAATTCGCTTATTTTTATCGGTAGGCGGCCTCTTAAAAAGAATTGGCACGCTTCCTGCGAGTCGAAAGTGATAGTTATCTGCGGTTCATCTCTCTGTTCATGCGCTTTGACTGTAAGGGCAATGGCAAAGCATTCCGCCTTGGCCATTGAGGACGTGCACAGCGATGCACATGTCACCATGCAGTTGTTGTTGCTAAGTGCTGATGCAACTGATCGTTTAAAGTTGTACCTCGAAGCGTCCACATGCAAAACATTTGATTTGTTTTTTAACGTTTTTCTGAGCCATCACACTCTCTCCTCTCTGCGCTTTCTGTTTGTTTTTACATCAATGTTCTTGGGCAGCGGTGAGATCGAGATCTTTCTGTGGACGGGATCCGGGATTTCTACAAGAACCTCGTCCAGGGTCGGGGGGTATGGCGGAAAGCCCACCCTAGCAAGTATCTCTCTCCCCGCTTTCGTTTGACTTAGACAATTTATCTGCGCCGTCAGTACCACTGTCTTTAGCCCAGGGTATGTATTATATATACCGAGGCCCAAAAGCTTTTGGGTTGGTGTGCTTACCGGTAGCCCTATGGCCACTTTGTAGGCGCCCCCAATTATAGACTCGATGGTTTTTTTCTTCTGATTTGTTCAACACGTGGAAAGGTAGACTATACATACGTAACCTTACACAGTACAAGTGCCTGTACTAATATAATTGTGTCTCTTTCTTTCATTCCTTATTTGTGGTATGTTGTTCTATGAATCATTCGTGCAACTTGTTTGGTGGCTGATTTAATATGCTTATTGTATGGTTCGCTCGTTCATTGCTTTGAACCCAGTAACCCAGACTACGTGCGACGGTTACATCACGTACTTTGACACATTCAATGTGTATGTCGATGCTACCGTTATTTTTGTATTTTTTTTCATGTACCCTGATAATTTCTAATTTTTCTGGGGCATAGCTGAGCCTGCTTGCCTTCACAAAGCTTTCAACTGCTGTTGCAGCCTCTTGAAGTGTCTGCTCTTTGTTAGCCGGAGATCCACGTGTTGCCCATAGGGAGATATCATCCGCATATAAAGTGTATCCTAACTGCGGAACTTCATCCAGAGCTCGCGTGAGATGGCGATATTAAAGAGCAGGGGAGAGAGAAGGGCTCCTTGAGGGGTACCTTTGTATGGCATCTCAAAAGCGTCTGACATGACTTGTGCTACGCTTATCGATGCCCGCCTTTCTGTGAGGAATGCCTTGATGTAATTGTAAATGTTTGTCCCACATCCGATGTTGTTTATATGTGCTAGGATGGCCTCATGCGAGATATTGTGGAATGTTCTTTTTAAATCAAGGGCTAGTATTAGATTTCCTCCTCCTCTGGGTATATGGCTCTAAACGTCCTCTAGTAATAGGAGAAATGCGTCTTGAGTGGAGAGGCCATTGCGGAAACCCAGCATAGTGGCTGGAAAAAGGCCATTTTCCTCTGTAAAGTTTTGGAGCCGATTACGAATAACCCCCTCGAAAAGCTTTCCCATGCATGAAGTCAAAGATATGGGTCTGAGTGCCTGCAGGGATGGCTTCTTCCCGGGTTTTGGTATCGTAACAGTTTTGGCTACTTTCCATTTCTCGGGTACCTTCCCTTTGAGCCAATAGTTGTTATTAAAATGGTTTGTCAGTGCCTCTATGACCTTATCGCTGAGGTTCCTCATTATTGCATTTGTTATTTAATCTAAAACAGGGGAAGAATTTCTCTCGGCTGCTAGGGCAGCCGCAAAGACCTCTTCCTTGGTGATTGGGGCGTCGAGTCAATCGTTTTGACAGGGAAATGCTGATTATGTAGTGATCGCTGCCGAGGTTCTCTTCCAGGTTTGCCCAGTTAGTGTCGTTAATGTTGTTACGTGTGAATGTCAGATCTGGGAACGTGTCCCGACTTACGCTGTTACCCAGCCTCGTAGGTGTTGTGGGTAGAGTAATTAAGCTCAATCCTAGTTTGGATACGGCGTGTTCGAGACGCGTTCTTTTAGGGGAATCTCTCGAATAACCCCAGGTGGTGCTGTGTGCGTTAAAATCGTCCAATACCACAAGTCGATATCTCGCCTCTGCAAAGCCGACGACATCTTTAAGCAGTGCGCCAAAGTCCTCGTGTTTATCTTTCGGAGGGCTGTATATATTTCATATTATGGTTTTCACTTTGCCTCTCTTCAGAGGAAGGAGGGTGATTATCTTATGGTTTATCCGCAAACTATCTATGTGCTCAACCTTTGCGGCAATACTTTTGCTAACCAGCGAGACTATGCGGAGATAATTTGGATTTTGTAAACAATAATATCCCTGCAGTTTGACCATCTTGGGCCCAACCTCCTGCAGGCATATTACGTCTGGCTGAATTGGTACCGAGTTCATGTAATTTTGGAGTGCTGCAGCGCGCTTGTGAAAAGTGTGACAGTTCCACTGCCAAATCTCTAAATGTTATACACTTTTTATATTATTTTTGGCCATTCTTCATTGCAGTATTCATGCTGTCGCGGCCCGCTTTGGATGGTTTGTCAATTACTGGGGCAGACAAAGAGCGTTGGTACAGTGCCCTCTGCAAGCCTCCCACAGCATCGTTAACATACTGCCTCTGAACTTTCAGTTCTTCTACGACTAACGTTTTCATTTCCGCCATGAAATCAGCTAAAAGTTTATGTAAAGTAGCTATGCTTTCCCTGTTTGCTTGAACCTGCCTCTGCACTTGCTTTACTAATGCATTGCTTTCTGATATAGTAGCGGACGAGCCTTCATCTATCGTTTCCTCGCTCATTTCTGCGCTATCCTTCATGTCGGCTAGACGCTCTTGCACTTCTTTATTGCCCCCGGTGGGGTTGCCTACCAACCCTCGGTTTTGTATTTTCTGAATTGCATTTTCTACTTTGCTTTCCATTCACGAAATGGCCAGTTTATACTCTTTCCGCTCCGCAGACATTTGATGTCTAAGCTGTTTAATTTCTTGTGTTAATCTTTTGTTCTCCTCTAAAATTTTCCTATACTGGGGGCTATCAGTTACGGAAACATTGGGAGGCACTGGACTCGCCCAGCTCATCTTGTTTGGTTGGTTGTTTTGTACGTCCTCGTACTAAGGTCAGTGGTTGCTGCGGCTGCTTCTTCTTTCCTGGCATTGGCGGAGCATGTTTCCCAGCTGCTGCTCGGTGTTTTCTTCAAGTTTGGCTTGCCAGGGGCCTCCGCAGGCGTGCTGTTGTTTCGCTGTTGCGGGGTCTTTGATGTCGATCTTGATCTTGATCGTGATCTGGAACTGGATCTTGATGTCTGCCACTTCTGGAGCGTCGCTTTTTCTCGGTCTGAGCTGAACCAACAAGGAGGTTTCTGCTGGTGTTGCTCAAGTTGCGAGAAATCCTTCTCGGCGTAGGTATACACTTTGTTTGTCTTCGAGGTGTCCCCGCTCGTGATATTCGGGGAACCACATTTTTCAGTTTCTTTCTGCACGATTTGTCTCCTGTAGCGTGCTCTTCACCGCATATGGCGCAGTTCAGGGCACATTCGTGTCCTTGAGTAGGATCACCCGTCCTACACCTAGAGCACACGTTGGCGTTCAGAGTCGGGAACACATCGGTATGGTGTCCAGTTGATCGACAAATCTTGCAAACCTGTACGGTTGGTTTGTATCGATAACAGATCGCCTCTGCACCCATAAAATAGACACTACTGGGGAGCACGTCACCCGTAAACGTTATTATTGCTGACTTCGAAGACCCCAGCATTCTGGCTCTCTCTATCTTCACCCCTTGTGGCCGTATTCGTAGGTTTGCCCTCAGGTCGGCCTGAGTGGTTCCGGGCAGTAGTCCGTGAACGATGCCTCGCAGCAAGTCTTCCGGGTCGGCCACGTACGCATTGAAGGGGTGAATTTGTCCTCTGATTTTCAGTTGGTTAATCTCTCTCAGCCTGCCCACCACTTGTTGTTGTTGTTGTTGTTTCTCTGTGCAAATGGCTCGTACCCAAAGAAGGGGATTGGCCGATACTTGTTCGTGTGGCGTGGACGATATTATGATGTTCGATCCGGGGTGGACCCACAGCACAAACTTTCTCCTCCAAAACTGTTCCGGCAGGCCTCTATCACTGTGTCGTGTGTTAGGTTCGTCACATAGCAAGGCGTGTGACGCGAGGAAGATGGAGACAGTGAGGAAAACAAACGGGAGTTATATTGGACGAAGAACAAAAACTATTGCACATACAGTACTATAAGTTATACACACGCGTGGTTCACACACAAAAGAAAAGAGTAACCAGTCTCACAGTCTGTGCCGTAGCCCGGTGCCTTGAAGTGGGACCCGTTGCGTGCTCGGATGCAGTCGTCGCTTGGGTGCCAGGTCAGCATACCACTGTCGAGGGCATCACCAGGTCTAGGCGTAGCCGCACACTGTCAGCGACGTCGGCTCGGTAGACGTGGTCAGCAGCTCCGGTCTTTCGAGGGCGCTCGCCGTACCGGAGATGTCCACAGGACCACTCACCGAGAACTCGTGCTGGCCACGCCGACACGCCGTGCCCCGAGGACGTCAATGGCTCGAGGACAGGAACCCGGCCTTTCGAACCTCGCGCGTAGTTGCGGGTTCGCCCTAGGCTCCCTTGCGTCGTCTTGCCGGCGTCCGAACGGCTTCGTTCCCCGCGAGCGTCTCCTCTTCTTTTTTTAATGGGCGCGCTGCAATGCCCCTTCATTCTTCTCATCTTCTAAATGATGTGGTGCTGTCGTCTGCTAGGCTCGCATTTTTAAGGTACTACATCACATCACCCCCCACTTAAGAAAGTTCTTCCGGTAGAAGAACTTGAGGGCACTGGGGACACGTTGGTTCGCAGACGGAAACACACAAGTAAGCACCGCTGCACACTATAGCAGTTCCGAGCCCCGCACACTCGGCACATTCGGTCACAAAAGTACACACCAGAAAAAAAAAGACACAAGTCGCAGAACTAAAGCGTCATGATACTTGTATTGCGCTGTCAGGTTTACATCTAAAGCTTTTAATACCACTGAGCATCGATTCTTTATGCAGACGTTGCTCATGGAGTTGGCAAACGGCTCATGTAATCTAAGCACTTCCATAAAGATGAGGCTCCACCGTAACACGCAGCTGTTCACATGCTTGGCTGACGTGATGTACACAAGCGGTTTGTGGTCCCTATGTAGAATGAATGTGCGTCCGAATAAGAAGATATGAAGTTTCCGGACCGACCACGTAAAAGGCAGGGCCGCTCGCTCCACTGTAGAGTAAGCAGCTTCGCATGGTAGCAGTATACGGCTTGCGTATGAGACTGGGTGCAGTAGTCCTTCCGTTGGAATGGAACGCATGGTAGCTCGTCGCTTTCGCTGGCATCCGCCCGGCAAACAGCTGATGCTTCATGCGGTGGTGCAGACAGCGGTTCCTCATACTTTTTCAATAGGTTGATATGGCATATTGTGCTGCTGGTACCGAGATCTAATAAATAATCGACATCATTTCTCTTCTCAAGGACATAAAATGGTCCTTTCCACGTCAGAACCAATTTGTTGGTATCCGATGGAAGCAGTAGGAGAACCTTGTCTCCAGGGGATAATTGACGTGGTCTGGTCTTTCGGTCACAATGCTTCTTCTGTATCATTTTCACTTCCTGAAGCTCCTCTTTGGCTAATCGGCATGTGTCTTCAAGACGATTCCGCAGTTCGACTAAGTACCGATAGGATGTTTTCACATCATCATCAAGATGATCAGCGGCCCATAATTCTTTCAATATCGCCAGGGGACCTCTGACGTAACGGCCGTAGAGCAAGTCGAACGGGGAGAAGCCTAAGCTCGACTGGGGAACTTCGCGATAAGCGAAGAGTAAGGGCGCCAGGTACCGGTCCCATTTCTTCGGACACTCCTGACACATTCTTCTTATCATTTGTTTCAGGGTACCGTTGAACCTCTCTACAAGGCCATTAGCCATGGGATGATATGGGGTTGTTGGCAATTGTTTGAAGGAGAGAAGTCGGCTTAGCTCCTTCATTAGGCGTGACGAGAATGACGTGCCTCTGTCACTGATTATCTCCCGTGGGACACCTACACGAGAAAACATCTCCAGAAGTGCCTCAGCGACTTTCTCCGTCTCAATGCTCGGCAGTGCTACAGCATCGGGATAACGCGTTGCCATGTCCACCATTGTCAGTACGTACTTGTTTCCGCCCTCTGACATCGGTGATAATGGACCCATAATATCAATGGCTACTCTCTTGAAAGGGGTGTCAATTATAGGAGTGTTGCCGAGAGGTACACGACCCACCAAATGCTTGGGAATAGTTCTTTGACATATATCACACGATTTAACAAATCGTGTGATGTCTGACTGAACCCCTGGCCAGTAGAGCTCTTCGAGTACCCGGTCGGTAGTTCGTCTAATTCCCTGATGGCCCGAAAGGATGCCTTCGTGGGCCATTTTCATAACAAATTGTCTGAGGCACCTTGGTACCACAAGCTGATTCACCTGCCTCTTAGAGTGAAGGGTGTACTTGCGATAGAGGATACCATTCTTCGTGAAGAACAATATTTTAGCAAACCTGGTCTTGACCTCTTTGTTGACGGCTTCGAAGCATTTCCGCAAGCTGCTGTCTTCCTCCTGTTTGGTTTTAAAGTCCTGTGGGCTGATGTCTAAGGGGTTTATAACTGGAGCCGGAAGTAGATGTGGATTTCCTGCCTTTCGGTTTACTGCAGCAACTTTTGTCTTGCAACGTGTTTTCCTTGCAGCCGATGTTGAAGTCTTTGCATACAAGGGTCCGCGTGCAGAACCAAATTTTTTTGCGCCAGAGTACTCTTCTGCAGTGTTCTGGGTGTAAAGACGGCTCTTCCAATCGTTATCAGGATTGTGAGCATCTCGAACGCCTTCCACATTTCCCAAGACAACATCATATAAAGGAGTATCCATACAAAGGGCTCGAGTTTTGCCAGTGAAGAACGGTGAAAAAATTTCCACGTGTGCTTCAGGCAGCTTCATCAACCGTCCGTCCAGGAGGTAAATCGAGGAAATCTTTCCAGTCAGCTTGCTATCCGCCACAAGAGACCTTTTGACAATGATTGAATCGCATCCGGTATCTCTCAATACTGTTGCGGTATATCCTTCGAGTACACCTTCGCCCGTGGGCATCGATTTTTCCTTCAGCTTGGCTGGACGCGTTTCTGCGCACTCCGGACTATAAGGAACACAAAGGGAAGCCTGCGACTCTGAATTAATTATCTTGGCTCCATCTCTTTGTTGAAAAGAGCATGAGGCCTTCTCAACGCTGTTGGCCCTTTTGGAGCAGTCAGCTGTTTTATGCCCAGTGCGGCGGCCTTTTCCACAAAAGGGTGGCTTTGTACCTGGGCCCCTTGTGTTGGTCCAGCAATCAGCTGCTCTGTGACCCTTTTTGTTGCAAAGGAAACACTGCGGTCTCTCTTTGTCATCTTGCCGCTCAGACGTTGGAGTTTGACCTGGAGGCTTGCTCAGGATATCGCCTTTACATTTGCCAAGGTTAATCAACCCCTGGGCCTCCAAGTAGTGGTCTGTAGCCTCCGCAAGTTTTTCAAGGCTTTCACAGTTTCTTTCCTTAAGAAACACAGCGAGTTTCTCATGGCATTGCGCGAGAAACTGCTCCGAGACAATTTTGTCTCGCAGAGCATCGTAGGTCCGGTCTGTCTTGGCCATTTCTTGCCAATGGTCAAAATAACCTAATAGACGCCCGGCAAACTGCGTGCCCGTTTCAGAATTATCTGGTTTGGCTGATCGAAATTTTGTCCGATAGCCTTCTTCTGTGTACCTGAAGCGTTGTAGTAGCGTTTTCTTCAACGTTACGTAGTCTGTGGCATGTTCTGGTGCCATCCTACCAACTACACTCAAGGCTTCTCCGGTCAAGCAAAGGCTTAGTGATAGGGCCCATTTGTCTTGCGGCCAATCTTGACTAGTAGCGACGCGCTCAAATCGCTGTATATATGCGTCCAGCTCATCGCGTTCCTCGTTAAAGGCTGGGATGAGTTTATGTGGACTTCGGTAGCTCTGCGTGGTGCCTACGGGCGCACCCTCGGTAAGCTGCCCAGTAGTTGTGCTACCTGCTGTCGCACCTAACTGATGCAACTTTAACTTGAGCTCTAGAACTTCCTTCTCTGCTCGTAATCTAGCGACTGCCTCTGCCTCGGCTTCTTTCGCGGCATTTCGTTCAGCCAGACGAGCGTCACGTGCCTCTTTTTTCGCGTGCGCGTTCTTGGTCCATCCATTCTTTTAGTGCTGATCCACTTAACCCCAATTCCTTTCCGATCGCCGTCAGCTTATCTGCCTCCATCATCGACCGTCACACACACATATGCGATGTGATACTCTCCTTAGATGTAATAAGAGTAGTCCTGTCGCGGACGCCAGATATGTCGTGTGTTAGGTTCGTCACATAGCAAGGCGTGTGACGCGAGGAAGATGGAGACAGTGAGGAAAACAAACGGGAGTTATATTGGACGAAGAACAAAAACTATTGCACATACAGTACTATAAGTTATACACACGCGTGGTTCACACACAAAAGAAAAGAGTAACCAGTCTCACAGTCTGTGCCGTAGCCCGGTGCCTAGAAGTGGGACCCGTTGCGTGCTCGGATGCAGTCGTCGCTTGGGTGCCAGGTCAGCATACCACTGTCGAGGGCATCACCAGGTCTAGGCGTAGCCGCACACTGTCAGCGACGTCGGCTCGGTAGACGTGGTCAGCAGCTCCGGTCTTTCGAGGGCGCTCGCCGTACCGGAGATGTCCACAGGACCACTCACCGAGAACTCGTGCTGGCCACGCCGACACGCCGTGCCCCGAGGACGTCAATGGCTCGAGGACAGGAACCCGGCCTTTCGAACCTCGCGCGTAGTTGCGGGTTCGCCCTAGGCTCCCTTGCGTCGTCTTGCCGGCGTCCGAACGGCTTCGTTCCCCGCGAGCGTCTCCTCTTCTTTTTTTAATGGGCGCGCTGCAATGCCCCTTCATTCTTCTCATCTTCTAAATGATGTGGTGCTGTCGTCTGCTATGCTCGCATTTTTAAGGTACTACATCACACACTGCTATAGAGAGCTCCGATCCAAATAGATGTTTCACTGTGAGGCCCTTGTGTGGTTACAGGATAACCTTTATGTCTTCCTTTGGAAGGGGCGTCGGTCCTCGGCGTTTTCTGCGCTGGAAGTCCTGCTTGACTTGGCTGCTTCGTGCTGCGTCGACAGGCGGATGGCCTGCTGACTTTTCGTTTTTCTTCTCTAGTCCCTTCTCGGGTTCTTTCTGGCTTTGTTTGTGGTTCATTTTTCTTATGCGTGAAAGAACGGTGTGCCGGCCGTCCCCCGTCCAAGTAAGAGCCAGACCCGCATCGCCATCGTTCTTGTTATCGAGAGACGCGGCGCTGGGCGCTCGCGCGTCGTTACTTGGTTCCTCATTTGACGAGACGCCACCCGCGTCGTTCGGTTGATTCTCCGACACCAGAGATGCGCCCGGAGGGTCTTCGCGACGTCCATTTAGACGAAGAATTTCTAGGCATCCTTATGCATGCATGCTCAGTAGAAAAGGAAAAATGGGCCAACCTCCGTTTTCCTTTGCGCAAGGCGCATAGTCCGAAAGGGAAGTTAAATGGCACTCACCATTGACTTCTTACTCGATCAGAAAATGTCGGAGAAAGTCGGTAGAATGGTTGTGAGGCAGTCGACGCACACACACCCGTTGCCGCACCCCACATGGTTTAGCGTCCTGGCGCCGCCGACCGAAGCCGGTGATACGGTGAGCTGCGTTCGTGCACGTCGTATCTTCAAATGTTCGTATTTTCTCGTGAAGCTGGTCCAGGTCCCAAATTTTGGTGTCCTTCGAATCCTCGCAACTTCAAGAAAAAGATGATGCACTCTTCAAATAGACTTGAGTGAAATTTCCGCCTGAAAGTCTTTCATAAAGCGGAGAGCAATGTGAGCACGTCCTCACCACCCTACGCCACCTTTGGGTGCTAGGTCTCAACTGCCAACGCCCAGTTATCTCGCCCCAGTTGCGACCACAGTCCCACTAAACTTGATACAAAGATGTATACCTTCTTTCAGGAAATGCTCATATTAGCCGAGATATTAGTGCCATACTCTGTCAATGGGCCGTTCTTAATAGAATAAGTGGGTGAATTGAAGAAAGGACCGCACATATGTACGCAGTATCTCAAGCATATACAGTTCTGGGCGCACTTGATGTATGTACAACGAAGCCTTTTCTACGTACAGTGATCGTTGAATAATGGTGTGCAACGGTAACTTTGGTAAATTGGTCAATCGTGAAGCGGAGCTAAAGTCTACCGTGACAGCCCTGACGCATTTCGTGGAAATTTCGACATTGGCGTCATTGGTGGTGAGTGAAAAATGAGCTAGTACGAGAACTAAAATTCGAGACTGGTGAAAAAAAAAATCCCAAGCATTTCCCCGAGGGTGAACATGGTTAAGTGCGAATGCACGGGGTGATGCTATGAGGGGTATTTATTGATTCGCACTATTATATTTATTATTCACACTATGGTGCCTTTATGGTGCAATGGTTCCTGGGAATCGCAATTTGATCACATGGGGAAGTTTACGTTAACTCACTGGCGAATGCCAACAGATTTTAACTTTACTTTCCCTCATAGCATGCGAGCCCCGGACGAGCAAAGTCCAGGGCTCGCACCCTCTCCCGCGTGGCACGTTCACTGGCTCGAATGGCTTCGGGAACGTCCACTCACCGTTGACGATTGCGAGCGGCGTCTTGACGCCGCCCTTCATCGCCCTTCTCCGCCTGACGCTTGCGTTGTCGTTCCGCTTCTTGGGCCGCGTTCGCGGCTCGATGCTGACGCCTCGTTTCGGCCTCGCGAGCACGCAGTTCACCATCCGCTGCACGCTTCGCCCGCTTGTCCTCGGCCTCGCGAGCGCGCAGTTCGGCATCCTCTGCACGCTTCGCACGCTTGTCCTCGGCCTCGCTAGTGCGCAGTTCGGCATCCGCTGCACGCTTCGCCCGCTTGCACTCGGCCTCGCGAGCACGCAGTTCGGCATCCGCTGCACGCTTCGCCCGCTTACGTTCGGTCTCACGAGCCCTTCGCAGCGCCGCCTTGTCTTCCAACGTCGGCGAAACCACCGCGGTACCGTCACCTCCAACGACGGGTGCAGTGCTGGCATTCCGTTGTTCTGCATTCGTTGTTGATGGTAGCGTTGCCTCCGGGACATCCGTCGCACGACCCGCTCTCGACGGGAGACTGAGAGAGAAGGCGGGCGCACGACAGAGAGGGGTGCGCGCGCAGCTGCAGCGAGCGAGGAGAGCGGAGGAGCGAGCGAAGGGGGATATCAGCGTCGCGTCCGTGGCTTATTCGGTAGAGCGTCGCGCTGCGGCCCGCCAAGTCCTCTTTTAGATGCGGAGCATCTAATACTCGAGGCTTGTAGTGCGGCGCCGTCCGCAAGCTTCCTCCTCCTTCTTCCACCATCTGTGCATCCCTTCCTCCTCTACACACCGCGCGCGCTTCACTCCTCCACCATCTGTGCACCCTTCCTCCTCTACACACCGCGTGCGCTTCTCCTCTTCACGAACATTCGCTAGCTGTATAATGTAGCGCGCATGCGCCGTCACGCTTCGAGAACATCGGCAGCTGACGCGCGCGCATCCGCCGTTGCGCTTCTTCCCCTTCTCGAACATTCGACAGCTGACGCGCGCATGCACCGTCACCCACCATCTGTGCCGCGCGCGCTTCTCCCCTTCGAGAACATTCTACAATTCTCCTGATTCTCCAGTGGACGCGCATGATTCTCCAGTGGACGCGCAGTGGACGAGCCGTCGCGCTTCGAGAACATTCAACAGCTGACAGTGCATGCGCCGTCGCGCTGTATATATACTCAAGGTCGGCGCTCGCTCGCTCAGTTGCCGCTCGTCGGTTGGTTTGTACGGCGCGTCAACGTCCAAGGTCGCGGTGAAATGAATTCCAACGAATCCACAAACACAATGATCGACGTCCCTTCGACCAGCGCCGCCCTTTCGCATACGTGTGTACGTGTTCACTCATTTAACACCCCCTCCTACAACCACGTTAACCAATTTAGCCATCGACCCAAGTAAGTCGCAATTTAACACCCCATTTCACAACCACGTTAACCAATTTAGCCATCGACCCAAGTAAGTCGCACTTTAACACCCCATTAACCAATTATATGCTCCGCATCCTCCTCAGTGTTCCCCCGAGGGAAGCTGCGGGCAATCTTTTTTTTTTTAAGATAGAGAGAAGACTGCGGACGCCGCCGATGGCGGTGGATGGTTTTGGGTCGCTTATAAAGTGTATTCACACTAAAATTATTGTAAGGGTGCTTATTTGACGGCATTCATCAACAGCGGGCAACGTCAACAGCCAAGGGGACGCGCGTACTTTCACGCGAGCTGCAATCTTTCAGAAAAGAACCGCAAAGAACGACCCACTATAGAAGGCGCTGGTGAGGACGACCCATTATAGAGTTCTGGGCTTTTGTTAGGCATTGCAAAATAAAAAAAACTTGGAGTGGCAATCATACTCCCAGGCCTTCTGCGTGGAAATCAAGTGCTCCACCACAGAGCCCTAAGCCAGTGCTTGAAACTACTTGAGGAAAAAAAAGAGGTCTTTAATAATGGCATACAATGCAACGACTATCTTTAACGCATGTGATGTTGCTTGGCTGAGTCGTACAATCACGCCAGACGTCAGGATGTGAACTGCCCAACCATATAAGAGGCGCGCCCTTAACAAAGCGCGAAGACACATGCTGCAACGGCGTCTACAAAAGAAGCAGCGGCGTCGTTTCGCGCATTGCCTTGCAGACGCGTGTAGTGGTCACTTCTTTGATCCGCAAAAAAAAAGGCAGATCCTACGCACAGTGGGAATAGATGATATGCGAAGCACGAATGAGAAATGTTGATAAGTCCCTTCAAAATCAGCCCAACGTTACGAGGTGGGGGTAAATGATGCCGTACATGACTTCCGTGTCATGATTATCATGTTTGGATCTGTCGTTTACCTTCGTCATCTATTCACGTCATGTGATACTAAATTTAGTATATGTAGAACTAGCAAAGCGGCCGCGAGCACGCTATGAGAGTGGCATGTTGTCATGTTCCTACATGAAACACGTGTCAGGATAATCATGTTTGTACCAGTCATATATTTCGTCATCCATCAACGCCACGTAACACCAAATTTGGTATATGTAGAGTTAGGAAAACGGCCGCGAGTGCATCATGAAGGGCCCAATACACTCCAATGTAGTGGTGACGCGCGCGCACGCTGGGCACAGTGACGCTACGTTAGCAAAACGCGAGCACTTATAGTCTGACACCAGGTGTGACCAGCGTCCGTCCGCTCGGCCCGACGACAACCGGCGCGAAATGCGACATCGATGCGTTACACAGACGACACTGGATGGATGGATGGATGGATGGATGGATGGATGGATGGATGGATGGATGGATGGATGGATGGATGGATGGATGGATGGATGGATGGATGGATGGATGGATGGATGGATGGATGGATGGATGGATGGATGGATGGATGGATGGATGGATGTACTGATGATGGATGGATGTACTGATGGATGGATGGATGGATGGATGGATGGATGGATGGATGGATGGATGGATGGATGGATGGATGGATGGATGGATGGATGGATGGATGGATGGATGGATGGATGGATGGATGGATGGATGGATGGATGGATGGATGGATGGATGGATGGATGGATACGCTCAAAGTCGCCGAAGTTCAATAAGAAAGGCTTCGCATTTAGAAAAAATTGTGAAGTAGTGACTACTTCACAACTGTACTTGCAGTAGGCATTCGAGGATAGCTTAAAGCTATCCTCGAACGGCCAATATCACTCGCACACACGTTCCTTTTCTTGATGGTTCAGGTGTCCACTTAAAAGCGAAACATCATCATCAGCCTCACTGCGCCCACTGCAGGGCAAAGGCGTCTCCAATGTTCTGCCAATCAACCCGGTCCTGTGCATTCCGCTGCCGCATTATACCTGCAAACATTTTAATCTCATCGGCTCATCTAACTTTCTGTCTCCCCCTCAGTGGGCCGTCGCTATAACTGTAATTAACAAGACTCAGTCTGCGTACAGATGTGATTACATCGTAGTAATCCACAATTTCAACTTCTCTAGTAACATCGTACAATAAAAGTATGCACTAATTGATTGTATACGATCTAGGGACAGATATTTTATCGTATTGAGTGAGTGAAACAACCTTATTGACGATCCGGCATAAAGGGGGAAGGTGTAGGGGGATTAAAGCGAGACACTAGCGTGCTCGGACGTCCCGGAGCAGCAACCTACTCGCGTCAAACCCGTGGGCGCACCACTTTCGGCCGCTGGCGTTCCAGGATGCTAAGCACGTGCTGGACCACGTCTCTTTGATTGCCTGGCTCTCGGCTGATGATTTTGCTGCTTATGGCAGTTGGCATTACTTCTTGGTTACCCGGCGGTGGTGCACAGTCCCAAAGGAGGTGTCTCTGGGTGGCTCGCGCCTTCTTGCAGTGTTGGCATACATCAGTGGTGTAAACCTCCGGGCAAACGTGCTTTGCCCAGACGGGGGTCCATATTGCTTGTACTTGCAGCTGCCGTAGTGCGGCTGCTTCTCTGCGTTGTAGGTCTCGGTGAGGCGGTGGGTTATCGTATTAAACTTTTAAAGGCGAAGCTTAAGGATCCTCCCATTTTGAAGCATAGAATGAATGTAAGCGGTTCTCTTAAACTTTATATGCTTGTTACGTTCATCTGAAAAACTAGATAGGTGTTGCTTACCATAAAACAACAAAATCAGGTAACCGGATGGTTCTTGGGGTGCAACGCTTGCTGCTATTAGACACTCTTAGTTGGGCGTACGTAACGAGCCTACGTACGCAACACTGCCGCGGGAGAGAACTGCGCATGTGCAGGACGTAACGTAATAATTCCAAGGATGCGCGCGTACGCCCGTAACAAGACGCTGCGTACGTAACGCAATGCTTACTGCGTTAAGTTCTTGCGAGACCTCGAGGAAACCAGAACGAGAGTATATGGTGGCTGCAGTGGCGTTCGACGCAGACAGCAACAGCGTACCCAATGCAAGGCATGTGTACGTACTTCCCAATGAAAGGTGATGTTTTCATGCCAGACAAGGTACACTCAAGCGGCGCGTTCCGGCATCCTGATGATACAGAAGAAATTGCCGGACGTCTCACGAAAATCCTCAATAATCGCCTTCGATAGGTTGTGCGCGGGAACGCGCTTAGTTCTGCCAGACCTCTCGGTGAATGAACCCGTAAATGAAACGGCAGCTTCGTATGTATACTTTTATTCACTGTGCAACGTAACACGTTCGATGTTGTGCGAGCTTTCACTCATTAGATGTGCCGGTAGTACATCGTAGGACCAAGAATAACTGAAACGTGACCACTTGCTGCGGGGTACGCCAAGCCTCATCAGAAGGATCGCTGTATAGAACGCTGGGGTCGATTCAGTGCAGTCATGCCCGATCAAACGCTGTTCTTACATTGCGCACCCAAGTTCAAATCAACAAAGGTGCATGTGCGCATTCAGTGCACCCAAGAACGATGTTAAATATATACAAAGCGAACGTCACGGCCTGACTTGAAAGCTGGTGGCCCTTGCCTTGGCAGTCGGGATGTTTTTCGTGTGGATCACAAATGCCACGTTATCACTGGGACCATGGTACAGGGACCTATAGCATACTTCTAACGCCAGTGGCGCTGATAAGCATTTCAAACCCTTGAAACTCGTATGCGATTTATCTAATATACTGAAACGCATCAAGGTACGTTAAAGTAAAAGCGTTGTCGCACGCTTCACTTGCAGCGTATACGCAACGTAATTTTCAAAGCGTACGCAACTTCTCCGTATCCCCAACTGAAAGTGTCTATTATCGCAACGTTAAAACCGTGTAAAGAGAAAGTGCCGTTCATCCGGTTAATAACGCTACGTGCGATGGGAGGGCCATAAAGTTTCCTGAAATTAACTAGAAGGAACTTTGGCGCTGTGATCGTTCAGCGACCATGGGAATGATGGGTAGTACACACATTTGCCTAGTATTCGTACTTGCGGACGGCGAATCGTACTTGCGGCTTCGTTTATTGCTGTGTTTCGGTTTTGTTTTGAAAGAAAGATTCAACCCTTTTGAACTTCGTGACCCTAATTGGGAAGGTAAGTTGAAAAGAATAATATGGTGAAGCACAACCGCGCTGAACATTTGTTAATATTTGCTTCGTGCGAAAACAGCTCCAAGCCACATGAACACGCACGGAGCCAAAAGCAGGCCAGAAGTACGAATATTAGGCAAATGTGTGTAGTACCCATCATTTCCATGCTCGCTGAAGCGCCATGCGTTGCAGCTACCATAGGCACTAGCGCCAGTGTTCCATCAGGTGTACATTGGGAAACTTTATGGGGAGGGCACCCTGCAGCGCTTGCGAACGTCCGCCGTGTCGTACAAAAGGTGTGACCGCCAGTTACGCGCCACCAACACTTTTCGCCGATCGAAGTACGCGTCTAGTTCGTCTATGCAGCGTTCTCGCGGCTGAAATTGAATAAATAAGGTCTTCTCACGGAATGAAAGGCACTAGGGAGCTTATGTGACGAACATGTAGGCTCCCTAAGAGGCACAGCGAGTTGGCCCCGCCTGCACGATAGCTCCGCCATTCATGGAAGTTTGAAGGCATTCCAAAAATGATCGCTGACGACTTCTTGCACACTGTAACCGCATCAGGCTTAGAGGAGGATCTGCGGATGCATTGTCGTCAACACGAATGGAAACGTTCGCAAATGAAGAATACGAACATTCCATTGTTTCTGAGCTGCAACTGTTGGCTAATTAGTATTGATACTTAACTGCATTATTACTTGACTGCAAATGTTGGCTATTACGTATCGATGACTAAAACTATTGGTTTATCAGTATTACCAAGAATTAACGCTTCTGTGGGAGATATTTAGCTATAGACTGCCTGGCGCGAATTCATCTTTATCCGAAAATAGCTTGATTATTGGAGCTTGCTTGCCTGAGCGATTTCTGTCATTTACCTTTTAGAGTTTCAAGGTGGCTTCAAATGACATAGTTTGCAGAAAAGAATGTCAAGCACGCATCTCGATTTATAGATGATTTCAGGCGCGGATGGCGCTCGAGTTACGTTGCAATTTATCACCGTGTCACCGGTGGCGATACAAATATACTTGTTTAATTAAGTTATATGCGTGAATAAGCGAGAAAGGCCTACATGAAATTGCTAAAGCCATTGTATATAAAACTGGGGAAAAGTTTGTGCTCTGTTTTGGGGATATATAAAATATATGTGACGAATAAACTTGATTTCAGTCTTATTTACATGATTAGTCACAGAGTCAATGCTTTGTCACGGAAGCGTTCAGAAAAAGAATGAACACTTGTGAGGGACATTCATGGGCGACCCTTTACGGCACTTGAAGACGTCAGCGAAGAAAGAAGAATGCCGCAGGGGCACGTTGCACTCTCGTCGCTGGTCGGCGTCGTCTTTCTTGCCGCATAGCACGTAGCAGTAGCTCATGAAAAATATTTGCTTGTCGACAAAGGCTTCCAAGCCCTGGAGTCTCAAGTCCTCCACACCACCGGCCGTGCTTACCTCGTGCTCGGCGGCAGCCTTGAACGCCGAGTAGGACACTTCGAGGGCCGGTATCGCGGGGAGAACACTCATCGGTGCCTGGCCAGGTTCCGTTCCGAGATCGCAGCTGAGGCGACTATTGTACTCGGCCGACTCGGACTTGCCCCACCAGTGAATGCTCTCTCCGCGGTCGTCAATCGTAGTGCCTCCGAGATCGATGCTCTTGACCATCTCTCTCATGATTAGCGTCCCCGCGCTGGCGTAGTTCATGGCGAAGGTTCCTCCCGGGTAGTAGAGCGGTGGTTCCAACGCCACCAGAGCAGCGTCGACCGCGTTCAGAAGGTACGTGTAAGCGTACGCTTGGTGGCGAAACGTGCGCTGCTTCTTGTAGACGTCGTGAAAGCGCTCGCTCAATTGCAGGCGTTGGTAGACGCTCGAACTGTTCAGCCAGACCTCCATGAACGCCGCCTGGTTGATGCCGGGAAACAAGCCATAAAGCGTCTCCCTCTGCAGGAAGAAATGCTCGGGGGGCAACGCGTTCAGAAGTATCCTGTCTATCTTGCGCGCCGCCGTTTCCCTTATCTCGCGGTCGACCCAAACCGTCTTTTTCATGATATTGTTGAACTCTGCTCGGAGATATTCCGTAAACTTCACGAATTCAAGACGTATATCCGGCGTGCGGTAAAGGTGCGTTATGTGGTTGCTGGAAGCGAGAAGCGCGAAGCGAGCGTTCACAAACTCCAGGCACGCAAGTTGCTTCTTCTTGTCGATGTTGTCCAGGAACATGAGTCCCGGCTTTCCGATAGCCACCCAAATGTGAGACTGGATGAACATCCAGGCGATTCCGATCAGCAGCTCGGCTTCGCTATACTCGCGAAAGAGAGCGTCGATTCTTTTCAAGATCTCCGGATCGTCGAGAACCACGAAGTTATCCGTTACCCAAGAGAGGCCTTGGTTGCTGTATGCGTTATTGAGGCCCTTTAGCCACAGTCCAGGTTCTATGCTCTCTGTTCGGGGGTCAAGGTCTCCTAGGACAAACCACGTCTGCTCGCCTTGGAATTCTTGGCTGTTGACGTAGGTGAATGACTTCTCCAACTTCTGCAGCAGAGAGGGCTCGTAGTCGACGTATTCTACTAGCTGTAATTCCTTGAGTTGTTCACTGGCCAGTCGCGCGTAGTCCACCAACGTCATTGGATTCTGGACACGATCACTCCAGATTACGCCGTTGTAGCGCCTCCGGAATATTAGGACGTTGCCCGTACTTGCATTGGTAGCGATCTCTAGCCTGAACAGAAAATTCAAGTCGTAATTGGCCGCCATATTGATCATAACTTCGAGCGGACGTGTTTTAGAGGCATCGGGTTGTCTAGAGGGCCAATCCAGGTTGACAGCCTGCATGAAAGTGTTGAGCCAGAAAATGTTGTGATAAATATCGCTTTGTTGCGGCTCCAGACACTTGCCGAACAGTCGGCTCGGCCTTCCGAATTTCCAAATGTCGGCTTCGAGTTCTTTGATCGTGTCTGTCGTGGCGTCTTGGTTTAGTTTGCCCTGTATAGATATGTCGGGGAAAACCTTTTGCCAACCGTCGCAAACGAACGCGTAGAAGTCGACGCATGGGTCGTGGCTGGTGTTTATTGTGGCCGAGAGTCTCTTGGCGTGCTCGATGCACGCGTCCGTGATGCAGTATCCGACCTTCTTGATTTGTCCCAAGAAGAGCAGAACAGCCAGGGCGCACGCCAGCAGCACAGATAAAAACACGGCCACTGCCAGCACCAGCTGATCTCGACGCCGAGCCGACGCTTCCTCGTGTGTTGACGGCGCTGTCCTCCTTAAGCTTGCTCCACCGAGCCCCAGGTTCTGGAATGGCATCACCATACGTTATACATTGACAAGCATAAAATTGTCTCGTTGGTAATTGGTTTAACGAGCGTGTGAGGTTTAGTTTGCACAAAGTAGAACACGACAGGGAGAACGCAGACAACACAGGCACTGACAAATCACCACATTTAGTCGATTGTGACACGACGAGTGACTTTGCGTTGCATCCAGGAAGAAAACATTGTATTATGGTGTTCTATTGCAACAAGCGGGTCGACTCTAAGTAACAACTATCAGGCAAAAGCTCGCTTTACGTTCGAGTAAACAGGGTATGTCCAGCTGTTTCACTTTCTTTGGATAAATTGTTAGGAATGTTTAATCATCAACCTTACTATATTAGTGCCATACTCACTTGTCACAAAATGTCCACATAAAAGTAAATACTTATTTTAATGAATACAGACATTAAATGCGTATCCTAGCAACGTCATAAAACTTAACTCACCCTGTCCTCTATATATACCTCCGCGTCGCTATACATATATACTCTAAAACACTATATTGGTTTCAAAACTTTCACCTTCACAGCCCAGAGTACAAAAGGTGCTGTATGACTGGAAGACGACGAATTGTCATTCATCATTTGCCAAATCGAGAAGGCGCGTATATGATTTCTAGAGTTTATCACAGAAATTTACACAAGCCAATTCAAGAAAGTACCAGCATGCATGCATGTGCATTTGTCTCAGCACTTTTTTTGTATATAAATAACTTCATTACCCAGATTTAAGAGGACCGATTCAAACAATAATACACATTTATCACTGTTAAAAAGTATAATTGGCCTAAGACAAACGAGCGTACTACGGCGATGGATTTTATGCTATAATAAAGCAGCCACACTGAAGGTACAAATGCTAATAAAGGGGTGCCAGATGCGTGATCGCTCAAGATGTGTGCGACATCATACTTCTGTCACACGGCAAATCTGACGTCAATAAAAAAATAACATGTGGGGACATGAAGTGTCCTTTCACCAGCTTGCTGTCACAGGACAAATATATATAATATTTTAAAAAGATGTTTAGCTCCTGTTAGCCATGGCTATGGGAGAAGTTAAGGTTTCTCATAATTTTGCATATAACATGCTTGTATCCACGAAATTAATATTTATCGGGAAAAATCTGCAGCACGATTTGCGCAGCTGTTTTACACGCTTTGCCACACCAGCGCAAAACGAAGTCAAGCTTCTGTTCAAGCCAAGAACAAATCGAAAGCCAGCATGGCTGATGATATGGTCAGTGTTGAATACAACAGAGTGCAGGGCGCGATTCCCTCTCAAGCCCCATAATTGACACAACAGCAGCTAGCTCATGTATTCACCACCTTGACTGTCAAAACACCCCAGTACCCGTGGTCCAAGCAAAAACGGAAACAGCACAAATGAAGCACAGCCGACGTCCAGCCTGTCCATACAGCGTAGTTGCGAGCCAGCGATTGGTTAACCTATCAAAAAAAGAAGTTATTCACGAACAACAAAAGTAGCAGCCTTCTCAAAAGTTTCTTGGCGTCGAGACTACGCAATTAATCCGAAATCAAATGCAAAAGCATTTCGTGGACTCGTGTGACAGAAAATGTCACTTTTGACGAAGAGCAGTACTTTTCAAGGTTTAAACAAATTACAAACTAATCATATTCATTGTGCAGTCATTTACATTTGCCGTGTCGAAGTGGCGTAAGCCTCCCTTATTTATCGCTTAGGAAAACAGTTTTTCTCGTGTAGCAATTTTTGAAGTTTATCAAGTCATTCAAGGATATACAGACCGATAGTATGAACTATCAATAAGCGAAAAATTTAGGCACACTGCTATCGTTAAGCATAGTGCTAAGTAAGTGTCTCAGTTATAGAGTAGCACCGAAAGAACTGTATTACGCTAAACGAAAACACAACAAGCTTGCACGCCTTGTGCCGTAAACTCTACCATAACCAGCTGGGATCTCTTCGTTGGTGACGTGCAATTTCTGTTACCTAATCACCAGTGACTCAATGAGCCATCCGTAGGCAATTTGAAGTGACATCTCACTGTGGCTGTCTAGATCACGTGAAAGTTTCTGGCTATCTCGTTCTTAGCACAATTACAGCTACAAGCTATGCATCAATTTTCTCGTGCTGTAAGCGGGATTTCTTTCTTTGTTTGCATCCCTACCCAATTTCTATTGTGTTGCCATCCAACAAACTTTTTTTTATCAAAAGAGGTGGTTGATAATCATTTTGTCACAAAATTATTTGAGGTGTCCCTTAATGGCGACATGGAGGCAATAATGTCCACGTAGGAGTGGTTTAACCTGGACAATTTTAGAAAAAGGAGCACCTTTTTCCATCGCAAGTTTTCTGCGAAACATTACTCTCCAGCAGAATTTGATGGGAGGGGGGGGGGGATCCTGGGGTATCTCTTTTGTCTACTGTGCTGCTCCCATGTACCCGAATGGTGATGTTTGGAATCGCGCTTGAGTTATGAGGATGTTGTTACGCTTACAAGTTATTAAGAAAATTTTTGTGTTCTCAAATATTGTTTAATTAGATCAGATTATTTAAGTAACCTTTGAAGTAACAAAGACAGATGAAAAAATTTCAATGAAAAAGTTGTTGATCGGTTTGGAAAACGTCCATTGGTGTTTTTCAGCTAATTGCAAATGCCCGCGAGGTAAAAAAAATACCACGTGACAAACCCTCTCGCGCGTCAGTGCGCACGACGATTCTAGTGCTCCCCAACGTTCCGCGTACAAACGGCACGCTTCCCTCACACCAGTTCATGACAGCGATAAGCAGTCACAGCAGTTATCGTTTTTGGGGCCGATAGCAAAACGTGTTCATCGTAAGGCCACCGCCATCGTTACTGCCCTGACGGGACAGCACAATAGGGCAAATGTTGCGGTCGTTCGTACGCAGAACGCTAAAGAGCACTAGAATCATTGTGCGCACTGGCACACCAGTGGGTTTGTCACGTGGTAATTTTTGTATTTTGCGGGCATTTGTAATTCGCAGAAAAACACTAATACCTAACACATATAAAGTTCAAAACTTTCTAATAGGACGTTTTGCAAACCAATCTACAACTTTCTCTTTCAAAGTTTTAAACTATCTTCGTTTCTTGAAAAGTTGGTTAAATAAACTGATCTTTAAAAACAATATTTGAGAACACAAAATATAGTATGACTAAATCCAGGCAACGGTGAGCAAAATGCATTTGGTCGCATTGTAATCGCGTGTGCCGGCATATTTTTAAACTCTGGCTAAAGTTACCTGGGACACTCTGCACATTTTACAGTGGAAAGAACATCAACATAATCGCCAATTTCGCGCCGCGCCAACGTGATGAGCGCTCCCGTTTCATGTGTCGCTCGTCATAAGTGGACGAAGTGAGACCAACGTGATTCTGTTGGCGTCGCGCGGTGTTTACACCGGTCACTCCAAACGATTGCACGACAAATTCATTCACATGCAAAGCATCGAGTGGTCCAGTTCGGCCGTGTCGTGAAAATCATGTGCGCAATACTTAGCTCGACAACCAAAAAGAAATACAAGAGATCCAATTTTGCGTGGCACGATACGTAAACGTTGTAAAACGAAGCGGGTCAGTTTACTCACAAACAGTCGGCCTGGTCTGGACTCGTATTCGGTGATGGACTTCCGACTGCGCATGTCACTAAGGGCCTTCCTTTTGGCTTCGGTGTCAACCATTGACTTCTTTCTGCGAAAATTGAGCGTGGTGAGGAACTTTCCTTTAGAGGCCTCGACGTTAGGACAAGCGTTTTGTTTAGTGGCTTCCACTTCAACGATGGATCGGGTAGGACGAACACCCTCGGACCGGCGACTGTGAGGCACGGCGGTCGCTTTCTCCACATCCTGCATCGGAGAAGCGTGTTTTCAAATATCCTGAATATTTCTGAAACACAAAGATGGCCGTAAAGTATAGCGTGAAATTTCTAAACCGTGATCGGCTTTGTTTAAAAGCTGATATGACGTTGACGCACTTTTAAGTGTCTAGACCAGTGGATCTCAGTTATGGAGGTTTCGGAAACCCCTTGTGGATCGGTGGATGTGATAGCCATCCCTTGCAGAACGAGAAATGTGGGAGGGGGTCATAAATTGATACAACGTGCAGAATGAAATTGGTGCACTTTATTTATTCCTTGAAAAGATTGGTTAAGCTTAAGTCTCGCGCCAATTAGATCTCAGTGGCTTGGCAGTAAACTGTGTGGTCTGCGGCCACATTCTACCTGTGGCAATCTCAAGGAGGATTTAAAAAAAAATCGATGGAGTGAAAATCATAGCCCAGGAGTGAAGCCGTGCCTCTGGCAAGATGGTGGCTGCGGCGGCCTTTTTACTGGGTGCATGACAAACTATCACCGTACACCGATTAAGAAAGGGAAGTTTATTGTACACTTAGCTTGTACGTACACAAACGAAACATCGAAAATAATTAACGACAGTACACATCTTACAAATGAGCACCAAAATCTAATTGATCACTAGGTATCGAAATGTTACAAGTCAAAGTAAAATTAAAATGAATCAAGTTAATCACATTTTACTTGATAACACTTATGCATGTGTACTAGAGTGGGCGCATGGCAAGTTAATCATATTTTCCATGATAACACTTATGCATGCGTACTAGAGTGGGCGCATGGCTAGTACGGGACAACTGGAAACCACAGGTGTCCCTCTCTTACTTTGAAGAAACGTGTGTGCCATCGTCGAAGGAAGGCCTCTTCGCCATGTGTTTCCAGCTGCTGCTCTAGGTAATTCCACACAATGAGCCGTATTTCCTGTAGTGCGGTATAGGCGCCTTCATGTGGCTCTTGCCGTACTTCCGCTAAACAGCGTCGCCACCACAGTACGTACAAGGTTACTGTAAAGACCAGCCTTGCAAACAGCCCACGCTCTGTTCCCATGCGCGCCGTGCGAAAGCCAAAGAGGCGTTGTACCATGTGCCAGACGCCCCTAACCACCGAGCACTGAAAAAGAGCATGTTGGGCCGTCTCTCCTTTGCCGAAGTTTGGGCGGCGGTCATTTGAAACGACTTTCCAATGTGCTAACCGGTCGTGCGTAGGCAATGCCCTCCATCTTCTCAACCTAGTCAAAATCGCGGACCTGGTTAGGTACGCGATTGCAACGCCATCCTTTCCATTTGTTCGTGCAGGATGCTGTTTCTTCCTCTTTGCTCAGTGTGCTACTTGTCACCATTTCGCTTATTTCCTGCGATGAAACATCTTCCGAAGTGCATGAACCGGTTGATTCCACTGTTCGTTTTAAGCGACTGGCAGCTCTGCAAAACTTATGCGGAATTTCTGCTCGTAGCTTGATGTATGGATTGGCCGTGAAAGTACATTTTAGTGTACTGCTACAGTACATCAAGAGCCTGTACCCGGGGTAGTTGCTGTCATCGAACAGCTTCTGTGTTGTTTTTGCAGCCAGCGCTCTCGTCAATGTTAGTATGTCTGGGATGCTCAAGCCTCCACGGTTTGTGGGAAGCTGTAAAATCTTCCTCTGTACCTTCGCTGGTTTTCCTCCCCAGAGGAAGGTCCCTGCCATAGAGGCGAGGGGTTTTGTAGCAAGGCAAGGTAGAAGGGCGATGTGTGCTATGTAAAACGCAAATTCGCATGCCTGAGTCTTGATGACTGTTGCTTTTGTCGTTAGTGACAGGTTAGAATGAGTGGCTGATGCTATGACATTGGTGGATCTCCCAAGCACGTCATCCCAGGTCTTCTTTGAGACATCCCCTTCCTCAAAGTAAACGCCTAACACCTTAACAGCTTGAACGTATTCTAAGTCTCCTGGCAATAGTTCTTTGAAGCCTGCAAAGCGCAATCCCTTACTTTTGGTGGTGTTTAAAAGAGCACCAGACAGATAGGAATACTCAGCAAAATGTCAAGAATGTACTATAGCTATACAAGTTACGAAAAAATACCGAAATATCATCGACGTATGCGACAATTTTGAAGGTTTCTTTGCCTGGAATCGGGAAACCCACTATGCGCTCGCAGTTTGCAACCTTTGTAATCAAAGGCTCTAGAGAGAAAATGAATAATAACGGAGACAACGAACAGCCTTGCCTCACTCCTTTTTTAATAGCAAAGCTTCTAGTCACTTCATTGCTCAAATAAATACAGCTTGATAGATCCTGATAAAGTATTTGTACCAGTCGCACATACTGCTCTAGGAGGCTAAAGATGCGCAAAATAGCGAAAAGACACCGATGTTCAACCTTATGAAATGCTTTGGCCTTTACAAGAGAAATGTATACTCCTGAGATCTCTTTTTCTTTCACATATTCGAAGACGTCTCTCATCATTGTAAGAGGTACGAAGATGGAACGTCCTAGTACTGCACAGTACTGCAAGGGGGACACAATCTCTTCCAAGAGAGGCTGCAGACGCCGTGATAGCAGCGTGGCTACTAACTTATAGTCGGTGTTTAGAGGGGTAATGGGCCTCCATGATTTAGGATCTGACGGCTCCATACCCTCTTTCAGCAATAGAATCATCCTTCCTTCGCAGAAGGACTGCGTTTTTGGTCATTACGCAACAAAATATTCGTGAGATCGGTGATCGCATCTCCCAAGATATCAAAGAAACGCAGATAAAATCCCGTAAGTATTCCGTCTGGGCCTGGTGACGTGGACGCATTCATTATTTTAGGGCGTACCATACTTCTTCTTTATCAGATTCTGCATATAATACTAAATCGTCTTCCGAGCCTATAGCGATGGCAAACCATTGCAAATGGCTGAGAGTTAGGCAGTGAAATTGTCGTCCTGTGCGTCATGGTCTGCAGTAAACAGTTTTGCAAAGTAGTCTCAGAAAACTTTTTGAACTTCATCCGGGTTATTAACAATGGTACCATCCTCTTTCAGCGCCTCATCGATGTAGTGGGGCTGGCATCGACGATCGCGGTTTCTTTGTGCAAATGTCAAGTTTTCGATTTCATCTGTCGATAAGTGTATTTCTCTTGCGAGCCTTGTAGCCTGGGACCTCTGCTTTGAAGATTTTTATATTTAATTTTTTGCGCTACGAGGTATTCAAGCTGCAAACGTAGTTGACCCACATATTTCAATAATTTGAATGCGTCAGAGAATCTCATTCATTTTGGCCGTGAGGCGAGCGTGGCGCGCTTTTCCTGCCTGTTGAATATGAGGTGCTAGCGAGATTTTAAGTGGTCCCACGTAGTCAGAGTTATGCAACCCACTTTTGCCAGTGAGGCCGTCAGCTCAGTTTGAAGTACAGAAATGCTTTCGTCATCGTGAAATATAGTTGGGTCCATCCTCCATGGTTTGTGGATGCTCGTTGTTGTGCTCACGTTAAACGTAAAGAGTAACAGAGCGTGCTCGCTGAGTTTCTGCTGGCTTGGCGCAAGCTTGACCACCTCGCATGCTTGTAGGTTCACTAAAAAGTCTTCGGGCACTTGAACTCTATCGATTTGGTTTTTGGTGAATGCCACAAGCGCGGGTCGCGATGAACCCGAATCCATGTAGAGACCCGTCTGTCAGCTTGAGATCTTGAACTAACTGCTGTAGTTCTCTGGCGTAAAAATTGTTGGCGCCTTGGCTGGGACCCCTGACGTGTCGTGTAGTATCGACCACGCAGTTGAAATCTCCGACAAGCACATATGATATCGGCTCAATCGAAAAAATTCTCACACCTTTATAGAATACGTTCGTTTCTGACCTAGTTACGGGGCATATACGTTGACAAATCTGACTCGTTTGCAGTTAAGTACCATATCTACTGTTATGATGTGGCCTTCGGTGTCAACAAGACAGTGAGCACCCCTCCTCCGCGTTGCGTTATGAAAACAACTCCTGTGCCACGTGCACGCGCATCTGAAGTGATAAGAAGGCCTCTACATGAAACCTTTTCTGAAACTCTGCAACATCAAGCTTAGTACGAAAGTTTGTCTCCTGCAAAAAGAGCATGTCTACGCGATGCGCCCGCGCGATGTCAAGTACTGCCTGCTGCTTCACCGCATTTCGGAAACCGCGAACATTGAACGACATAAAAGAAAGTGATACCATTGTTGAAATAAAGGCAAGGAGGTTGCTTAAAGGAAAGAAATGTAAGAGAGAGGAGAGCCAAATGCTAAAAGCAGATATCGTCGTCGCTCACAGTTGGTGACGTTTGCCGTGGTGGTGATCACACGCGGGGTTTCTTAAATGTTCCCTGATTAGCTGTGTGGCTGCCGCTGCTCCCACTGCCTGACCCATGGAACGGCGTTGTCAAACCGAAGGACTCGATGCAGCTTTAGATCGTGCGGGTTTGGTAGAAACCTCTGTGTCCGCCTGTTTGCTCCGCGTTGGTGGTCGGCTTCTTAGCTGCTACGATGTCGAAGGCGTAGCGTTTATGTTCTTCAATGTCGTCGACATTCCAAGGTTAGCGTTTGGTGTGCTGTCACTGGCATCTGTCGCTGTCGTGGCAGAGGAAATCAAAGCAGTGCTTTTAGGGGCGAAGCTCCTTATGGCGTGGCTTGTGCGTCACTCGTAGTACGTAACCACCAGTGGCACCTACCCGGAATAGCGGTCCTTACGATTTTGACCTCCAAGGTGGTTCCGGTGAGAGATTTCTTCTGTGCGTTGTTGAACAATAAAAGATAGTGCTCAATGCACATGTCAATGGCTGCTAAGGGGGAATGAGAGACAGGAGCATTCGGCCTTTAGGTAGCGCGCACGCTGCGATACCCATTAGCAGCTATTGGCATGTACATTGAGCACTATCTGACAAGAAAGGGTTGCTAAGTTATACTCACTGGGTGTCACCTCCTTAGTTTTAGCTCTGGTTTTAGAAAGGTTTAGCGAGCGTTGAGCCGCAGGGCCATGAATACAATGAACTAGTATATATCATGAATGAACTCGAGGTGGTTAAAGGTGGGAAGTAGACCCGAAGCGCAAGCCGTAAGAAAATGTGCGTGTGCCACCTCCCGTTTAGTCCTTGAAATGTCCGCTGGATGGCGGTGCTTCTATATGGAGAATATATGATGAAAAAATGCGAGATGGTGGTACTAGGAGTGCTGAATATATGGACGAACGGGCACACAAACAGATGCATGGATGGACGCATGAACGGACGCAGGCGCGGATGCATGGACGAAAGCAGGGACGGACGCACGAACAGACGCACGCACGGACGGGTGGATGGACGCATGGACGGTTACACAGACGTACGCAGGAATGGACGGAACCAAGGACGAATGGACGGACGAATGCTTCGCCCCACTCCCAATCATTCACTCCGTGGATATGCTGCCATTTTTTTGTGATGCCTCTTCTCGGACGCAATTGATGCGCTGCAGCTATGTCGAGTTTCGATGCGCCCTACTGGAGAAGATAGATCACTGGAAGTTTCCGTGGAACTCTCATTTGGGTGTTCATGTGTCGTCTTAGCGGGCTGTTCATCTGTAGTTGCCCCGTCTGGCGTACTGGCTGGCTTGACACGAGTAGCGTCTTCCGACTGCACGTGCGTCTACGAAATCATCGGTCAGGCTCTCTTAATCCCAGTGGTCTGGTGTCTTGACTCGTGTCGTTTTCTTTTGAGGACGCAGTACTTCATAGGTTCTAGATTGCTTGCCCCGCCGCGGTGGTCTAGTGGCTAAGGTACTCGGCTGCTGACCCGCAGGTCGCGGGTTCGAATCCCGGCTGCGGCGGCTGCATTTCCGACGGAGGCGGAAATGGTGTAGGCCCGTGTACTCAGATTTGGGTGCACGTTAAAGAACCCCAGGTGGTCAAAATTTCCGGAGCCCTCCACTACGGCGTCTCTCATAATCAAATGGTGGTTTTGGGACGTTAAACCCCACATATCAATCAATCATTCTAGATTGCTTGGCCACACTTCAGGAGCTTGAAGAGGATTCTTCGATTGTTGGGAAGTCTTGGACGCTCGGTGATAGCGTCTTCCGAGCTGCATCTGCGTATGCTCGGCGCTTGAATCATTTTTGGTCGAGTATTCACCTCCACACCTTCTGCAGGCTTCAGTGCACTCTTCTACAGCGTGTCCGTACGCGCTGCACCTATGACAAAAAGGTGTTGCACAGGCCACGGCCATGTGACCTTCAATGTGGCAACGCGCACAGACGCGACGCATGCGACGGTATTCCACCATAATGCGATGTCCATGGATTGAAATGAAGTTCGGTGCCGGCTTTGCCATTTCCATCTTCACCACTCATGTACCGGTAAATGTAGACTGACGTCGTTGCAGAGTAACATATGTAATGCTACGTACTTTGCCGAAAAGCTTCAAAGCAGAGACGACTGCGTCATCGGGTCCGTACGGCGGCAACCTGTACACACTCACCAACACACTTGGTGGGCCAACGACTTCCACTTGGACGCTTTTCTTTTGAAGGACAAAACCTTTATTCACCATGGGCTTGGTGGTTTTTTTCCGCCGTCATCATTGCTACCAAGAATTTCAAAGCGGCGAGGTGTTGCAGGAACAACACCCCTTCTCTACCGGAAGTCGGCACTCTCTAGTAAACTTCTTCTGAAATAAATGTTTTTTACCACCACCACCACCACCACCTACCGGTCGTCTCTTGAAACATTCGATGATCTCATCGACGGAGACCACGCCTTCAGGAACGGTTAACGTTAAACAATGTTCTTTTGGCGGGGTGCATACTGGCCTCGACGATATCCTCCCAGGGGTCGGCGTCTTCTCGGCCGAAGCCCCGGGGAATTTGCATGCGGTTGAGACGCCGAAGGGACGCCGCCAAAAACCCTGGACGCACGCGTCGGCGAGAGCCGCACTCACACAACTAAACACAAACGCTGACGAAGAAGGAGCGTTTTCCTCGCACAACCGACGAGTTGAGGGTAGTATGGAAACGTGTATGGGTCACAAAGTGCTCAAAGTGCGTCTCAGTGTTACTAGTTTTCCTTAGTGAGCCCCTAATTTGGGGCAATGTTCTTGAGAAGTTCAGTCACCCGTACTCATTTCCGTGTGTTATTTCGTCGCGACCAACTACCTTTTAATATATAACTAACGTCGACTGTACATTAACATATCAAAGACACTCGAACTGTAAGTGGACACTACCAGAAAAGAGCATGTTTCCGCCATCTTGGCAGTAGCAAAAGCTAGCTTCACTTCTGCTGGCAAGACTTTGCCGGAGCTTCCACTACAGCATTCTTTAATCCTCTTTGGTCAAGCTATGCTTTCTCTTCAAATACGGAAGCCAAGAAAAATTATGCTTTTGTGCATATGTCCTAGAAAGCGGCCACAAAATCTTTACAACCTTCTATCGGAAAAGGAGAAACACAAGTAAGCTCAGCCACAGCACAAATGTACTATGCAGTGAAGCATAGTGTGTGAAACATGGAACATTACGTTTTCAAAAACCATACATCTTTTTTTTTTGGTGGAGGGGGGGGGGGCTTTAGGGGTTGGTTTGTGGAGTCCCGAAAATGGCTTCACGGATTCCTGTTGGAGAACCACTGGTCTAGACTAACACTGACTTGGAAAGTTTTGCCTGGATACAGTGTTGAGCGTTTGGGTTATCGCCCGCTTCTCGGTTATTGTACTTCCCGTAAACGTAGCTATGAATCTTGAGCGCCTTTACACACAATATATGCCTTTAATTGTTTTTTATATAGTATTAGCTAGCAAATCTACACTCAGTTTTCCCTTTGTTTATTGAGAATTGGAATGAACTGCCTTCATATATCGTCGCATTACATAACTTTATTTGACTTAAAGATCCGTTGATATTCCTGTACACAACATCCGCTGCAGATGTTCAGAGCTTCTATGGAACATTTACCAGAATTAAGTGACTTTGATACTGTATGGTACAAGTTATAACCTACTTTGTTGCGCACATGTACAAACGTTTACTCTCTCTTAACCTTGTTACGGTGCTTGGCTGTTAAGGTAGTGCCACCCAAGTATACGAACCCCAGGGGGTCTTACTATGCGGAGTCCTCCATTACACCTCTCATAACCTGAATCGCTCTGGGAGGCTAAACCCGAAAAAAGGTCGACCAACCATTCATTTTAACTAACGCTAAGGACAGCGCTGTCGCGAGACGCTTACAAAGGTCGCAGGTTTGGTTCCTTCCACTGGCAAGTTGCCTTTTCGTCCACTTCACCTGTCTTCACAGCTATATCATACACTCAAATAAATGGTACAATTGACACTTCCTATACTTTATCCGGCTTCATTATCTTCTGCTTTTTATTAGGGTTGTGTCAAACAGATAAAAAGCCCTGGAATTTTTTTTTCTAGTTCGCGCATAAAATTACTCATGATACCACTCGTCGTCAGACCACCGACGGGGGAATTTTTTAGCGTCACAAGCAATGAGCCACAGCACTTCCAATTTATAAAATATTCGGAAAATTTGCCTTAAGAAATCAAAGTGGTATAAAATCGATGAACCTGGCTATAGTTAAAAGTTGTATTGAATATGTACAACATCACAGCATGAAAGTACTTCCAAGAAGGACAAATTAGTTGTCAGAATATTTTACAAAAATTAATTGAATAAGTTCTTGAAAAAAACTCCCAAGCATTTCCCCGAGGGTGAACATGGTTAAGTGGGAATACACGGGGTGATGCTATAAGGGGTATTTATTAATTCGCACTATTATATTCATTATTCACACTATGGTGCCTTTATGGTGTAATGGTTTCTGGGATTCGCAATTTGATCACACGGGGGAGTTTACGTTAACTCACTGGCGAATGCCAACGGATTTTAACTTTACTCCCCCTCACGACGCGTTCTCGACGGGAGACTGAGAGAGAAGGCGGGCGCGTGAGAGAGAGAGGTGCGCGCGCAGCTGCAGCGAGCGAGGAGAGCGGAGGAGCGAGCGAAGGGGGAGGGGGTATAAGGCGCGTTACTGACACCGATATCAGCGTCGCGTCCGTGGCTTATTCGGTAGAGCGTCGCGCTGCGGCCCGCCAAGTCCTCTTTCTTTTAAAGATAGAGAAAAGACTGTGGACGCCACCGACGGCGGTGGATGGTTTGGGGTCGCTTATAAAGTGTATTCACACTTAAAACAGGTGCCTTTGATCATTTGAGATCATTCCACCGCCAGACGGAAAAGATATCAGCCACGCTATTTCTTTGTACGTGACCTTTGATCCTCATCAGCAGCGCGCGAAACACCCTTAAACCAAGGAATACATTAGGACGCACGAACGCTCGCGTGCGAGCGCCTCTACTAACAGACACAATGATGAAGTAAAACTAGCATAACAGACACGGTGACCTTTAAATCGAGCATAATGAGTGCTACCAGTACTCGGCTCACCTCACTGGGACCTTGAGGCGCTGAGTTGGTTTTTGTCGCGTGCTTGCTTTTCTTGCTCGGCTCCTCGGTCGGCTTCCTCGAACCCGTTGAACCCGTCACTGCGCCCTTGGGCGAGCCTCCGGCTTTCAGCTCCCGGTGAGACATAACAGGGCACGGTGTGTCTCGCAGCTGTACTCGTGGGAGGGGAAGGTTGCGATGCTACAGTGGGCTCTTCTCGCGTCCTCTTGGTCAATGTTTCGTCCTCACGCCCGGCGCCGGAGTTCGTTTCAGAGGCGGTCTCAATGGCTGTGGGACCTTCACTGTGGTGGAAATGGGCAGTTATCCACGAAGGATGGCCGGTTCTCTTTCGTGAACGAGGGCAGAGAGAGCGTAGAACGAGCCAGTCTTGAGCTGGTCTTTTTCTTCTTCTGCAGTGCCAGCACGCGCTCTTGTTGTGGTGATGATTGCTGCGGCTGCTGCGGTCATCGGGCGGCCACAGTTCCTGGTTCGCGCAAACGAAGAAGATTGATCACTGAAGGCAGAGTGGAGCAAGGAAGAAGTGGGACAAGAAGCTGTAACTATTCTATTTATCGATAATACAGTAATAACAATTATAAAGGACTAAATAATTATCAAAAAAGTGGCTCTCGTTGGCTACTGAAGGGGCTGACAACCGCCCAAAACATGGAATAATGACTCCACTAATGGAGAGATTGTGTGTGCTATTGACTGTATTGTGCTCAGACGTTTCCCTACCCCTTCTCTTTTTATTCCGGATAGTCAATAAAGTTGTTTCACTCACTCATTTTCACCTCGCAAGAAGACTACACCCACTTCCTCATCCAAAACTTAGTAGGCCACAGGCCCTTACGCTCAGAGTACTGCTGACGAACACGTACCGCAACCTTAGCTCCCTTCACGCTATTAATCTTGACGTGGTCTACAATTGACGCTTGCCCCACGTGTGGGGACGTAGCCACGCTGGCCCAGATGCTCTGGGAGTGCAAGGCAATGTACAATAACCCCGACACTACTTCGGTCAGATGGGAGGCCGTCCTAGTAGCTTCCTCCGGGCCGACCGACTTTGGGCCGTCCAGCAGGCCTGCGGAGCGGCCGAATGGCTTGGCCTGACGGTCCCGACGTGGGAGTCGCCCGCGGCACGCTATCGCGCGCCTTGCACGACCACAATAAAGTTTCGCAACAAACCAACGAACTCACTCACTGTTCTATTGACTCAAAAAAAGCCTGTCCTATTTTTTTTCTTGAGAGGTGGACTTCTATTAAAGACGATAGCAAAAATTTTTGTATGTCTGTACATTTGTCTGTTTGTACACTCTTAACTGCATCTGGTACTTGAAACGACTGACCCAATCCGCAGTACCAACCAACGTTTCTCAGGGTTTAGCGTTCATACCAGTGCAACTGTCCATGAATAAGCAAATATTGCGCAAGTCTGCGGCACCATAACAACCCACGTTTATGTTCTGCATGTGCATCTTTTACTAGAAAATGCATACATAAGTAATTTTAAGGACCATGGGGCTTATCACGCTGCGCTGACAATGCAACGCTCGCTCGAAGAGATGAGTGTTTTATACGCTTTGCTAAGACGCGATGGTGGTGGCATTTACCCGTCGCCATGCATTCGTCACCTTATCACCTCTGAGATGGGCGCGCACATCCGTCTCAGAGTCACGCGCTTTGTTTGTCGAGAAAACTGCCAGATGGCGCTCATGTCTCACGTGCGACGTGACTTGATGCGCTCGCTCGCCTCCGCTGCACGCTCGAGGCACTCTAACGCAGCGCCTCCAAAATGCCACTCACCAATTTTCTTGCGTAGAACATCAAATAATTCTTCCCTCTCTCCACACGCACGACTATCGTCTTTCAACGGCATTTGCAGAGTACACGCAGATACGGGGCCAATATTTTTCAATATTTTCATTGAAACGGGTCCTCTACACAATAGCTCACGCCCGGACGGACCCAAACAAAAGTTCTTCTGTACCATGCTATTGAAAGTCCCGAAAAATTATATTTAGAGCTTCTGGTGGCAAGAACATTTATGGTTCGGTGTACCCGGTCATGTGAACGCGTTGATTGCTGTACGCGCGGTCAATAATTTTTTGTTGGTACTGAAATGTTGTTTGTTTCTTTAAACAAAAGAATAGTACACCCCAAAAGAATGTAAACATAGGCCTGGGTTAGTCACATGCATGAAAGCGGCGCTGCCTCCTCGTGACAAACGATCCCATGCTCGTCAGCACGTCTTGAACAACTTCAGCGTTCTCATGCAACCGTGTATGCCGTTTGCAGGTCGCTAAGATTTTGTAGTCACGAAGTTTTGCTACCTACACTTTGTCTCAGTAATGGTGCGTGCTGCTACTCGGCGCGGCCATGCACATTCGTTGTGTAGACCCTTTCACTCAGGGCTCCCAGGGTTAGCGTCTGCTTGGTACGTACTTCATTCAGAGGCTCCCCGAGCGTCTCCATAGTTCTTTCTGGTCTGCGCAAATTATCGTGACTCCCCAAAAAGGCACTGCCGAGGCTTTGACTATGGTCCCTAGAATATTCTAGAGAACATACTCCGAATTCAGCGTTTGTACTCCCGCGTGCAGCTCAACATGGCGTTTTTTTTTGTTTGTTTGCATGTTTTTTTTTCTACTCCTGTAAAAAGATGTATGGTGCTAAGTACCGTGTTCTAGAATTGTGGTAGAGGGCTCAAACGCGTGCGCCTTTCAGGGCACCTCATGCTCTCTATTAGAGATGGTGCCACAAGCATTTCCTCTTGAAAGGCAATGTGCTTATACAACTGGACTTGCTGCGTAAGCTGAAGAAAAACGAGAAGGGAGACAGTAAAGAGCGCAGACTACCAAGTACATTATCTAATTCTGCAGACATGCATGAATAGTCTGCAGGGAACGCGGCTAGAGGACATTAACTTAGCACTCAATATTAACAAAAGTGCAATCGTAGTTTTCACACAAAATGCCACAGTGCAAGTTTCACTAATGTACCGACAAGATTGCATACCTCAGGTCAAGTCAGTTATAGGTATTTAAGGTTAACCTTCAGGCACGAGAGTCTAAAAGAGCGTAATGGTAAACGCAGCTAAACTGGACTAAGACATGGACGCGCGCGCGCGTGTGCGTGTGTGCGTGTAGGCGTGTGCGTGTGTGCGTGCGTGTGCGTGTGTGTGTGCGTGTGTGTGTGTGTGTGCGTGTGTGTTTATGCCGTTCCTTTCAAAGTTTTTTTTAAATTCTACAAGTTTAACCTATTACATGTAATACCTAACTAATTCAACTCTTTCCTTCAAGAATCCATTTAGTTTAATAAGCAAGGCACCGTCCAATTCATGGTCTATCCCTCTGGGTGGGTTGCGCCAATTTGTTGAGGAACCGACCGACCGACCGACCGACCGACCAACTGTTTATTGTTGTTTCATGAAACCAATATAAAGGTGGTATTCACCTCCGAGCTATCCTGTGTCTGCCGCAGCCTACGCCTCGGCATATCTGCACAGCATGCGGGTAAGGCACCACTTCCGGCCGCCACGACTAGGGCCACGTACACTGTGTGTACCTCTGCGTGATACCGAAGGTGGGCCGTTTTTTGCATCCACCATCCGTATCACGTTTGATTTTGCCGCATTTGGGCGCAAACATCACACAATATGGAAGGGCGACGAGCCTGAAAACACAAAACCGGTTAACTTTTATTTCTTGCCGAACGTTATTCGCGGTCATGTAGCCGTACACTAGAGGTTGTGGCGAAGCGTTGTGGCGAATGATTCAGCCGTATTCGCCAGGCTGATTGCAACAAGGCCGGCGAGTGAGTGCTTGAAAGTTGTTCACCAGCGAATAGAAACTCTGTTGAGATCAAATTTTGACAGCTTTGAGTAAATCAGACGCGAACGAAACCCGAAAATAAAGAACTCACAATAACACAACAAATGCAGTCAGTTTTAATGCTCTTGGAGAATACGTCTGCGAAAAGCTCAACACAACGGAGTACTCAACGTTGGTATATCCATAATAATACATGCGTGGTACACTGCGAGCATGAATAAGAGGCACACACTTTTGTTCTTCTCGCTAAAGTGGCCTGACCCAGCACACTTGCGTCAAAGCACAAGTATACGGCTTGTAACCCTGGTCTTATGAGTAATTTTATGCTCCGGGTACTTTTCGTTCTATTGACCAAAGCTGTGGGTGAGGCAATCACATCGAAAGTTTAGTCTCGCGTGCACTCTACCACAATCTAATGTGCCTCGTGCGACGGCGTTCTCACGTGCAAGTTCATAAGTGCTGTTAAGCTCGCAGCTTCAACTAGATTCACAAAACATCGCACTTGTATCAAATTGATATGTAAACTTTAATTTGGCGCTTACAGATAGAATATAACTTCAGATTATCCAACCTTTGCGCGCACAGTGACGACACTTTTCAGCGAGGGTTCGCGGACGACCCATTAGTCAAGCATCCAAAAAATTCTTGGCTCTGAGTCATTCACGTGTCACAAAACGTGTCGTACTTACCAAGCAGTCTTTCATAAATCAGGCCCTTTCTCCTTCAAAACGAGTCCGGTGTCAAATGCCGCCTCCTCGCTCGTCAGAATGTATGGGTGAACGCACTCTGCCGAGAGCCACTTTGTCTGTGTACGGCTGTTTGGCATCGGCGTACAATTCCTCGGTGTGCACGCTCAAGCGTGCCTAGCGCGCATCGCTTATGGCTGCAGCAGCTTTACAAAGGGTAAATCGTGTACCTTCTAAAGCCAAATAGTATTGGAACACAAGCAACGTGTCTGCAGTAACTCGTGTGCACCTGTCGGAACTGCCAGACTGTACCGCAGGTATGCCTATGGTATCCGGTATCAACGTTATTAGAATCATTATTAGCCACCCTATCGGTACCATGGCCTTGAAAATGGTGGTCACGTGGTTGCCAGCACAAGCACAAAACAGGTTTTTATTGAAGAGGTGCCGAAAACAAAGCCTTGACAAAACACTTCATGGCTAACGAACACTGCAATATAAAGTGCGTGTTCACAAGGTTGGTTGGTTGGTTGGTTCCTCAACACCTTGGTGCAACCCACCTAGGGGGATAGGCCATGAGTGGGACGGTGCCCTGCTTGTACACTTCTATGTTATTTACTTACTTTCCTTTTTTTTTTCTTTTCATTCCACCAAACTTCTTTTAAGACGTGAACACATGAAAAGGTATACTGCAAAAACGTTTTTTTTTTAACTTTTAAATAGCGCTTGACACCGACTAAAAAAATGAAACAACAATATTCAAATCACCCTAAGCCGATCCCAGATGAGTGAAAACGATGAGTCACTACGCCGAAAGAGTCAAAAACATAAAAGCTTGTGAAAAATTACTAAGCATCGTTGGCATGGCTCAGCTGGTTGAGATGCTACGCCAGCTCACACGGGGGTGACATCAGATTAGTGCCGATGCCCCACCCGGTCCTTTGTGCTTCCCCTTGGCGTGGCTGATTGAATTGATTGATTGATTTGTGGGGTTTAATATCCCAAAAACACCATATGATTATGAGAGACGCCGTAGTGGAGGGCTCCGCAAATTTCGACCACCTGAGGTTCTTTAACGTGCACCCAAATCTGAGCACACGGGTCTACAACATTTCCGCCTCCATCGGAAATGGAGCCGCCGCAGCCGGGATTTGAACCCGCGACCTGCAGGTCAGCAGCCGCGTACCTTAGCCACTAGACCACCACGGCGGGGCTCCCCTTGGCGTGGCTCACGAACAAAATAAAGTGGGGACAAACGCCATGACCCTATGACTGTGTCCTCCTCTGCACTGCCACACACTAACGATATGGTGACTAGACCAATTGTATAAAAAGCCATGGTTTTCGTCATCTTACTGCACTGAGTGCAGAGAATCCTCTTTGAATAAGTCACGCACCGAAACCTATATAAACTCGAAGCCCATTATGTACATGAGTTATATACTTCATGCTCTTGATTTAACATTGCAAGAGTGCATGTACTATAGGCCTGATTTAAGTTCTCACAAAGAAGAAAGGAAGAGGCAAATTAAGAGCTGATGGAAATATATGCAGGGAATGTTTTCACCGTAAGCAGGACAAAATGCCCGAAAACGACAATTTTCACGTCTCATCTTGGAAACTCCTTGGCGTTGAACACAATGTCAGTGTCCATTGCTGTACTATAGTGCCTTGAATATGCTTGCTTGTGTTGCGATTCCATTCAATCATGCTAGCTGTCTCCCGTTTCGAGCTAGCGCCGCTCTGTCATGTGCGGTGACGTAGGCGTAAAGCTATTGGACGATATGGAGAGGTCGGCCAGTCTATAGAGGATGTTGTGTGAACGCGATTGCTACCAAGTGTCAGTAATTTAATGAAGGTATGGTGAGAGCCTGTGGCGTAAAGCATGCAATTATTAAGTTTTCGTCGCAATACCAAAGCGATTCCACCATTGTGGAGCGCAAAAGGACGTGTGCACCCATATTGTCTCTCGCAAGCATTCTTGTCTACCGCTGTTCTTGCACTAGCCCTAAGATTGGATTCAACGGATGGAGGTCATTCAAACGTTCCTCCAATTAAGATGACCGATTTGCCATGGTCAGCTTTACGGCTGTGCAGCTATGTTGAACCACAAAGCATATACTGTTCAGTACAATAATAACTCGTTCTGCAGTGAAGCCTACAAGCAGGGGAAATCGGTACTTGCCTGAAGTTATACGTTATATGCCTAACAAAATAAAAACTTACTCACTAAGCAGTCACGGCACAAGCACTGATATGTCTAATAAAAGCACAAGTGCATAACAAATAGGATTTTATAGCAAGTTCTATTTGATTAAAGAACAGACAAGCGAGTCCGCGTTTTTTACGCCACTTCTCGAAATAGTAGGGAATTATAAGGGCGTTTTTAAATACTGTTTGCATACGCTGCGGGCGTTGCGGGCGCTATATGAGTTTTAGAATAACGTTTGCCCACAGCTAGAACAGCGTTGCGGTTTGCAGCGAACCGCAACACACGATCACAGCGACACCGTATCCTCGAAAACAGCGCTTGCGGGCCACATGCGGGCCGCGGTCGCCGCACCCAATTTCGTATTTTCTGCGTGCGGTCCGCGAACGCGAACGCCAAATCACGTTACGACACATGCGCAGTGGCTGCCACCGCACCGCAAGGGCTCCCGGTGCGCTATTCTCCCTATGGAATAAGCTCCCTATAGAATAAGCGCACCGCGGGTCCTTGCGGTGTGGTCGCTGCGCATGCGTCGTTGCGCGAGCCACCATTAACGTTCGTGGACCTCACGCAGAAAGTACGAAATTGTGTGCGGTGATCGCGGCCTGCCAAGTGCTGTACGTAGCTTACGTGCATTTGGGTTTTGCGGTCGGGGCGAAAGTGCCTAGACTTTTCTCTAGGTGTAGCAAACGTTATTCAAAAACTCATATGGCGCCCGCAACTAAAGCTACGCCCGCAACACCTGCGAACATTATTCTAAACTAGAGGTGTGCGCCGAGACGTCGGCGCACCACCGCCGACAGTTTCCGCTACGCCGCCACCACCGCCGACACCAACTGATCGGCGCGTCGCCGCCGCCGATGTTGTTGTTGTTGTTGTTCTTTTGGGGGTGGAGGGGGGGGGGTGCCACCAAATAATTATAATTATTCTTATTGGATTAGCAATTATATGGACACTTTCGGCTGGATTTTGCCGCCGGCGTCGGCGTCGATGTCATGCACCGCATATGTATACGTATCTATATATATGAAAACGCAAGAAAGAAAAAATCCTGAAAAAAAAAAAAAAACACCCTGGTGAGTGGAACAAACGTGGGACCTATGCGTCGTGAAAGCGATCGAGGCGTTAACCACAGAGCTACACCAAAACTACCTCGGCCATCTTACTCATATATCACCCGCTTACTGATGCTCACGAGTATCTCGGCGGGAATTGTGTTTTTAGCATCACCAGCAAGATGGCGCGAAGAGCGCACGTCGCCACATCGCGCGGCGGCGCCCGCTCTAATCTCCTACGCGTACTTCGCCCGGCGAGAAGGGGAAGGTCGTATGCCTTGGCTGGACTCGGGCTTTACCTATAACGATTCTGCTGTAGTTACCTGGTGCACAAAGGTCACTGCACTCATTGCAGTCTCCGTTTGCGAAAAGCGCGCGCTTTTGAGACGCAGCAAAGTAACAAATGAGACGCTTATTCGCATGTACCCGTACCTGTGAGTACGTTTTGTGCGTGAGGAACGCGGGGCATGTTTCGATCTGCTTTCAACTCTGCGCGTGACCTTTCGATTCGTTGCTATCGCGTTCATTGCTTCGCCTATTCCGGCAAAGCTGTGACTTTTCAGGAAAGCTGGCTTTCTTTGGCAGTTTATTCAGTCACCAGTAAATTATCGGTCCTTTCATAATTCTGCCCTCTAGTAAACGCATGACAATCAATTCGGCTGCCGGTTACAGTTAAATAACTGGATCAGAAAAAAATGCCAGGCCTGATCACCACAGTCACAGCGAGAGCTAGAAGAGCAGCCTTTCAGAGCCTTCTCTAAACACTCATTGTGTAACTGCTGCAAGCACACTTTCTTGATATCCACTACGGCATTAATAATGAAAATTTTAGGGTGGTAGGCCGGCATTCACTCTGCTATTTTTGTCATTTTTCTGAGAAGCACGGTATCCGCTAAACACTTGTGTGATGTGATGCGCACGTTTGGAAAGTGTGCCACGCCATCAACCCAAACCAAACAGGACGAAGAAGATGACGCTCGGTTGCGGCACGTGTGGGTGGGAACATTTTAAGCCAATAAGGTGAATGCAATAAGGTGAATGAGGTGAATGCAGGATCTGTAGAAACAGGACCTTCTAAACCCAGCCACCCGATAACAACATCTGTTGAGGAGTTATATTCATCAAGAGCTGGTCCCTCGAACTGTGGCCATAAAATAATCCTTATTGAACATCTGGATTGAAGCTCTGATTCAGGTTCGCAGGACTCACAAATGAAATTCGACACAAAAAAAAAAATGAAACGTAGGGCGTCGCCTCGAAGGCATGGATCTCCAGTGAGTCCTAAAGAAAAAAGTAAAAAGTATCAGAAAGAAATAGCATCAAAAGAGGATTTTTCGAAATATAGCTTATTGCAGAAGGCGGTGGATGCTGCCGGCATATCCTCAAAATAGTTGGATTAAGAATCTTGCAGTGCAATTGCCGGACAATTTTTTCCGCAACTACTGATTTATTTTGCCTTTGTAATCAGCATTCCCTAGATGTTATAGTGTTGCAAGCAACTTGGCTTTCTAAAGAAAAAATCTTTCATCTTAAAAACTACCGAACATTTCGCTTAGACTGCCCCTCTCGAGGAGGTTGTTTAGCATTGTTTATTTCTTCAAAAATTGCACATCGGGTAAAAGTTACAGGTCAAATAGTGAATTTAAAAAGTGAAATTTTAACATTAGATATCTCTCTTCCAGGACACTTTCTCTTTTCGTTAGTAAACGCTTATTTTCTGTCAGGGGTTCAAAATTCTGGTGTTTTAGATACCGTGATTTTGTCTTGCAGAAAAGACATAGTAATGGTAGGAGACTTCAATCTTCATCACACTTCATGGAGATTGAGAACAGATATGAGTGGAAAGCGCTTGTAAGATATTGTTGCTAAAAATAATTTAGCATGCATTAACCAGCGAACCCCCACGTTTGTATGCAATCAGTCTCATTCTGCGTTTGATCTGACTTTCTGTAGTCCTAGCCTCCGTATTCCTACATGGTCTATATTTAAACTCGGGTACCAATAACGATCATTTTCCTATATTGTTTGAGCTTGTATGTCCCGCGACTTCAATAATCAAGCAGCCCACTTCTCACATCAATTTCAATACATTTGAACAGACACTACGTGTGGCTTTGTCAAAACAAACCGAGGTAAATAAAGAGCGAAATGTTATCAACTTTAAGGCTGTTATAAAACCATCTTTAAATAAAGCTAAATTCACAGTTCAGGTCTCTAAACAACGCCCTTTGAATCATTACGGTGGAACTCTGATTGTTCACGTCATTACAAGTTAAGAAAAGCAGCGTGGCGAAAACTGCTCTATAATCAGTGCACTAGAAACTGGAGCAATTACAAATACGCGGCTGCAATTTTCAGGCGAACACTTGCCGCTGCGAAGGAAAACTATGATAGCCAACGTTCCAAGTTCCTTTCAAAGCCTGGCCACAGGAAATCATTTTTCGACTTCCTTAAAGCCCAAAAAGTAGTCCCACTATCAACAAACCTCGAATCGATAGTTTCAACGTCAAGCGAGTTGCCTACTTTTCTCGAAAATATTGCTCAAGGGCTGGAAAGCCGCGTCACGGCTGATATCTTTTACCACTCGCCGTGCCCTGTTAACAGCGATGACTTTAAAGCGGTTACAGCGTCGGAAATAGCACAAGTACTGAAATTATTGCCCAATTCTGCTCCAGGTCCTGGTGGAATAACTGCATCGGTAATAAAAATAATCCATAAAGTATCATCTCAAGATTCACTTGCAGTAGTTAACCGCTCCATTAGACATTCGTAGACTGCGCCTGAGTGGAGAATCGCGAAAATAATTCCTTTATTAAAGAAACATGGAGCTGGGTTTACTTCGGATAACATTAGGCCTATTTCATTCACATCTAATCTAGTAAAACTAATCGAAAGACTTTCACACATTACGATAGGTTGGACGAAAATGCAATTTTAAGCCCATGCCAAATTAGATTCAGGCGTGGCTGCTCCATTTGGTGTGCCCATGTTGATCTGGAAAGCAGGATACAACTAGCTCGTTCTAAGAAACAGGTTTCCGCCTTAGTAACTTTAGATATTGCAAAAGCTTATGACATTATGGAACACATTAAACTAATACATTCGCTAACGCACCTAGGGTAACCAAATTATTTCGTGGCATGGGTTTACTCCTTTCTAAAAGATAGAGAATTCTATTGCTCTCAATCTGGCATGTCGTCTTAAGTATAAACAAACTAGAGGTCTCCCCAAGGTTTGGTACTTTCACCCTTATTATTTAATATTTTATTGTGCACAATTCAAGTACAATATGATGTGCAGGTGTATGTATATGCTGACGACATCGCATTTTTCGCTACAGCTACAGATATACATACATTATATCAAATGCTACAGTTTTATATGAATGCTCTGGACACATGGTTAGACGACATTAATCTATCATTAAACATCAGGAAAAGTGCAGTCGTAGTTTTTCCTATAAGTGTTCCAGTGCAGATTTTCTTACTTTACAGGCAGGACTTTATCCCGCTGGTGAAATCGATTAAATACTTAGGAGTGACTTATACTGAAAACCTAAATTGGAGTCCGCATATAGAAAATATGGCAGCTAAAGGAGCACTGGCGCTTGGTATGCTTCGTAGACTCAACAATAAACGTTGTGGTTTACGTCGTGATGTGCTAGTAATGATATATTGTATGTATATTCGCCCAATATTTGAGTTTGGCTCTGTCTTGTTTTGTGGAGCACCAGCCTACAAAATTAGAACACTGGTACTACTAGAACGCGAAGCGTTACGTATATATCTTGGGCTCCCTAAATTTGTCGCAATTAATATATTATATAAGGAAGCGCGCCTGCCTTCTCTTCGCGCTATGTTCCAAATACTAGCAGTCCGTACCTTCCTAAAAATATACGCATCCCCGCATGGGAGGTCACAATATATTTTCATTAATTAGCCAACGTCCTTTTTCATCCAACAGTGGTCTAGATTAAAGTGTCCACAAGTCATCGTCGTACAGAAGCTTTTGAAACATTACGAGTTAACCTTCGTGAAGTAAGGGTACTAAGAACACGTATTCAAATAATGAAAATAGAATTTGACAATATTTTTCTAATAATTGCAAAACTCTTCAAGTAGATATATTAATGCCATTTTTAAAGACCACCTGGCAAGATTAAACATAAAGATTGTAATAGCAACTGATGCTTCACTTCGCGAAGAGAAGGCAGGAGTCGGAATTGCATCTTCAGTGTTGGATTGGTCTTTTTCGATTCGTTTACCCGATTTCACACCTATTTATCTAGCGGACTTACTGGCAATTCTCTTAGCGTTACGAAAATTACCTCAAATAATAACACATGCTATTATTCTTTCAGACTTCTTTTCTGTGTGTAGTTCATTAACTGCGCCTAATATGTCTAATGCTTTAAAAGTATTTTACGACCTTGCCCCGAGACATTTATGACTCATTCGCTTGGTGTGGATACCAGGGCATAAATGTTTAACCCTCAATGAATTCGCAGATGCACTCACTCTGGCTTCACATAATTATCCTATAATTTATATATTGCCGACGCTAGCATTTATCGCCGTGGCACGCTTTGGAAAATTTGTCATGTCAGATCAGTTTGAAAAATCTCGCTTGGCAACATCGGATTTTTTCCATCTTAAGTACCCTTAGAAAAATCGATGGTGCTCCTCTAGAATGGCGGAGATACCAATTACGAGACTAAGATGCCGAATCCCCCCCCCCCCCCCCCTGAACTCTTATCTACACAGGTCTGGTCTGGCACAGTCTCCCCTATGCCTCCACTGCAACGAGAGTGAATCCCTTCACCATTTCCTCTTAACATGCAGGTTATACACAAACCAAAGCAAGAGACTGTTAGACGAACCTCTCCGTAGGTTGGCTCTAAATTTATCCCTTCCGGTGGTCCTCTCCTTCGGAGCAACTGAAAAGGGATTTAGCCACAGGAATGTTTGCGAGAACGTAAGCGATTTTCTAAAGGCAACAAAATGATTAGAATGTTAAGCCGAGGCATAAATTCACTTTATTTCAAACCATATTAGCCTGTTCGTTCTTTGTATTAGCTCTATTTATTTTATTTCTAATTTATCGTTTACCAATGGGTTCTTTGTTTAAACATCGTTATCTAAATAATCCAGCTGGTAAAACAACTCCACCTCACAAATGAGGCACCGTCCGTTTCATGGCTGAACCCCCGTAGTGGGTTGCGCCAGGAATCTGAGGAGCAACCAACCAACCAAGCAATAAGGTGCCTCCACTGAGATTTAGGAGAGCCACGGGAGAACAACAACGAAGCCAGAAAGCTGTGGCTTATTCAGTCCAAAATTACTTTGTGTTTGAAAAACTATAAGCCTTTTACTTAAGATCCTGCCGCCCGGTTCTTGGCCAATCCCCCTTTGTGGGTGTGCGCCAGAGTAACAAGGATCATCATCATCATCATCAGTCGGGGACCAAGTGAAGAAGGTAGTCAGGACGCGAAAGTGGTGGCCAGCAGAGCTCCTGCATCAAGGTCGCAGCGGGCTCCCACCTGAACACAGAGCTTCTTCTCGTCGCCTGACGTGGACCAGGTTGGTTCTGGTCTTCTGGAGTTGGCCAAGAAACGTCTCCCGGCTTCGTGTGCGAGCTGCGGCTGCCGAACACCGAAAGGTCATTGACCTCGACCAGCCCGATGCTTCCTTCTGTGCCAGTCAACGACATGAATGTCTCAACCTATTCGACATTCTTTCCATGCTGCACGAGTGCGCCTTCACCGTTACTCCGTCGCTTCAGTTACAAGCCCCGAATCACCGCTGTCGCCATTTGCGCGAGTGCTTTCATGCCTTGGTAGCAGAGCCTCCGCTGCAAGCACCGCGTCCCGCTATGTTGTGATAAGGGTTATTTTCCACTGAACATTTATTTCCATGCACTGTTCACGTCTTTAACCGTTCGTTCATCCTGCTAACCTCTTTCTAGTTATGCATACTGTGTTCTTTGTCTGTTATTTGTCTTTTAGGGGTTTCTGAAATATGTTGAGTGTTAGAAATTTGGTGGAAGCAAATGGTCTCGTCGGCTCATTTCTCGATGATCGTTATGTCATCGGTGGTTTTTGCTTTACACGAACCTTCACGAGAGTTTGCTCATTAAATAGCCACGTGAAAACTTGCAAAGAGTTTTGTGCCAATTGTTCATGCAGTGGCTGACGACGGAGGAATCATGCCTGAAGTGGGTATGCGCCACAGTTATTAGCTGAACAAAAACAATGGGTTTGAGCATTGGACTACCCACTCGTTACGCTATTCGCGTTGTATGAGGACTACTCGTTCTTTCGCTGTTTTAAAACTCTTTATAAGCCATATTAAAGCGATTGCTTTCTCAACATCAAGTCTGCCTATAAGGGAAGTTTACCAACATGTCCCAAGCACCGGTGTGGCTCAGTAGTAGAATACTGGGCAGGCACCCAGCGCACCCGGGTTTGAGCCCCACTGGGTCATTAATGCGGATAGATTGCGAAGTACGTAATCTCTTGTGTTTCCTCCGCTTTGCACTTGTCAACAATCAAACCAAGTAATCTGCGCCTTACTTCACCCGTGTTCTATCTTCGACTGAATTCGACTCACTAAATATAGGTGCCGGTTTTTCTCAACGGTGTTTGAAACAGTACATCACTAACGCAGCTTGCTGCGCGAGTTGGTTCATAATATTCGGAAGAGGAATCCAACGAAAGACAACAAAGGAGAAGAACCAAAGAGAGGAAGCATTGAACTTCAAACACAATGTTTAGTGCAGAAAGCCCAGCCACACACAACCCAGCAACGCGTGCATAAATTATGCTGAGTCATTTCGCAGTTGCACACCTAACAGTGCACAGGTGTTACAAACAGCGCATTTTCATAAAACACTATAGAGTCGACGCTACTGTGCAATCACTATGTAGCAACGCGAATGCTTTAACTGTAAAGAAAACTGATGGATGATTCACACATGACGCTTTGCCATGTTTTGTTTCATTTTGAGGGCTTTAAATACTTTACGTTCAAGCTCAATTTTTATTCCTTCGCCAATGACACTTGTAGATTTGAAATGCGGGACGCAAACCCATTGCAGTGCAGCAGTGAGTTTCCACCAGTACCTGTAGGGAGTAGAATGAGGTGTTCACGCAGTCTGTCATTAAAGCTGATTGGTTCTTCTGACCTTTGTAGACACGGCCGCAAGAGAAGGAAATTTCGAAACTCATGTATGTCTTCGCTGCAAAGGTTGCAGCTGCGCGCCCCTGATTTCAAATTAGGGTGCCATAGAAAAAGGTAATTAAGAGATAACATTTACTATGAAAGTTGCGAAGCCTATCAATATAATAAAAAAAGGCAACTTGACATATGTGACGCAAACTCTGAGTTTTTAGTCAACGGGCGCACGTGTCGTCGATACTCTGGCTTTGCGGAAACGCACTGTTTGCGACACCTCGACATGCTTAATTCTTGGCTTTGTATTGTTCAATGTGCAATATACTAGGCTCAGATAGCCTATTAACGCATACGCTGCTGGTTCATGCGTGTGGGGGCTTTCTTTAATAAATATTTAGTTGTTAGTCCAGCACTTGTTCTGTCTGGTTCCTCCGCTATTTTTGTGCTTTTAGATGGTTTATTATAGAGTATAGTTCACTAAAGATTATCACTTTTATCTTCACGCGAGTGACGTAACAAATGTCCTCACACACTTCCTCTTCTCCTGATAACTTCCCATAAGGCGCATATATGAATTGACCTTATAAGCACACGACGCGATCTGTTTCAAAATTAATCCACAAACTATACAGACAGAATGACCTCCTTTCAGTATGTTGTACGAAATATTCGCAAAGATAATTTGAATTGTGCGCAGTGTTTTACCGTAGATCATGGTTATGCGAGTAATCGAAGAATTGATAAAACTGCCAAATAAAAAAAGAACCCTTTGTATGACAGATTCCGAAACGGCATTAAACTCTCAGGAGATATATCAGCGGTTCTAGAAGTGTTGTGTGTGGTCGTTCTGGCACAGGAGATTCGCAAAGACGGGGTCGAGGCAGCTTGAAGGTACTAAATTTCCTTCAGTAGAAGGAAACTTGAGGTTTCGCCATCGGCCATACCATGCTGAATGCACCGGTTCTCGTCCAAACTTGACGTTTCTTTGGAATAATTACAGGACAAGCATTTTGCTACGTGATGGACACATCGCGAAACCAGACTAAAATGTCTCCACTGAGCCCCCGCCCGCCTGCAGGTGGTGGTGGTTAGAAGCCCAATTACCGAGGCTGGTTGTCATCCACCGTGACACGGCTCTCCTAAAGCAGGGCGCTGTGGCCGGGAAGCCGGGAACCATTGAAGTAGTTTTCGTCGAACTCCTTGCCTCGTCGGGCTGCATAGCGCCCCACTACCCGTGTCGGGAGCACATAATTGGACGGCCATCAGCAGGCCCACAGCCCTCCGGCGACCTGTTTCTTGTATTAGGAGGAAGAGGAAGAAGAGGAAAAGGGTCACCGCTTTCTCCGTGACTCGGCTCCGCACCGACCCAACGACGTGTTCCCTGGACAAGTACATGTGTGCGATTCCACAGCGACTCCACTTTAAAAAAAAGAAAAAAAGCTGAAAAATCTCTTCTGACTCTGGCAACGAAAATTACTGTTTTGTAACCCTTGCCCTCCACCCCCACCCCTTGCATCCTCCACTTTTTTGTTTGTTTGGAAGGACCTTTAGTAGAAAGAACGTGCATTTTTAGGGGGTCGCGCAAACCTACAATCGCGGAAGGAATTAGGCGGCACTTGGACATCCTTCGTTGAAAAGGTGCAGCGTTTCAGTCAACCGTTGTAAGGCCTAAGGCCGCAAGGTTGAGTTGAAACGAAAAGGAAGTTAAAAGAGAAACGGATGGAACTTGAGGTACGCGTGAAAGTGGGTACAGTAGGGAGCAACCGTACAAGATTTCTCATAGCGTGAAAAAAATAAGGTTGCCGAAATCTCGGTGCCATGCAATGCTTTCGCGATTTTGTGAGATCATCAAATCCGGAAATCATGGAGCAGGTACAACTGGCCATGTAATAGATTAACCGAATTACTCGCAAACGTGAGGAAAGAAGTTGACATTTAAGGGCTCGTTATTTTGTTAGGTGTCATACGTATCGAATACCGTTTCCTTGTTGTATGATGAAGTAGAAATGGACGGGGATTTTATCCATTCCTTGTTTTGTGGTAGAGTGTGCATAGGCCAGGCGGGACGCTCAGAGAACCTGAAATGTCCGTCACATCATCGGGAGGATACTTACCAGCTCGACTGCCCTGCCGCGGAGGTCTAATGGCTAAGGTACTCGGCTGCTGACCCGCAGGTCGCGGGATCGAATCCCGGCTGTGGCAGCTGCATTTCCGATGGAGGCGGAAATGTTGTAGGCCCGTGTGCTCAGATTTGGGTGCACGCTAAAGAACCCCAGCTGGTCCAAATTTCCGGAGCCCTCCACTACGGCGTCTCTCATAATCATATAGTGGTTTTTTTTTTTGGGACGTTAAACCCCACATATCAATCAATCGCCAGCTCGACTGCAGAGAGTGCGGTTGCTCGCCAGTTTTTAACGATACCCAGCGATGAAATAAATGTGAGAGGGAACTGATGAAAGCATATATCAAATGCCACGATATGAGATAGAGAACTAACTCAAGTATCTAAAATTCAAAGAAAAAACGTAGTCCTGATCGTGTACCCCCCAAATAGCGTTATCACGAAAAGACGCTGATCATCTCTTTAGAGAAATGTAATTTAGAATGTATCGTGCCCAGGGTTAAATCTGTATGGTTTTTACTGCGCATGGTCACGTGTTGGTTATGCAATGCTTTCGCGATTTTGTGAGATCATCAAATCCGGAAATCATGGAGCAGGTACAACTGGCCATGTAGTAGATTAACCGAATTACTCGCAAACGTGAGGAAAGAAGTTGACATTTAAGGGCTCGTTATTTGTGATTGTCTCATGTACAGTGTTTTCATCTATACTAGCTGCATAAGGTGTAGCACATGTTCGTCTTGATTTTCTTTTCGAACCGTGTTTGCTTCATTAAACATACTGACGTTCAAGATTGTGTGTTGAATGTTGTTGTATACGCGCGTCCTTGAAGGCTGGGTTCATCATTCTTTCAAATGATATACCAGAAGGTTACCGCCATGAATCATGGGAGATTTATGCAAACACAGTACGAAAAAAAAACAGCATATCCACGGAGTGAATGGTGGTTGGTGGGGAGAAGAGTTCGTGAGTTCGTTCGTGCTTGCGTCCGTCCATTCGTTCTTGCTTCCGCCCATCCATGCGTCCGTCTGTGCATCCGTCCTATATAGCCGTCCTATATATATATATATATATATATATATATATATATATATATATATATCCACGCAATGTTCCTTAGCACAGCTACTATTTTTAGGCGGGACATTTCTCGTCCGACAACGTTAGACTTGAACTAGTTATGAGACCTCATACTGTCGAAAAGGTCCAATCTACAGTGCGCATTTGTAGAGACACGCTATATTCAGCTTCGCCACCTGTAAAATATTGGAGTAAAACTACGCATGGCAGCTTTTTTTTTTTTTAGATGGTGGTGTGTGCATGCAGCAGAGCGCCTAACTTTGGCATTTGGGGGTCGCTGTGAATGCGTGTAAATATTCTAGTATGCCCTGAAAAGTTAAATTACCAAAACATTTCATGGTGTAGGGGGTTCAGATTTCCTTCCTCTCCCCTCTTTCCTTATGGCTTTCTGGGTCTGCGTGCGTGTGACAACGTATTTGGTTTTTAATCTCACAGCTTTCTGAGCACAGCTAACTACCAATAAATCGGCTCAGTTATTCTGAATATTGTAGGCCTAACCAACGAAGAAAGAGTTAAGAGAGAAGAAATCAGTATAAGACACAAGATTTCCGAATTATTTTCGATCTCTTACAAGGGCTTTTGTGGAGCTCAAATTCAGTAGATTGGTGTGTCATACTTCAAGGGCTATGAAATCATGTGCTAGACATGAATCATGGGCAGTTACGAAGAAATCCGCATCAAGAAAGCGCGACGGAGCATCTGAAGCGCATAGCAGTTCCTGCACGCGGAGCGCGGCTATTTCAGTTGGATGAATGGATTGATATGGCTGTACCCTTTAGATCGGGCAGTGGCTAACGCCACCAAGCCGTAATACTTAGCGAACCAAACACTAGATTCATGTTTTTTCCCCTTTAATTAGCGAGGTTCAGGACTGGTACTTTGCAGTGAAGGGTTTAATTTTCATTTGTGCCTTGACTTTACCCACTAATCAGTTCAGCCACTAATCACTCCTTCCAGTTAATTCTACCCGCTTAAAGTATATTTTGCCCTCCGTGTCCCTAAACCCCACACTCGAAAAAAATATCGAGTAAAAAGGGTGTCTTTTTGTCCCACAACAATAATCGTCATCAGGCTTGCGTGCGCTTCCTTTCTTGAAAACTCGGCGCTGGCCACTTTCCCATCGAGAATGCAATGTAATCCTGATAATGGCCATGTCAATCGTGACTGCGGAATGTACCGGGTGCGGGGCGATATAGTGCAAGAATGGAACGCAATATAGATGACGATTATTGTTGTGGGACAAAATGACACCCTTTTTACTCGCGGTTTTTTTAGAGTGCAGTGCTTTGAAAAATTCTGCGCCATCATCCTGAACTATAGGGTGAAGCCCTTTACAGAACATTATGAAGTGTTCGGCAGTTTTCTCCTCCTCTCCACATGCACTGCATACCGTGTCTACCCCTTCGTATTTGGCCCGATATGTCTTGGTTCGCAATACTGCTGTCCTCGCCTCAAACAGAGAAATACCCCGAGTATTATCATAGATCATTTCCTGGCAATTTCCCGCTTAAAAGTTTGATATATCTCTAGTGCGGGCTTTTTAATCATGCCAATTCTCCACATATCGGTCTCAGCTTCCTTCACCTTCTTCTTAACCAATAGTTCTTTTTGGTTTGGCCTCCTGATGTTTTCTAAGTACTTACCCGTCAATTTTCTGGTTCGCTTCCTCCATTTTGTATCGACATTCTTCATGTACAAGTAGCTGAAAAACGTCCTAGCCCAACGCTCCCCCATTTATCCCAATCGCTTCTCAAATTTTATCTTGCTGCTAGCTTCCCTGCCCTCAAATGATGTCAATCCCATATCACCTTGTTCTTTCGAAGGTAATTTGGTGTGTTCCCGTGAGCTCCTAAGGCAAGCCTATCTATTCCACGTTGCTTAATTTCTAATCTTGCTTGAACTTCTGATCTCATGCACAAGGCTGCATTGCTGAACGTCAGACCAGAAACCATTACCCCTTTCCATATTCCTCTCACAACATCATACCTATTGTAACTCTACAATGTCTTATTTTTCATCACTGCTGCATTCCTGTTACCTTTAGTCGTCATGTATATTTCGTGTTCCCTTAGGTACTCGGTCCCATTGCTTATCCATACGACCAGATATTTCTATTTATCTGTTATCTCTAGCAGACCTCATGTATTCTAAGCTCACTACCTTCATTTTCTATAATAATCATGACTGCTGAATAATTCTCGGAAGGAAGCTCCTGAAGCTGCCCGGCACCCAGCAAAACAGCATGGTTGTCAGTACTAGTCGACTGCAGCGCCGCCGATGCGGGCAAAGCGTAAGTATGGTGGCTAGAAGCCACCATAGCGTAAGGGATCAAGCGGAGAGGCGCGGTCACGCCACTCAACCAAGGAGGATATAAAAACCTATCCTCCTTGCACTCAACACATCTAGTACACTCAATTTCTCGTGCCTGCCGGATTATCGGCGTTTACTTGAGAAGCGGTGGTCGTCGGAACTACGTTGGTGGCGCCACTCAAGTAGAGGTGCCTTCAATAGGTTTTTACGTTATGGAGCTTATATGCAACAAAAATAACGTAAAACAGTTTTTAAAAGGCGTATACGAAATTATAATTAACCCTCCGTAAGTGACGCCGTCATTCAGCGAGCAACTTTTAATATACAAGGTATCTTTTAAATTTAGTAGCAAATGCCAAAATTGCCGATCTCAAAGGCCAAGTACAAAGACGCGTATTCCTACGTACGCAGCGCCGCCATAGCTAACCGGCGTTTCACGCTCATTCAGCAGGCACAGGAAATCTAGGAGGCGTTGGTACACTCTAGCCAAACGACCAGACCCAGCCAGAGGCTCAGACGAGCCAAGACAAAGCACAAACCTGCTAGGGGCGAGTCTTGTGTTTGAACCCGACGCTGTCCGGCGTTTGTCATTGTTTGATTGACGACAGCTCAGTGCGCCGTGCTCGTGAGATACTCCATCGGTTGATCAGATATCGGACTATCAGTACAACCGGTACAGCACGCGCACGCGCAGCTGTAGCGAAAAAGCGGGCGTGATATCGGACAACCATGCCGTTTTGCTGGGTGCCTGGCAGCTTCAAGAGCTTCCTTCCGACAATTAAGCGAAGCGCGTTGGTTTAATTGCCTCCCGTGGACACTGTGGCACCGAAGAACTTTCAGGTACTGGCATGGACGGCGCTTTAAGGTCTCTACAACAAAGAATGGCAGCGGGTAACCAGAGCCGTTACCCTTGGCGGTGGAGCCTGGAACGCCTGCTACGTGGCCTCAGCACCGAGCGGGCCTGCTCGGCCGACGCCGTCACAGAATGCTGGCTCATCGAACAGATAGCCGCGTGGAATCGGGCCCTGAGACCGGCGAGACTTGTTTTGACTGAGTTTGTGCCCGGGAAACTATGCCTGCGTTCCTACGACGACCGGGACGGATTTGGCGCGATGCACCGTGGCGGCAGTGGCAACGAAAATGATGGTGCTTTCCTTATGGCCTGGCTTCCCAGGCAGCATTTCTGCATCCAAGAAGTACGAGTGCATGACCGAATGCACTTAGAGCGGCTCTCCTTCGTAGCTTCTTTCATCGTTGGGCCCGCCCCCAATCTGCACCGTGTGGTGATGCGACCCCGCTACAGACAGGAGCCCGAAAGCGCGTTCCTCGAAGTATTTGGCCCGCCGCAGTGCCTCCGAGTCCTCAGCATCTCGAACATTCACATTACGGGCTCTATCGCCCCCAAGGTGGCCGAAGTTCTGCGCGCAAACGCCCCCACCCTGCATACTGTCACGCTCGTCGGAAACCAGCTCTCTCCGGAAGCCGCCTGCACCTTGCTGCTCGCACTTGTCGCCTGCGAGCAGCTCAGAGACTTGAGCCTTCAAGATAGCATGGACTCGTCTGCCTGCGACGCCATGGCGGAGTTATTCCGGAGCAACAGGGCACTTCAGAAGCTCACGTTGGTGGGACTCGGCAAGGCTGGCATGTCCTGCAAACACTTAAACCGCTTCGTACGACGCGGACTCTGCACGTGTTGTCTGAAAGACATGTTCTCTGCGTTGGGGAGCGTTCTGGGCTTTCAGCACTTGACAGTGGTATCGACTCATATCAAAGGCCTGATGGGAGCTTCTCTGGCACGGTTTCTCCAAGAACATCACTCGATCGTCACATTGTCCCTAGAAGGCTGTACAGTTGACGCCGAAGGTGCTATGCAGATTGCCAAAGCGCTGTCTGCCAACTGCTCATTGCAGCATCTGCGCATGCCGGACTGTGCTTTCGAAGGCGATGTTGTCACCAAGTTATGTTCGGCAATGGCTACCAACAAAAACCTTAAGAAACTTGTGCTGCCGGAGTTCTTCACTTCATCATATACTGTAGAGTGAGTATGCAGAGCCTCGTTTTATTTTATCTTTTGTCTTGATAGAGAGAATGCACATTACTTCAAGGACTTTATTGCAATCCTTCTGAATGTCCATTACGAGTGGTGTGAAATATTTGTTCTTAACCTTTGTTCAGTCTACATATGCAGTAAGATTTGTTGCATCGTCTTGTTTTTCTCATAAATTTGTTATTTTATTCAGATATATTGTTTACTGGTGAAAAAATAAAACTGACCACAGATGCTTTTCTTACCGCAAGAGCATTGTTTTTCACATGTCTTGGGAAGATCGTTTTTGCCAGTTCAAAAAGTGCTCCAGCATGCGTTGCAGCATATCAAACTTTGCAGAATGAAATGCTCTTTCCAAAAAATACAAGTGGTAGAGCAACAAAAATATTTTATAATAAATTAAAATGTGGAAAGTGTAAAATTTTTCGTCACCAGCTGGTAAACAGTGGCATAAAAAGCACTATACCTGCAAAAATATTCAAAACAAAAAAATTGAGAATATACGTTTTGTAGATAAATGACCCAGGAACAGTATAAAAATAATTATTGACGAACAAAATGTTTATCTTCATATAGACAAAGAAAATCGGAACCGAGGTGCTGCTTCATTGCTCAAGCCATGCGGTGAAGCATTGCATGGTTTTTTGTGAGGCCTTCTGAGTAAAGTTTCGCTGCCTCAGGATGAGTCTCTAGGTATTCCAATATAGATGGATACCCGTGATGTGAATAATTCCTCTATAAATGAGATGTCTAATGAACTTTGCTATTTCATCTAGCGTCGCCGCTTTCCATGAGCCACCTTACTCCGAGTAGGTTTGCGTTCCAATATATGCATCCAAGCACATTCCTTTGCATCTTTGCACATATAGTAATAAAAGAACAATATCGCGTGCAGTTATAAAATGTTTCACACTGCTCTGTAGTCAGGGCCAAGATGTGCTCCGGGGGCCTTCTCGCCGTTGGCTCTGCAGCCAGCGCCACCATATCGCGCCCTAGAAAAGTGTGGGCCACCCACATAACCAGAGTAACCTGATTATGCACAAAGGTCAGAAGCTATATGCACTTGCGGCGGAGGACACAACTTGAGGATGTAAACAAAATGAACCCATGAACGCCTGCGGATGTCTCAGGCTGACGCAAAACATCGTCCCCATAAAGCTTGAAGCTGAGGTGCTGTCATCCACGAAATCTCTGCTCTTTCTCACTCAATTCAGGTGGGGTCGCAAGACAGCTTCAAGCAGCGCTGATGTGCACCCACGTGCGCATGACGACAGCTTAACAGGAGCAAATAGTGACACCCCATGTGACCCTGTGTCTGACATATCAATACGAGCAAAACCAAAGCGGCTGGAAACTGGCTGTGAGAGCCACCTGCACACTTTATACATGTGTCTGACCTTTTGAAATATTTTTTTGTAGAATTAATTTTCTTTGACTTCTAGCAACAGCTCTCTAGTGCTTAGCTGGCATAAGTTTCTGACAATTATTGCTCCTAAACTTAGTCAAATTGCAAAGCTAAGCCATCAATTCGATATTTGGCTTGCAAATTTCTTTTCATTACAGAACTTATTGCAGGATAATCATGAGGGGTACGCACTTCTGTCAAGTTTGCCAACCTAGTGTATTTTTCCAAGCACACACACACAATGGTTCCCACAAAAGACTAAAAAAATCGCTATGTTGCCCAAGTTGGCAAATATTTAAAAAAGTTCTGAAAGCTCAGTGGCTGAACTACTAGAAAGTGCTGAGTGCATGAGAAAGAAATTTAACATGCCAACATCAATGACTAAAAAGCGTCGATCACCGGGGATCCATTTCAATAAACGTGGTAACGAAAGAGTTAATGCTGTAGTGACATTGCTCAACATGTGAATGCTTCGTACTTTTACACTTTGGTTATTGGGGACCTCTTTAGTCTAATGCTAGAATATCAACATTTTAGCCTAATGGCACCCTAAAATGATGCATGCACTTAAAATAAATTCGCATATGTAAACTTGCTCACAGCCCAGTTTAGTCTTGCTGCAATGAGCAACTATGTCTTCTTGCTCACAGGCTTTAATATGTTCATGACGACCATCGCAAACAAGACCCGAAACACAAGAGACTACACTATGCGGGTGCTGCTTTTCCATCCACTGAAATAGTAATGGAAAAGCATATTTGTACAGAAAGGGAGGCACTGACAAAACCTTATCGCTGCACTCCGGCTTCTTATCAAGTATGGTGCTGATAGAAAGCCCAAGCATCAGTGAGAGCTCTTGATGGCTGGTTCATGCACTTGTCTATCACTTTTCTTTCTGTAAATGCTTGTTCAACTTAACATGTGTGTTGGGCCTTGTGCCTAATCACTACAGTAGTTTTATTCAGCTCAGCTACGAAACCGCACTACTGGCAATGGAGGGAAAATGTGTAGGCAGTGCACCTTTCATATAGCTAGCATGTTTTTTTTAAGCTTAACGTGCAGCCACATCCACTTCGAGTTGGAGTGCGCGAGCAGTTGGCTTCGCTCTGCGGAGTGACTCCCTAGAGTGATCACAGGGTGTCATGTGGAGTGCCGGGAAGCGCGTACAGCCAAGCAGATGGGCAGATCTGCGCACGTTGCTTCAAACCAGAAATTTCGTTGGTAACTGCCTTTGTTTTGCTATCTCTGCACTTTACTTGAGGTTATCGCTTCTTTATTTTACTGTGCATCTCGGAACAGCTGCAAAGGTCTCATCATTTTATCTAAAGAAACTTGGGCGCGTCTTATCAGCCCAAGTACGTATTTTTTGGCATTGAAATGCCACAAATGCTTTGAGACTAAGATTATATTTGGCTGAACAAGGGCACTCTTCAACTTTTCCACATCAGGTCTGCTTGTATGTTGGGCCACACGTGCTCTTGGACAAACTACATCAGACCCAACTCTCGCTGCAAGGTGTTGCTCCGCAGTACAAAGCTGGGTGCTCGCATTCTCTACAATAACGTGGATGGGGCGGTACCTGCCTCTGCATGGATGCCTCTTCGTTTTGAAACTAATGTATCTAATAGTTCAAAGCATTTGTTACCCTGGTGAAAACAAATGCGTGTTTGTCAGGGCTGGGCAGTATCCAAGATACATATATCTTAGATACTCTTTGGGTATCTTGTATCTGTATCGCGATACATCTCGCAAGATTACCATGGGTACGTGTACTACCCATACATATAATAATGTATTGTGTATCTTAAGATACAAGATAGTGCAATAGCAACACCACTAGGTGAACCCTAGCAACGAAAAATTCTATCTTTCCACTGGAGATAAGTTGTGTGCATCCATTCTGGCGAGGCAAAGCAATATAATGGCGCTCGCGCAGTATCGGTTATAACAAGTACGTGAATGTGGATGTATGTGTGTTTTCCCATGTGCCTTTAGTTTTCTAGATTTTTTTTTTAGGTGTGTCAGTGCCAAGACATTTATCCTTAGCCACTTACCAGTTCGTTCTGCCACTGGGTGCAGCTATGATTGCACGAATCAAGGTGCCATTCTTCTTATTGGTGCTTCGTTATGAAATCTGAATCATGGGGCTGCTTTGCATCTCGCGACTTTCACCGATCAACAACTTTATAGAACTCTTGTAAGTTTGAATTGCATGCGATTGACTTGTACACAAAAGAGATGCCAACCGTGGCACTGCCGGTATCGATGCTGCAGATCTAATAGTGCAAGTGGTTACCCAACAGACGTTATCTTGGCGTAGCATGTTTCGTTCCTGCTATCTCTATTAAAAACACTCTTGAAATGATGTAATTGTTAGGACAAGGGCTTTCTTTGTTTCCCTTCTCTACATCTCATACATTACCTAAGTCTCTAAACGTTTGTTTTTTTTTGCCTGGTGACTTCCACATGTCTTTTCAAATGTGCTGCCAATTAAGATCTGCGATTTATCTTTAACAGTCTCCTTTATTTTTGCTACTACATACATTCATACTTCACTTGAGTTCATGCTTCTGGCAAGGAACCAACAATTCTACTTGCTGCGTGGTAAGATGGCAAAATTGAGTTTGCTTTATAAAATGGAAATGATTAGGAGCCTTCTTAAGGATCCGTGGAAGGTGATTTGAGAAACATTGTCATACCATAATTGTTTGTTTTTCTCACAAGCATCCCAACAAGGCAATTCAGGGAATTTTTCATAGGCACTGAGTCTTTTTTTGTCTTACCTCAACAGGCAAGTCGATGATACTTCATGCTTAATTGTCATAGCAATTTGGGTTGCCACTTGTATCATGTTTCTATGCTTGTTTACAGTGAATGTTTAATGCGGAGTGGCTTTTCTGCTTTTCTATTTTAGTTGTGTTTTCATTTTGTTGGCCTACCATTGTTTTACTATTACTAATTCCAAGATATTTGGAGCTATAGGCAGCAATTGCATGAATAGCCGCATTGTTGTGCGACGATTTGTGCAACTACACTGCAATGCGCTCTTAACTTTTTTTTTTTTTGTTTTTGTGTGACGAGGGTTAAACCACAAAAAAACTGTTATCACCGCTTGGCGCAAGCCGTGCCACAATGTTTCGAAATCTTCAAGATTATATTGGGATTGTTTGGTTAGTGCACTAATCCTGTCGTGGCAGCTATATTTCGATAGAGGCAAAATGCTGAAGGCGCATGTACTTTGATTGGTGTGCGTGTTGAAGGGCACCAGACCTGTCAAAATTTCTGGAGCCACCTAGTACTGCATCCTTCATAATCATATCGTGGTTTGAGACTTAAAAACTGAACAATGATTAAGATCGCGTGCATCATGCGGGTTCATTGGGAAGATAACGCGAGCACCAGCAATAACACTGGAAGGGGGGATCTTTGACGCATGCAACAAGACTCACTTGGCTTATGATCACATTATCCAAGGTCAATGACTTTATAGTCGTTATCAATAAATAGCATGATTTGCTTGTACTTTGAGTTGCTTGCTTTCTAGGCATGAGTTTGCTCATTAAAGAGTTTTGTTTCAACCAGAGGGTTGGATATTTGGCGATTTTGGGACGTTAAACTCCACACATCAATTACCAGAAGGATGCTGCTTTCTGCATAGTCACCATCACGCGACAATAGAATATAATAACTCTGAGGCATTTGTGTGTGAGGGGGGAGGGAATACATGTTATTGCGTTGAAAAATTTATTGCACAATAATGAATATATATATATAATGCTTCACAGTAGCAGACAAGAAAAATAAGAATAGTATTCGCAGTTTTCTGTGCTCTACTAATGCAAAATGTGTCAAACAATGTTGATACCAATGTTCTTGCTTCTGTGCCCTGGTGATTTCATACTGCATAAACTGTCCTTTATGAACGAGATAGAACTGCACAACACTATTTGCACCATCGTGCAAAGGCTTCTTGTTGAAGCTCGTGTGGTAAGATGTCAACCATCTAGGTGGTCGGGAAGCTCAGTAATGACTCTCAATTACAGAAATGACGTAGAAGAACCGCGGTCAGCGAAATGTATAAAAAGCCCTGCTGTTAAGCAGCTATAGCAAACTCATACAAGTTCTTTCGGTAGTAAAATAATGTACTTTGAGCGCAAAAAAGACAAGACATTTTCATTCTATTACTTATTTCAATCACGTGCAATAAAATTAGCCATATATAATTAATTTTGGAGCAGTACTTTTTGTGCATTTGCCTTTGCTACTGCATTATGGTGGTTTAGAACAGCAACTTTGCGAACGTATCGAATTACCTTATGATACAATGAGCAAGTATTGGTAATGGGTACAATTGTTGCAGTTGTATCTTTATATTCAATACTTTTTGTCTGAGTATCTTGTATCTCAATATGATTTCAAGGTACCTTTGCCCAGCTCTGGTTAATATGCTAGTATGTATTCTTACAGCGGGCTCTCTGACACTATTTTAGCACGTATTTTTCATCCGTTCTTTTGGTGCAAAACGAATACATGCTGATATCGTTTGGCACATGGCAACGTTGAAATCAGCGCTGTTATTTTTTCACGGGACAAACTATCTTGATTTAAGATGACGGCGACACACATTGGTTTTTTTTTGTTATGGGAAGTGATGTCGGGACGTGTGATGTGACAATTGCCGTTCGCTTTTGATTGGCTTGACGCGAGAAACAGCATGCAATATTCTTGTGTTGGTAGCTAGGCCATACGAGTGAATGCCAAAAACAGCAGAAACCTTGTTTATACTGCCTCAAAAAGAAATCGTTCCCCTTTTGAAATGACGTTTTTTTTTTTTTTCAGTACAATGAACACAATACTTAGCCTGCAAACGAGGCTCTGGTACGCCCCCAACTAAAAGTCCAAACGCAAGCCACGTTTTTAAAAGCCAAAAATGCAACAGGCGGTGGGCGCCGACGTTGCCGTAGAGCATGCCTTGCGTGCAAGCCGAGAAGTGACCTCGCCCAAAGCGTATGTGTGTATATTACACAGTGTGACCATGGGAGCATCTGCTACCCGACCTTCGTGGTTCGTAGTAACAATGCTAACGATGCCGCAAAAAGAGTGATAGCAAGACATTGTGTGAAAGCCGCCGTGAGGTGACATTTCTGGAATGTCTTTGAGGTGCACGCTGTAATTGGAAGTGGACAATGTTTCTCGTTGTCTGCGTGAGTTTTGAACTTTGAGGGCTCATAACTTCACTTTCCTTGCATTGATTTTTATCACTCTTGTTACATTCTTCTCAGTGATCATCGCTACACGCGTTCCGGAGCTAAGTAAGGCTGTCCAAAAGTGTTGCATGGCCCCTTTAAAGGGCCTTCAAGACAGTATTTGGAATTAGGATTTGTGGTTAAGGCATAACGTGGTCAAATCATTCATTCGTACCATGATTTGACCGAAGCACCTTGCCCCAAGGGGTCTACGGTTAATGAAATGTTGTCGTCTTTCTCAGCACTGCTTTTTTTACCAAGTTATTTAGTGAGCTGGCGGAGCAGTCCAGTTCACTAGATCGGTGGTTAGGGCAAAGTGCATTGTTGTCCCTGTAGTGCATGGTTGAGCTTCACACCATCAGGTGCCTTGAAAATACTGCGACAATCTGGCTGCTTGTTCATTATGGTTACACGCACTCGAAAAGTTTTCATGCAATGCCAAGTTTGAAAATCGTTACTGCTAGCTGCTTGCACTTTCCTGGTAAGGAGATAAGCAGCAAAAGCCAGTTTTTTGGACAGTCTACAACTACCTTATAGTGATCATTGGTAAGAAGAGTGAGTTGCGACCTTAAAAAGGTGCAGCCTGTGGTCAAGAATATGTTACACATACTAAATTTTTAAAAACGTTTTTATATGGTAGACTACATTATTACTTAAAAATTATAGCAACATTCTTTCTAGCGTCCTCAAACGTGCAAAACGGGAATATTATGAACGGCGAATAATTGAAAAGGGAACAAATACTCGGCGTAATTGAGAGCTAATTAAAGAATTTCTGAATGTTAGGGAGTCCGATGCCAGCATTAAAAAAATAATTTACAAAGACAAGGAATACTCAACCGAAGCTGATATGTCAAATGTTTTTAGCGATCATTTTGCCGCGTGCCAAAATACGCTCTCACTTAGCGTTCCAGTCCATCTTCCACGTAACCCTCAGTCCTTCTTCCTTCGCCCGGTTTCTTCTTCAGAAGTTTTTAACGTAATTTCTTCCCTCAAAGTTACGGGACCAGGCCTGGACTCCATCCGGCCCTCTAGAATAAAACTGGTTGCTGCAGACATATCATTAGTTTTTGCAGATATTGCTAACAAAATTTTCAGAACCGGTATATTTCCTGAGTTGTTGAAACGTGGTAAAATAATTCCTGTGTACAAAAAAGGCTCTCGTGATAACATTAACAACTATCGCCCCATTTGCATTTTGCCATTTTTTGGCAAAGTCATTGAAAAGCTTATCTACAGTCGTCTGATGCACTATCTAAACAAATTTAATCTTCTTTCCCCACACCAGTTTGGCTTTAGGAATGGTTATTCAACGGAACAAGCATTGCTCAAATTCATGGATAACATTAAACAATTTATTGACGAAGGGTTCGTTGTAAGTGCCATATTCATTGATCTAACAAAGGCATTTGACACACTAGAACATTCTATTCTTCTGGATAAGCTCGAGTCTTTTGGTATTACTGGCCCAACTCTAAATCTTATTCGTAGCTACTTGTCTAACAGGCCACAAGTCGTATATCTTAACGGTCAATTTTCATAGACTAAATTAACTGCGGTGTTCCCCAAGGTTCTATATTAGGTCCGTTGTTATTTTTACTATTCATAAATGACTTACCTAATACGCTTACGTTTTCTAAGTGTTTGCTATATGCTGACGACACGACCATTTACTCACCACATAAATCGCTCACCGCACTTCAAGACACACTTAATGCAGATCTTAACAACGTGCATTCATGGTGTAGAAATAACAAACTTCAGATTAATCCTACTAAAACAACTTTCGTACTCTTTAATAGCCCACAAACTGTGGTTTCTTCCTCTATAACTGTCTTGCTGGATAATTATACTTTACTGGCATCTGACAATGTTAAATTCCTTGGTGTTACTCTCGATAAACATCTTAAATACAATAGTCATGCCAATTCACTTATAAAAAGGGTTTCATTTGGTATCCGCATTATCATTACAACACGTGCATTTTTTCAACCTCACGTTCTCATCTCACTTTATCATGCTTATATTAATAGCCATTTATCATACTGCTTATCATCATGGGGTAACACATACGCCATTTATCTCAAACCGCTTCAACGTCTTCAAAATCAGGCGATCAAGTTAATGACCTTTAGCCCATTCCGTTGCTATTCTCTACCTATCTATCAACATCTTCGAATCCTACCCATTCAACAATTGTTTTATCATAGATTGTCGCTCATCTCATACCGTCTCATTCATCGCGAAATATCACTTGATAATATTCCTTTCCATATCTTCGTCAACAGCAATAATACCAGGTTTTCAGAGCGTAATAACTTCCTTTTACCTAAAATTAGATCAAACTATGGCAGATACACAGCACGCTTCTTTTGTGTTCATCTTTGGAATAATATCCCTCTTCATGTTAAGTCGTCTCATTCATTGCAGTTTTTTAAACATAACATGAAAAGCATACTGTTAATTGAGCCCCTTGTTCATTTGTAATAAAACATTTTCATTATTACCTCTACGTTTTCAATTCCTGCTTTTACGTATTCTTGTAGTTTTGTATAACGTTGTTCTGGTAAATTAACTTTTTCAATTTGACTATTTATTGTTCTGTGTTAAATGCACTTTTTATTTTTGTTCGCACTTGTAGCTTTTGCTGCTGTTACTTACCTTTTATGTACCCCATTAACGATAGGAGGTCCCCCTGACAGTTTCTTACTTAAGGACCTCCTGACGCTGTATATAGTATATATTATGTGAGCTCATTTTTTTTTTGTACTCATGTACTCGGCAAACTTGATATGATACATCGAGCGACTGTCTGGAAAAGCTTGTGTTTTGCCGTTAATATGCGTGTTCGTTTTTCTCTTTGTTTTCAGTGACGGAGCCCCTACACTCGACCTGCTGAAGCGCGTGTGTGCTGGTCGGGTCGACTTCCCCCTTACTGTGCCTGTGCCATCATTTGTATCACCTGCCCTGGCCGAAGGCCTTTCGTGTGCTTCTAAGCTGAAGATATGCCACTGGGGACCTGTGAGCGATGTAGTTTTCGCCATGTATGCCTCAATCTCCCTGAATTCTTCTCTGCAATGCCTCCACGTTGACTACATGGGGGGTGCTGACACCTGTGCTGAATCAGAGTCCCTCCTCAATGCCTTGTGCGTTGCCCTCACAGCTTGCGGACGCTTCCACACCTTCCATCTCAACATGCACAGGTCCTTCGACTTTGAGGAGGCGATGCCATTTTCAGAAATCTTCACTGCCCTAGCGTGCAATCCACGCCTCAGGTATAACACACCAGTTCTCTCAAGATTGCTCTTTGAGGATGTAGTTTTTGTCTGCAAAGTTTGTGTCAGTACTTAAAGATAAGCCTCGAAACTTGAAAATTCCTTCTGTAAAGTAACAAGGAAAGTATTGTACTAATGAAAGAACACAATGCAGCGATGCGATAGTGCTGCCAATTTCGCTAAACTGCACCAATAGACCCATCCTGTTACACTTTGCTACATTTACACTATTCTGTGCCAAAATTGCACCAAACAAAGGGAATTCATGTCCCAAAAGAAAAACTAATCGCTCGATAGTGCAGCACCTTAGCATGCATGTCCTCACTTGCACACACCGGGCTACAATGGCCGTGAGCACTTTTAGATTAAGGAAAACATGCGCAATTGTGCAGGGCAGGATGGATTACTGTTCTTTACCATAAGTCGCCAATGTGCGTACTATATACAAAAAGCCACTTTTCAAAGACTGCACATGTGCAAGCAATGAGAACAGGCAGCCGTGCCATTTCGAGAATCAAGTGGTGTGACTGGTTTGTGAATTCTCGTTCCCTTAAATTTCTAACGTTGAAAGTTAGACGTTGGCAGACTAAAAGCGCTGTAGCACAAAGTCCCCTACCAACATCGTAGAGCTCCTTGCTTATGTGTTGAACTTTTCCACGCAACATCAACCAAACTTTCGTATGCTTTCGATTTCCAAAGTGCGATGTCGTGAGCATTGGCGACAGTGAATGACTACTCGAGTTGCTTGGGTGTTGCACATGCACGCGTTTGTTTTCGTTGACTATATGAGTGGTTGCTTTCAGAGTCATAGTCGTTTCCAAGAGTCCACCTTTGTCAGAATGTAACCGCTTCAACGTTTTTCGTTGATTTGGTACTAAACCCCACATCTGCATCCGCTGTCTATGGTGGTTACGCAGTAAGCGCTTACACCTACTCTGGGGTTTTGCATCTTGGCATGTCGACCCAGAAAGTTGGCCCTATACTTCATGAGATTGCACTTATGAGCTCAGCAAAGGGCAGCATGCGTAAAACCAAGTTTGATTTGGCAGCCGGGAAAATAGCCGTGTTAACTGTACTGCATAAGCCTTACCAAGCTTGCGAGTCCGCCTGTTGATGGAAAAGGCGAAAGCCCGCATCACAAAACCATTACATTTGCAAAGCACTATCTACACTAATGGTGGAATCGAGGACACATGCACGATGTCTGCATTCTACAGCAACATGACTATTTTCCGCTCAAAAATTCGCAAAAATTCGAACAGCAGTAATGAGCACTCAACACAGGCGCCCATTCGGTGCAGAGCGTGTGCACATAATGCCAAGAGCTGAGGCTTCACCAGTGCACTATAACCGTTCCTCGCAGCACGCACTGGTAACCCCAAATTCACGATGCGTTCTCCCCCCCCCCCCCCCTTTTTTTACAAAGAAAACTGTTATGTGATCACAGCTCGGGTATCGCGCAGCGCCGTAGTTGTCCGTAACCACATCTCGCAAAATGGTACCTACGACACAGTGGGCCTCGAACCTGAGTCTATTGGCTGCAAGCCCAGTATTCTACCACTGAGCCACACTGGTGCTTGGGACATGTTGGCAAACTTGCCTTAGGCAGACTTGATGTTGAGAAAGCAATCACTTTAACAGGACTTATAAAGCATTTTTAAACTGTGAAAGAACAAGCAGTGATCGTACAACCCAAATAGTGTAACGAGTGGGTCATTCAATGCTCCAACCCATTACAAAAGCTTGTTTTTATTCAGCTATTAACTGTGGCGCATACCCATTTTAGGCATAATTCCTCATCGTCGTCAGCCACTGCGTGAACAATGGGCACAAAATTATTCGCAATAGTTTAGCGGGTACCACGCTTCTCAGAAGAATGCTGAAAAACAGCATAGTGAATGCCGGCCTGCTACACAGAAATTATTATAGCCGTAGTGGGTACCCAGCAAGTGTTTGCAGCAGTTACCCAATGAGTGTTTAGAAAAGGCTCTGCAAGGTCGCTCTTCTAGCTTTTGCTGTGACTGCGCTGCGCCTTCTGCGCAGGCCTGGCGTTTTTTTTTTTTTTCTTCCCCTGATCCGCTCTGTTAGTTCAGTTCGTGTTCCCTCCTTCGCAATGCCTATGTTACTCTTTTCTCAGCCGGCGGACATCTGTTGAGAAGCGGAGTTGTTACCATCAATTATTATTATGAGCTGCATTATAAGTGGTCGTTCATCTCTGGTGTAGAGCAGTATGTAGTACATGCAAATGTGGAGTTCTATGGGAGGATAAACAGTAATAACAAAAGACTACATTATAGCAGTCCTGCACTATAAGTGGCTAGGCTATTAGTAGTTAGAGCTATATATGCATGTAACTTTCTGGAATGCTGCTTAGTTGTGGTTTGTGTAACAGTTTTTGTTATCAATAATTAAAAGTCTTTGCTCTGCGATCAGACGATAGTTATAACGCGAGAACGGAACTAGGATAAAGAAACAAGGACACAAAGGTCTCTGTCGTCGTTCTGTTCTCCCGCTATAACTATCATGTCATACCAACTAGCCCAAGCTGCCAAACTTCTGCGATGATCCAGGACTCTGAGCTTTCGGCTCAGAGGCTTGGATCTGCTGTGGGGGCCGGGCAGGCAGGTGTGATTGTGTGTCATTTCGTTCCCTATACATTCAAAACCCATAACGAAATCCCGAGAAAATTAAATTTTCAGCGCAATGAAATATTGTCGGAGCACCGGCGAATGCCCTTAGGAGTTGGTGCATTTCGTAACTCTTGACTACAAAACATCTCAACTGCAGTTCCTGATTAATGAAGTATTTGAAACTAGAATGCGCTAATAATTTGCTCTCATAATATTAAAATGCACTCGTGGTACACTTTAATGGCACTAAACTATCTCCACAGCGCACTCGACCAGCCATCGCCATCGTTTAAAAGAAAAGAAGGCTGGTGATTATGATGATGATGATTGTTTGCCTTTCGGTACGGGTGACTGTACCGTGTGGCAACCAAAATTGCCTTTATTAAGCAGTAACAACTACATCTTTAAAAACAAACCACAAAAGTCTGAGGAGACATCGCAGTGGGCACGTGTTAATATTTTAATAGGTTGGCACGGAACATCTGCTTTTATGCTGCACGACTACATAACCAAATCGACATTTACATTGAGTTTCATTCGCTGCAGTTCACTGGCTCTGTCGTGTCGGCTTGTGTACCCATTGCTGTCGCACACGGTTGCGTGTATAGAACATTAGCAATCCCTGTGTGTGCTTGGTGCAGCGTGAACAGCGTGAAGCGATCATATAGTCTAGTTTGTGTGCCTGCAAAGGTGCCGCCTCCAGCAAAAAAGCGGAAGTGCACCAAGCTAGAAGATGAGGTTTCAATTATCAAACATGGGCATGGCCAACGAATTCCGCGTTGCATGCAGTTAGCTATCCACGATCATCAAGAAGAAAGCCTCCATTTTTTGGTGCTCTTGAAAGTGATGCGAGAGCAAGAAACGAGTCTGAGATGGCTGCAGAATTCCTTGACATGGATAAAGCGGTATTCGCATGATTTTGTGAACAGCAGAAAGGCTCGGCAAAGCAAGCTTATTGACTTTTGGCGACGAACTGTGTTTTTGGTCGATTCCCTGTCTTTCTAGCTGCATTCTCGTGTCATTGAAATTCCCAGAAAAATGAATTTTCTTGCTTTCCTCGCCGATTTTGTTATTGCATGTTTCAACTGTATTTCATGGCCAAAAAAAAAAGGAAGGGTGGGAGGCTGCAAAGGTCTCCTGTCCGTGGTGTCCGAGATGAGCCAGCGGCGCGCTGTTTTTCGGGCCGTAATATTCACATGCAGAGCGCGTAATTGGAGAGTGGGATAACTGCTCTCGTCGCACCGCGGCATGCTCCCCCCATGGCTCGCTTCCCCCGACACGGACACTTGCGGAGGGCGAAAGCTTGGCAGTTGCAGCCTCTGTGCGTCGCGTAATGGAAAATTGCAGCACAGATGTACCGAATAATTGCAAAATGTCGCCTACTGATGTTATTGGACTATTGCCTCTTCAATTCTGATGCTTGCTTAGGACTGTTGGGAGAGGCACACCGCCTCAAGAGTGTTTGCTGATGTCATTTGTTACGCTTTGCTATGTGCTGGTAATTTTCTCTTGGGGACGGTTTGTATAAAAAATCGTGGAATAGACATGAACGCTGTTGATCACTTTGAGTGCTCGCTGGTTTTCTTTTTAACAAACCATCCAGAGCTCGTGTCTATTGTGAGTTTTTCGCCCTACAAACCGTCCTTGATGCCTGATTAGCTGCAACTCTTCTTTTTCTTATTTGTGTAGTCCTGCATTGAGAAAAAAAAATGTAATGCGATTTTTGTAAGCTGTTTCTTGCAGTGGCCAACTTTCTTTCTGAAATTATTTAATGCATGTTTTAAATCTGAAATTGCATTTTTATATGGAGACCAAATAGTTCTGCTCTTTTTATTGTGTATTATTGGTATCTGGTATTCACTTCGCTACTTCAACATAGGACGAAGGAAGATATGTGGCGACCCTAATAGAGTGTTCTTAGTACAGCTGTGCTAAACAGCCTGCAATGCATAATGTTTTTGACATTATATGTATAGAATAGAGGTGAACGCAGTAACCTCGTTATTTTAGGCACTGGACAAGCAAGAAATGGGTTTGGTGCATCAAAGCTACATCGGGGATAGGGGAGAGATGACAGACCAAATCACTTGAGGACACATGGTACTTTATTTACGAAGACAAGCCAGAGTCTTGTTTTTCAGCATTTTCGCCTTTCACCAAAAAATAGTAAGCATGTGGCCTCTATCAATTTTTCAACGTGGGCCAAAATGTAGCTAAATGCAGCCATAAAAAGAAAGCAAAAAACCATAACTAACAAAAGTAAGAAGATTCAGGGGAAGATCAAGTAAAGTTCTTTCACACACACCTAAATATATGTACATAAACCTCTGGCCAACCAGGAAAAAAGAAAAAGACAAGCAAACAAAGTGTGGTCTTTCTGTGTTACGCACGGAAAAAAAAATTTAAGTATCAACTGTGCTGTAATAATTTTGCTTGAAGTGCGAGAGACAAAGCTATGTCTACTAGCGCGGTGGCATGCAAGTACTACCACTTTCGGTGTTTGAGCCAAAGAGAGCTATGCTGAAATGTAGCTTGCGCAGTACTTTCGTAGTTGCATTAGAATGATTAAAATAAAGCATAACTAAACGTCATATTTTGCGACTATGTGGAAAACTCCGTTTGGCAAGCTTCCATGCAACTTAGATGAAATATTTCATGCTAGCAGCCTTTGTTGCCCAAATCGGCTTTTAAGTGACCACTAAAGTTGCATGCTAAAGCAAAGAGGAACTTTTTAATAAGGTACCTGAACTTCTTTGTAGCTGTAGCAAAGAGTAAATGCACGTTGACTTCTTTCTTATGACGTGTCTTAAGTAACAACGTGCCAACACAGTCGATGTTATAACTGAAACAACTGAAATCGCATGCTGTACTCATGGGGGAAGATTGCTATGTCGCGGTGCCTTCAGCTAATCTTGGAGGCCATGCTCTGGCTCTGCTAGCATGAGCTTCCTGGCACCACCTCCTGGCTATGCCACTGCTTTAGCGGCTCCAGAAGCCTTTTTTCTTGCTCAAAATGCTGCAAATTTTTCCTTTAAAATCTGTTTTTTTTTCTACTTTTAAAACGCTATCGGTCACTTTGAAAGCACTTTTCTATGCTCTAAAATACACTTTTGGCTGCTCCAAAAGTCTTTTTTTTCCCCCTCTAACTGAAAATATCCTCCTAAGTGGCTTCAGCCAATCATATCACTGACAATGTAATGTAAGAATGGGCCTTCTGGGATAGAAGTGAAAATGGAAAATGGAGTGAAATAGCAGCTTACCCGTAACATTGGTCACTGGAGTTTAACTGAAAACTAGTTTTTTTGAAATAGTTCTTTTTGGACAGACATTTTTCAACACGTAACTTTTAAAATTATTAGTCAATAATGGCTCACATTGCTCTACATTAACTGTATAATGCAAATAACTATCAGGAAAGTGTGCATAAAGCACTTAATACCCCTGTCACACGGGAGTTGTTAATGTCATTTGGTCAAATTTTATTCAGAGCAACGAATGCAATTCGATGTGGGTCATTCCATACTTAATCATCCAGTGTTTTTCGGACGATCAGGAATATGACTGAAAAAATTTCCACGTGTTTTTCGAAGTTCTAAACTCGCCCTTGTCGTTTATTTCTGTTATGAAAAATTTTTCTTCCTATTTATGAGCTTGCAGTTTGGCGCTAGCTGAGCTAGAGGGCATTGATTGATTCATATGTGGCGTTTAACATCCCAAAACCATCATATGATTATGAGAGACGCTGTAGTGGAGGGCTCCGGAAATTTTGATCACCTAGGGTTCTTTAACGTGCACCCAAATCTGAGCACACGGGCCTACAACATTTCCGCCTCGATCGGAAATGCAGCCGCCGCAGCCGGGATTCGAACCGGGGACCTGCGGGTCAGCAGCCGAGTACCTTAGCCACTAGACCATCGCGGCGGGGCAGCTAGAGGGCATTAAAAAAAACAATATTGAAAAAGGCGTTTTTTGAATGCACTCAATAAAACTGTATTTGCGGCAAGGTAATGAAGTGATCTAACGGTAAAAATGATTACTTGCGTATTTATATCAATTCTTCAATGAGTTACGCAAGAGGAATATTGAATAAAGCTGCTGAATTATGGATTTTAATCCAGGAACATGGTGGGCTTAAAGGACAAAAATAAATTATTTTCTAGTGGCCTCTTTAACATGCTAAAAAATAATCATTTAGGTTCCGAAATTATAGCAGATGGTCTACAAAAAAAAAAAAAGTTCACTTTTTTTGCGACAAGCTCTGTATTCAGCATCAAAAAACTTGACTTGGTGGTCAGACTAAAAGCATGTACAATACCTCATTTGAAGGCTATGTATTAGCTAAATATTAATGAACTTACTAGTGGGCATTATTTCTTAAACTTGAGAAATATTTTTTTGAAATTGTGTATCTCCACCAGCTTATCGCCTATGTAACTCAAGTGGCATAATGGATTTGGAAGGGCAATCTTCAGCGCAAGGCCACTCACCTGGTATGCACATAGCAAACTTGGTACTATATATAAGACAACCTAAAAGAATATTAAGTTATCATCTGCGTTCTATTGCCAACAGAGGTGCGCTACACTGAATGAGGCCAGAGTGTAAAGACCAGTACCGTTGCAAAACAATATTTTTTGGTGGGGTTGTTGTGTGAGGGGGGTGATTTCGGTCATAGTTTATGTACAATCGCATGTGTGCTTGTATGTGTGCACGTATATGCACATGCACAACTGAAAAATTTCTGCACTATGCTGGAGAGGGGGAATTAAGAAGCTCCCCTCCCTTCCTGGCTACGCAGCTGGTGATGACTCCCAGATAAGCCGTCCAGCTTTCAAAAAGTATACAGTGTACAAAAATACATTACCCCAAGATATACGAGACTGTCTGCTTAGCTACCAGTTCTTAATATAATGTTGCTTTTCGCGTAGTCATTGACAGACTTTGTGTCTCAGGGAGCAGGGTTCTTTCCTAAAAGCTGGAAAAAAATGAAGCATTTGTATTACAGTAGCATTTTCAGTGTACTGCATCAATGCTACTAGCATGCTATAAGACTTATGTACTGAATATGAATAAATATTTTCATATTTATTCCTATTTATATAAAGTGTATAAAAAACACCTTCTGCATTTGCAGAACTCTCCTGGAAAGTAGCATTGTCACTAAATCTCTAAAGCTGGATGACTCATGTGGAAGTCACCACATTGACTCCATTCCTTTTAATGCACTTCTCTTGACAATAGAACATAAATGATAGCCCCATTCCCATTTCGACTGTTCAGTTGAGAGCACCAAGTTTGCCGACTGTATCGTCAGTGGGTTTCTGTTGAATATTGCCCTTGCAAGTGCATTGTGCTGCTTGAGAGACATAGGCGAATTGTTAGTGGAGATGCATAGTTTCAAGGAAAATATTTCTCAAGTTTGAAAAATACTTTCAGGTAACTTCGTTAGTTTTAGCTAAAACATGGAGCTTTCAAAATGAGGTATTGCGCATGTTTTTAGCCTGACCACCAAGGGGAGTTATTTGACTCTGAATACAGGCTTTCACAAAAAAAGTAATATTCGAAAATTTTTTTCAAACGGTCTGTTATACCTTTGGCGCCTAAAACATTTAGATTTTGTAGCGTGATAAACAGGCCAACAGCACCTATTTATTTGTGCCCTTTTAGTTTTCCATGTTGCTGGAGAAAAGTCCCGAATTCTGCAATTTTATTCAATAATGTTCTCGCGAGAAGTCCTCGAAGAATTTATATACATATATGTCATTATTTTTGCAGTTACATCACTTCATTACCTTGCCACATACAATTTTATCGAGTACATTCAAAAAACCTCTTTTGAAAAAATCGTTTTTTGATGCCCTCTAGCACAGTCAGCACCAAACTAGTGACTCTCATAAATAGCAAGGAAATTTCGGGTAACGAAAATAAATGAGCAGGGCGAGTTTATAACTTCGATAAACACGTGGAATTTTTTTTAGCCATATTCGTGATGGTCAGAAAAATGCTGGATGATTTGGCATAGAATGACCCATGTATGGTGGTGCTACAGAGGGAAAAGTTATGTCATTCGTTCGTGATATCTCTGTTGATAATTCAGGAAGGAAAGGCCAGAAAAGTTGATCAGGGTACATGTAAAGTGATATAAAAGTGAACTTATCTATTTTAAGTCACTTCCTAATTAAGTACGCATAGAAATATTATATCGCAGAATATATGGCCGCCATGAGCCAAGATGGTCCAATTTGCGAGTAGGTAGTGATGGAATGAATACAAGAACAGCACCACTACGTGCTTTGTGTGATGAGAAAAAAAGGGTAGAGAAACCTGTCTTGTATAATTAGGTTTTTGAAATTTTGAAGTAACAGATGCACACGTGGTATAGTTTGCACTGCAACCTCACACTGAAAAGCTTATAGCGTTCCGCGTTTGTTCTCTTTGAAACACCGTCTCGCATGCGTCCATGCGGGAAAAGCACTTGCGAGGGAACTACTGTAGCGTTCTGAGAGCAAATGTCTCCTCCTGGGTTTGATGCGCTCCTGCCGTTAATGTCATTGCTGCAGATATACAGAGATGGGCACAGAGGCGTCTGCTTGTTTGCATCACGACCAACAGCGCTGGGCCCAGACGCCACTGACGTGGAGAGTAGAAACATTATACGACGGCCTTCCGCACTCCTGTCCACATTAATATGATAGATGGCTTTAAGAAAGCAGCATTAATAGTGTGTTTTTGTGAATGCGGGTGAAACTGAAAAATGCCGCATGCCACCTTATAAGTAGTCTGTGCAGTAGAGAATATACATTTGGTTCGACTGCAATGTCGAATGCGTTTCTCGAACTCGTTTGATTGCTTAAGTCATTAGTTTCTAATGACTTTTTATATTGCTCTGTAGCAGTTGCATAATGTCATTAGATGCGAATGTCATTCCATTCGAATGACATTAAAACTTTCAGTGTGACAGGGGTATTAAATTAACAAGGAAAACTAATATGAGAAGTTTTAAAATATAAAATGCTCAGCCCATACTAATTCCTTACTTTAAGTTCATAGCGATTATATAAGCGATGCCACATTTTAATAGGAATAATAATTACGCTTACGTGTTGGTAAATGTGTGCGAAAAATTTTCATCTCTATCTGGCCATCAAAAGTACCAAAAACGTGATGTACAAGCTTTAGAAGCTGTCAAAAATGGCATCTCAAGAAAAGCGAATTTTAAACAGAGCGGTGAAAGCTCATCTGTATGACAAAGATACGATTTTTTTCCTCATGAGAGCTTGGGATTCGTGGTTATTTTGAGCATGTGGATTGTGTGAACTCACCATGTGAAATGATATAGCAAGCAGCCAGGTCACAATTTCCAGAGGACTCTAGATAATGTGCTCTTTTTTAGTTTTTAATTAACTTTGACTGTAACGACAGCCTCGATATTTTTGTCATGAAAGTGGGAATAAAACTTGTGAAACCAAGTAAAAACGAAAATTATGTAATTTAAAAAAAAAACTCATTTTTTTAAGTAGCACTTTCCCTTAAGCTACTATTTTTACCAAGTAGCATCATTTGGTGTGTCACTGCAATAGTTCCATCTGTGCATGAAAAAAGTTTTGGTCTTCCCTGTAAATATTGAGCCACCACATACACACACCTTGAATAGCTATCTCGGTCATCTGATATGGCATTAGCACTGTCATTGCACATGCTGCTCTGGAAATGCATTGTATTCATGCAGTTAGCTGAAAAGAGTGCATTTAGCAGAGTCCATTGTGACCAAGTCTCATCGATGTACATTTACAGCTGCCAGTTATGCAGGCTACACCAGTTGATTGGCTTTAAGTACCAGTATATAATGTATGTATGTGTTTACGTTACATTGAACACGTAATCTGTGCACTTTAAGTGTAATAAGTAAGGTAAAAACACAGTATACTATGGTGATGGGCGACTTTAATGCAAAGGTAGGGAAGAAGCAGGCTGGAGACCAGGCAGTAGGAGATTATGGCATCGGTACTAGAAACGCCAGAGGAGAGCTACTAGTAGAATTCGCAGAACGCAATAATTTACGGATTTTGAATACCTTCTACCGAAAACGAGAAAACCGCAAGTGGACATGGAGGAGCCCTAATGGCGAAAATAAGAACGAAATAGACTTTATAATGAGTGCACACCCTGGAATCGTTAAGGATGTGGAAGTGATTGGCAAGGTACGATGCAGTGACCATAGAATGGTACGGTCTCGAATTCGCCTAGACTTGAAGAAGGAACGACAGAAACTGATACGCAAGAAGCCAATCAATCAGCTAGCACTGAGAGGGAAAGTACAGGAATTCAGAGTGTCGCTGCAGAACAGGTATTTGGCTCTTAGTGAGGAAACCAACCTTAGCGTAGGTACAATGAATGATAATCTGACGAGTATCATTACGGAGTGTGCAATGGAAGTTGGAGGCCGGGTAGTTAGACAGGACACTGGCAAGCTTTCCCAAGAAACGAAGAACCTAATTAAGAAGCGTCAAATCATGAAAGTGTCAAGTACAACAGACAAAATAGAACTGGCAGAGCTTTCGAAGTTGATTAATAGACGTAAGGTATGCGATGTAAGAAGGTATAACATGGAGAGAATTCAACACGCTCTGAAAAACGGAGGAAGTGTCAAAGCATTGAAGAGGAAACTTGGGATAGGCAAAAGTCGGATGTATGCACTAAGGGACAAAGAAGGCAAAATAACTACCAATATGGATAGGATAGTTAAAATAGCGGAGGAGTTTTACAGAGATCTGTACAGTAGCCGAGACAACCACGACCCTAATACTATAAGAACTAGCAGTAACCCAGATTACACCCCACCAGTAATGATAGAAGTCAGAAAAGCTTTGGAGAGCATGCAAAGGGGCAAAGCTGCTGGTGAGGATCAGGTAACATCAGATTTGCTGAAAGATGGAGGACAGATTGTGTTAGAAAAACTAGCCACCCTGTTTACGAGGTGTCTCCTGACGGGAAGAGTACCAGAGTCTTGGAAGAACGCTAACATCATCTTAATACATAAGAAAGGAGATGACAAGGACTTGAAGAATTACAGGCCGATCAGCTTGCTCTCTGTAGTATACAAGCTATTTACAAAGGTAATTGCTAACAGAGTAAAGAAAACATTAGAATTCAATCAACCAAAGGAACAAGCAGGATTTCGAACAGGCTACTCAACAATTGACCACATTCATACTATCAATCAGGTAATAGAGAAATGCTCAGAGTATAACCAACCACTATACATAGCCTTCATAGATTACGAGAAGGCGTTTGATTCAGTAGAAATATCAGCCGTCATGCAAACACTGCGGAATCAGGGCGTAGATGAAGTATATATAAACATTCTGGAAGAAATCTACAGGGGATCAACTGCTACCATAGTGCTTCATAAAGAAAGCAACAGAATACCAATCAAGAAGGGTGTAAGGCAGGGGGACACAATTTCCCCAATGCTATTTACCGCGTGCTTACACGAGGTTTTCAGAAGCCCAGAATGGGAGCAGTTAGGGATAAGAGTCAATGGAGAATACCTTAGTAACCTGCGCTTCGCCGATGACATTGCATTGCTGAGTAACTCGGGGGACGAATTGCAACTCATGATTACGGAGTTAGACAAGGAGAGCAGAAAGGTGGGTCTTAAAATTAATCTGCAGAAAACGAAAGTAATGTACAACAACCTCGGCAAGGAGCAGCGCTTCGAGATAGGTAATAGTGCACTTGAAGTTGTAAAAGACTATGTCTACTTAGGGCAGGTAATAACCGCAGAGCCGAACCACGAGATTGAAGTAACTAGAAGAATAAGAATGGGGTGGAGCACATTCGGCAAGCACTCTCAAATTATGACAGGTAGATTGCCACTATCCCTCAAGAGGAAGGTCTATAACAGCTGTATCTTGCCGGTACTTAGCTACGGAGCAGAAACCTGGAGACTTACAAAGAGGGTTCAGCTTAAATTGAGGACGACGCAGCGAGCAATGGAAAGAAAAATGGTAGGTGTAACCTTAAGAGACAAGAAGAGAGCAGAGTGGATTAGGGAACAAACGGGGGTTAAGGATATCATAGCTGAAATCAAGATGAAGAAATGGACATGGGCAGGGCATGTAGCGCGTAGACAGGATAACCGCTGGTCATTAAGGGTAACTGACTGGATTCCCAGAGAAGGGAAGCGGGTTAGGGGGAGACAGAAGGTTAGGTGGGCAGATGAGATTAAGAAGTTTGCGGGTATAAATTGGCAGCAGCAAGCACAGGACCGGGTTAACTGGCGGAACACGGGAGAGGCCTTTGTCCTGCAGTGGACGTAGTCAGGCTGATGATGATGATGATGATGAATGTTAAAGGACACAAAAATTTTGCTCCTTGTTTTTTTTTCTGTGATAGGTAGCTTCTGTCCCACTAATCAGTGCTACAAACCTTGTTTCCTTGAGTGTGGGACAGTTAATTATTAATAGAGACGTCCAGTTGCTGAATCGCAGTTTCACAGCTGTGATGTAAGTGCCGCACTGACGGTCTGTTACACCTGCACTTGCTGAGCATTATTGTTGCCACCGCAGAGTCAGTGCCGCAATATCAACAAAAGGTGGTGCTTATTATCTGCCAATGGGCACTGCTAATGAACAGGGGAAGTGAGCACTGACCATACACTCAAGGCTGCAGGTATTGCAAGGCCCATGCCAGCAGCCAGCCAACATAAACTCGGTGCTCTGCATCTAGCTCAGTAGGCCGACATGCACTTCAAGATAGATTTTAATTATGTTCCAGGCTATATATGTCCTTGATATTTCATATATGTGGAGTATATATCTAAATCTTTCTGACTCATTATCTTGCCTTTGAAATTTCGTGTCAGTACTCCTTTAAATTTCATGATCTGTGTGCCTTCTTTAATATATAATTTTACACTTTGGCAAACCTCTTTTAACTTTTTAATAGCCTGAATCATGAAACTGCTGATGAAAAATTGTTCATTTTCCAGCTTTAATCATCACCTTTTGCCTCATTCTTTAGCTAAATTTAAATTGTCCGGAAACTTTAATGCTAACTAATATTATGTCGCTGATTCGCAACAAACTGTTCCTAAGCCAGTATGGGGTTCAATAGAGAGATGTGTCGAAAAGCGAGCCTTGAAAAGACAATTCTTTAGGTGTTAAACCCCACATATCAATCAAGACAATTCTTACCTAGATTATCCAGTGATGACTTTCCATCAATTGTTTAAAAGTGAGTTGACTAGATCGCTTCCACAGAGATGGCGTGATATAATGTCAGCGACCGTGTGAGAACCCTACACTCTGCCGCCTAATATAGTCGACTTCTGGGAAGTATAGAAAGAGTGACGTGAATGTGACGGTGCCGAGAAAGTGATCTAGCTCATCACGAGGCAGAGCCATTCCTTTGTTAGGATTTTTCTCTGTCGCAAAAAGATTGTTCTTCTCAACAATGTGACCCGTGAAGCCTTCACAAAGAATTCCTTGCAATGTTCAATGGGACCTCTGACAAAGTCGCACTAGGGAAGATTGGCTTTCTAATGTGCAATTTCCCACTTTTCTTGATAGCCTTTTTTTTTTCATCATGCTGCATGTTTTAGACAGGCACTTGTTTGTGCATCACGATAGGGATTGATAGTATCGTCCCCACTATCACCAACACAGTTATCGTAGATTTTATCTGCAGGTGGCAAGCACGTGCAAAGCCCTATTTTTCTATGAATTGAGGAGACGTCCATCATCCATCAATATATAACATACGTACTTGTTACACCGGCAGGAACCTGTTACTGACTCAAATGCCATATGTCGCGAATTCGCGACATACCTCAGTAGCGAGGCTCGCGCAATAAAATATGTACTTCAGAACGATGTAATGCAACCTCTTGGACGCGTGCACTCAAATAGAAGATTAAACTTTGGTCACTCAGACAAAAAAGAACAAAGAAGCGAGAGCTGTTGCCCTTGCTTCGCGCACTCTCCCATTAGCTACGAAACATTTGTTTCTATCTTAGAATACCTTACTTGAGATGGCATTGATGTCTTGTGCTGAAAAGTACATACCCTATGAATACATGAAAGCCAGCCCTGAAGGCAGCAGGCACTCCGTGACTTGCTTGCTCGGCATTTTTTGGTATGTCTTGAATTAGCAACACCAGGTAATAAAGGGGTCATACTTAAATTTTGTTATCTGCATTATGTTTTTTTATGTATTAATTTTCCTTTCAGGCCGTTTTGTCCTGTGGTGCACTTGAGAAATGATTGGCTCGAAATATTACTGTGAATGTTGTTTATGAGCTGGGAAACACACTGAACGTATATTTGCAAGAATATTCAGTGGCTTCTGTACAGAAAAAAATTGTGCTGTGGAATAGGAAATATAAGTTGCTTGCACCATGTTTTCAAGCCTGATTCACGAACCACATCTCTATATTGATGTTTTGCTGTAAAGAGCCCTAGCTTTTTTTGTAACATTTTTAAAAGTGTAGTTTTTCTCGGGCTGCACTCCACGTTTTATGTAAAAGTGTTTTAGTGTTAGGAAGTAGCATCGCTAGTTCTCATAATTATGGAATCTTTGAGTCTAATGTATATCCTTAACGCTGTTGCTCTAAATTCAAAACGTGTGCTATAAATTCATATGGCTACATTTATTTATTTATTTATTTATTTACTCTCAGGGCCCAAGGGCATTACAGAGAGGAGTGGGGGTAAAACACTCTACAGGTATACAATGCAGCAGGAGTGTGGTTACACATATGAAACATATTTGAAATATCCACATAAACTGGAAAAAAAAGTAAAGAAACAACAGAAAGAAGAAATCAAAAGGCGCAAAAAAAAAACATTTGCCGTACACGGGAACAACTGAGCAGGATTTACACAAAACCGCGGAATTCGCGGAAAAAAAAATTCAGGTAATATGGCCACTAATAGCCACCTTGAAATTGGCTGGATTAATTATTGAAGCAATGCAGGTGCCAGTTGCACAAGTTATGACTAAATGTGCCAGTACAACTGGCACATTTAGTGCCAGTTGTACAAGTTATGGTGTAACGAAGGGCTTAGGGCCATCAAAACACTATTATCAAGCTTGCACATCATGATGCTTGCAATATAGCCAGGACTTGTGTGTTATGAGTGGTTTTGTTATGAAGGCATTCATTTTAGACTTTTTTTTCTGACAATATTTAATGACATTACAATAAAATCTTATTTGTTTTTAGGAGCTTATGTACATTAGAAGCAAATACTTAATAAGTTATTCATTATTATGCTGTTTTATATATCAACATTGCAGAATACTAAAGCTGTTAAAGCAAAGAAACTATAGGCATTGAAGGCTTGTGTGTCTTCTATGCCTCTGCCTATTCCTAGATTACTGATTCAGATGTGGAAAGGTATTTTGGCTCATTGACAACTATAAACTTTCTCTTCACTTCCAGGAAGCTTTCGCTGACTGTCCCACGACTGGACCAAAAGGCTGCACAGTTGCTGGCCTTATTTGTGCCACAGTGCAAGAGGAGCTTGGTCGAGCTTCGTATCAAGAGCTGCGATGCCATTCCACAAGCTACCCTTGTTACAGTTCTTGCTATGGTGGCGAAGAACACGTTCCTGTCAAAGCTTTCGCTCAGGTGAACTATTGTAAACTAGTTTAAGAACTGGTAATTGAAGCTCTCTTCTAGTGAATTATAGCCGACCGGGGAGGTATTTTTGTGCCCACTTAGGCTGTCATTTGACTCCTGCCCAGTTTGAGCTATTACTTGCTCAGTGTTGAAAAAGGTCTTTGGCGTGTTGGAACCACTGGTTAGGCCAGTAAGGGCAAAGGCACTCATGCTGCGTAGTCCTGTCTTTATCGGTGCCACTGCAACATCATCTCGCTCTCCGAAAAATTATAAGTGCCCGTTCTCAGAAAAATGAAACCTCAATTAAGAGTGTAACATGTTGTCCTGCATCTTGTTATTAGATTGTCAAGGATGTTAGTGTCATAATTATGATGATGCATGCACGGGGAAAGCGTGACACAGCAGAGTTCGGTATGTCGCATATGTGATACATTGAGATACTGTTTGCCCGTGCTTTACGGTTGGCACACACTCAAGCCTCTATTGATATATTTCTTATTCATAGTGTAGTTGTGACTTCATGACAAAACTGACCTGGTGCAGTTTCTTGAAGAGGCCCTGCAACATTTTCTGAGCATGGTCATAAATGCTGGCGATCGGTTGTCGAGGTTCCCGAGAACACGCAAGCCAAATATAATAGCGCAGCGTGTGGCCTGGAATTTACAATAAACTCTCAGTCAGCTAAAAATTGCTTTTTCTTCTTTCAACTAATGCTACGACTAATGCTAACGCTACATACTCAAAAATTACTGTGTCACAGGACAAGTATTAGTGGTTGACTGATTTGAGCAAGGCGGGCTTACTCATTACTGGGGCCGTTGCTGGAGCTTGCAACTTGTTCACACGTGTGTGTGCAATTGCACTGTAAAGAAATGTATTAAAAAAAAAAGAGTACGTAGGAAACAAAAGCTGGGGCCACAGGCTGAAAAGTTCTGTTGACCGGTTGCTGATATCTCTCGAAACAATTATTGATCAGGTGTATGAGGCTTGGAAGGCTGCCCATTGTCTCTTCCTGTCGTGTAATTTGGAAGATAAGAAAAACGAAGAGGCGAGCAAGTTTGTACTGATTTATTATGGCGTAAATGTAGTTAAAAAAGCGAACAAAGAAGGGAACAACACAAGCGCTTGTGGTATTCTTTCTTGTGCTCGTCTGTTTTTTGTGCTACATTTAGGTCGTAATGAAAGATAATATTCCGCAAATGCAGTTTGATTGGCCTTTGATTGCTGCTTGACATTGAATGTGTGTCATGGGTGAAGACATAGTTCCCTTATTAGCCCCCTTCAGGACCTGCCCGAAGAAGGCACTCTAGTGCCTGGGGTGTGGAGGGATAAATGCAGAAGACATTTAATTGAAGATCTAGAAATGATCTAGAGAAGTGAACTGGTGTGCAATTGTGTGCGGCAGTTAGAGGCCACAATCAACTGCAACAGCATGAACACTGGCATCGTGTTTGTACCACCTCTTCATTCCACAAACAGTGTTTTTTTTTGGGGGGGACATGCCAAGCAAAACCAGATGGTCTGTGAGATATTAGTTGCCATATTTACTCGAATATAGGCCGACCCTGATTCTAAGCCGACCCCGCAATGTCCAAAGCCCCCCCCCCCCCCCCAAGAAAAGCTTACTTCAAATGTAGGCCGGACGAAACGGCAAAGACAGCGTTCACAAACAGAAAACATTTATTAAACATGAACATGAAACAAATCGGTTGGTTCATGATGCAAATAACTCAAGAAACATAAAGCCGCAAGTCTTGTTGCATGCGTTTCTTTATCGTTGTTTCTTTCGCGCTGCTTCTAGTTGCATCATAAAGATGCCGCGCTCATTCGGAGATGTCGTCCCTGCTTCACTCGTCGGTGACTTCTTTATCCATGTCTTCCAACAGTGCACAATCTTCGGTGTCATCAAGTGCATTGGATGTACTATATGCCAACATTTATTAAACGAGCGCCCAAGTTCCCGGGTTGTCATCCCACATTGCAGCCCCTCCAGCGACGCGCCACTCCAAAGTCCCGCCTGGCTTGATTGTTGGACGAGGTTTCTTTTATGATAGGAACTATAGTGACACCACATGTTTGGTGCCATTGAGCTACGCCGCACACAGACCACTCGAGGCGCGAGTCAAAATGAGGAACGCGCACCTCAACACTCACCACAATGGTCAAAATGGCACCCTCACGTGTGTGCTTAAGCCAGGTTTTGGCTTGGCTGCTAACTGATATATTGCCGTCTAGGTGGCGCTAATTGTGCACTGCTTTTCTCAATGAAAATGATGCATTTTTCAAAATTCTCGAATGTAAGCTGACCCTGGAGTTTGATGCAAAGAAATTTGAAAAAAAAGCTATCAGCCTAGATTCAAATAAATACGGTATGTTGAACTTTAATAACCACAGCAAGAGACCCGAGAGTCACTTCAAATAGCCCCTTACCAGGTGACACAACAAAATTCTAGTTATACACTGGAAGTGGTACACCCGATACAAAGCATTATGTCAGAAAAATTTTCTAATTGGTTCATCAGAAACTGAGAAAAACAATGTCTTGAGGCAACGCGAAACCATGATGCGAGAAGTTGAGCTTGAAACCTCTGCTGCTCACCCCCGTATGGCCTTCACTAGCCAAATCCTTCCCTGCGCTCTTCGGCATGAGAGCCGGAGGATCGCATGACACATATGCATGAATGCGTCAAGGCACAACATTGTCGCGAGCACATAGCGTGCCAGAGCCAGCCCGAGCCCCCAAGTCCCGAGTGCTATTGTGGCGGTTTGCTCAGCGCTTCATCTCTGCATGCGCTCTCGCCGATCACTTTGCTTTCAACTTATTGATTATTATGAAAGCTGCAACATATGTATCGATGTGAGACTAGCCGTGTGTCGCATGAACATTGTTAGACGTGGGAAGAGAAATTAGCTAAATTAGCGCTAAATGGAATGCGATAGTAAGCTAGTTTCATTCTAAGGGGTGGCGCCTGCTGCACGATGCGCAAAGTGGGAGAACATGATTGCACCCGAAATGGTGGTAGATTACGCTTAACACCTCGATGTAATTCGCTGTGAAAACTAAAAAGAGCACAGTCATCTACATAGAGGAGTGATACGCAGTACTACTGCCATGTAGGTTCCTTCCATCGTGTACACAATTCCCTCATTCTCTGGGTGCACACCCATGAGAAGGGCAAGCAGCATTGAGCTTAAAATTCTACCCATCTTCCCGGTGCTTAGTGTTGCAAATTTTGGCAGACATGATCGTAAATGCTCAGTGTATGCATTGCACTCGTCAGTTCAAAATTATCAAACCTGGTGAAGAGCCCTTTAAGCACAAATGGGTGTACTTAGCGTGCAGCTGGACAATGGTGTACATATTAACTCATCTCCATTTACGTTTCATGTGATAATTGGATAACTTTCCTAAAGTTACCGTCAGTGCATGTTCTCAGAACTCCACTGTGATAGCTATACCAAAACATACAAACCAATTATGAATTTGCACGCCTGCTTGCGCAGGGGCGTCTTCACAAGCAGGCATTTGGTGCGTAGTGACACCACGGACTCGAGCTAATGGGGGACTCTTCTCCCTCTCACGCTTAGCCGTGCGTGGCATAGCTGTGTCTGGGGAAAAGGGAATCCTGGGGGTTGAGCCCACGCTGGGTGATTGTACCTTTAAGGCCCCTCAGGCAACACATCCCTTTGGCTCTGGCTGCATGCAGACGGCACCCCTGGGTTGACACACTGAAGGGAAATCGGCAGTCGCCTTTTCTTGTGTATCTATCCCTACATATTCGTCTTTATCTTTCACTTTCGATGTTTCTTGTCACCTTTTCTTTTCCGTTTACTTTTAAGTTTCCTGGCGGCTAGGGTCAACTTTGTGTAGTTGCGCAAACTTGGGTAAATTATATATGGTTATTGCAGCGATGCATGGCTGGGGTCTTCAAGTGTTCTACCTTGCAGCGTATCCTTGTTGGGCTCAGTGGTGGGTAGCCACCATCGCTGCCAAACGTTATATTCTCTGTAGGGTGCACTTTATCTCCCCACTCTCCGATCACCACGCAAAAAAGTGGCGTACCGAAGAACCCTTCTTATTCCCGAAACCCAAAACAATCCTTCCCCAAATGTCATGTTTACATAGTCAGAAAGAAAATAAAACGGTCCGATCAATTTCACCTTTTCTTGTATCAAAAACATTTACTGAAGCAATTGGCCCAGGGTGGAAATCACCAAGATGGAAAGCGGCAAACTCCTTCTCGAGGACCCTGACAAGCTTCAGTGTGACAACCTCTCCAAACTCGTAGCATTCAGGCACGTCCCTTTATCAGTAGGCCCACACGGATTCATGAACACTGTCCGCGGTGTCATCTCTGATGGTGTTTTTTCGGGACTCTCACAAAGTGAACCATTAGAAGGCTGGCGAGACCAGAATGTAGTTAAGGTAGAGAGAATAATTATTGGACGAGACAATAAGGAAATAATATCCACCAAACAAATAATTATCACCTTAGGTACCAGTGACTTACCAGAATCAATTGAAACTGGCTACTGTAGGCTCAGTGTCAGGCCCTATGTGTGAAATCCTCGTCCGTGCTTCGAATGCCAGTGCTTTAGACATGGGTCACATAGCTGCAGAGGGCGGCCTACTTGCACAAAATGTGCATCCAATGAGCACTTATCAGAAACTTGTACTTCAGCAGTCTGTTGTCAAAACTGTGATGGAGACCTCGAAAGGAGGCCTGTGAAGGAGGCCTACCCAAGATCTTGCCCTACCTGGAAAAGGGAAAAAGAAATCCTTGAGCTCAAAGTAAATTCAATCTGTCCTTCCAAGAGGCACGCAAAGACTTTGCACTCCATCAGTCTAGTCTCTCCTTCGCCGATGTGACGCGCGAGGGCGCTGCGCCACATCTTTCTGTGCCCGCGAAAGTCACACATAGTGTGACCGCGGCCGCGCCGCAAGCTCCCTCAGCTGGAGCAGCCAGTACTGCTTCACCTCCTGGCTCCCCAGTTTGCCAGATCCCGAGCCACTGGAAGCGCAGTGAGGTCCGAAACCACCGTGTATGTGCCTGTCGAGCAGGCACTATCCGCCATCTCACAAGAGGTGATGGATACAAGTCCCACACCTTCGGCGCCTGAGACGCCGAAGGGGCTTCTTGGGCTCATCGGAAAGAGCATTTCTCCGTGTTTAACTTTCCCGCCTCAGCTTCTTCTCTCTTTAAAAACAAGCGCACAAAAAGCAAATGTTTGTTCCTCGTGTTTCGAGTCCCTTGATTGGCTGTGGCCGCCATGTTGCCTCAGCTCAACTCGCCATTGGCCCGATGCTCGCTACGGGAGATCGTCGTCTGCTGCTTGTGCGTCGCGAGGACATGGCTCTCGAAAATCGCTACCTCGTTACGTGTTCACGGCTCGATGATCACTTAGGATATAATTACGCCTCAGTTAGGAGCCGTAAGCGGATGTGCAGTCAGATTACTAAGAGCGGGCGCGTGGTCTACAAGCGCGGCCCGTCATCGGAGTCGTCTTTAACCCCAACTCCGGCGACAGTGAGACGGCGGGCAGGCATGACGCGCTAGCGCAGTCGTGGTGACATGCTTCTTCGCAAGCAACGAAGCTGTAAGCGGTGGCACGATCAGTTTACTACGAGCGAGCGCGTCATCGGAGTCGTCTTTAGCCCTAACTCCGCTGACAGCGAGACTGCGGGCAGGAACGACGCGCTAGCGCACTCGTGGCGACGTGCTCTGTAAGCGGCGGCACGATCAGATTACTACGAGCGGCAGCACCGGATGCATGATCAGGTTACTACGAGCGGGCGCGCGGTCTACGAGCGCGATGCGTCATCGGAGTCCTCTTTAGCCCTAACTCCGCTTACAGCGAGGCTGCGGGCAGGAATGACGCGCTAGCGCACTCTTGGCAGCGTGCTTCTTCCCAAGAAATGAAGCACATCACTCGCTAGCTCCTCTGAACCACGTACAGGCATTTTACGCATTGGCAGTCGACCACACAGTCAAGCTTGTCACCCCCCCCCCCCCCCCCCCCCTTCACTGCCAAGGATTGCTCGGAACAGCGGCTAGCAGTTTTGCGCGGCGTCACTCGAAAATGCGATGCCAAGCGCCGTGCGCGCCGATTTTTCATCATCGTAGTTGCACATTTCGCGCATCGTCGCCGAACGCCGCCGGGAAGTGCATTACGCGCCGGCTGCACTGTCCACGCGGCCGCGCACTCCACGGTCATATGGGGTGCTGTCGATAAGCTTCTGCGATGCGATTTAGACTTGCTTGGAGCCGTGCTTGGTATCGCCACGAACGTCTATGAATGTTCTGAGGCAACGAAAACCTCGTAGATTAGCGTTTCCGCGACCGGCTGTATGATAATGCGTTTCACGGCTAGAGTGGCAAAAGAGCATGTATGAATCTGGGGCACGAATTTTTATACGCCCGTTTCGCGTCATTAAATATACTGCTAAAATTTCTGTGCCACCAGTCTTCTGCCCATTACTTTGTTATTTGGAAAGAAGGCATAGGCTGTCATGGTGTAATCCATTTTTCTGATGCAATAAACCTCTCTCCAGATAAAGAAATGTTCAGTGATTATTTGTAATCAAGCACTTAATTATGCTAATTACAACTTCCATGCAAGAAATATGTGTAATGATTTCAGTATATGGTCTTATTCACTTACAATTTTTTGTCATGCCTATCACACCACTCCTTCATACAAAGAACTTGGTTTGAAATCCCTACGTGTTCTTGTACATTTTGAAAAAGAGGTTATGGGGAAGAAAAACGCAACCAAGGCACACTGGTCAGAGACCAGATGCCTGAGAAGTCAAGTATCACAAGACAAACTTAAGATCACAAATTTTAGGTGTTTTACGAAACGTAAAGAGAACTTCAAACTTTAAGCGCAGTTTTCTTAATATGTTCTTTTGGCATTATGCTCAGCTCGTGGAGCAGATATCTGGGCAACCACTGCACAGATTTTGATTCCGTTTGTTTTGTAATGCTCCTTGAACTGTGCTTCAAATGAATGCGATCATAGTTTTTCATTTTACACCTTAAAGAATTTTTTATAGGGCTTCTTGTTTTGTAGTGCAAGTGTGCTCATTGCAGTGTCGCTGGAGAAAACGTTAAAACTACAAGTTTTACTGCTGCAAAAAATTATTTTGCGAACGCAGCCCCCTTCAACATACATTTGGCTGTGCATGCAGTAATCACCAACTATTTTTGTCATTTTATAAATCCTCCATGAAGCTCAATAAAAAATAATTTGTCTCATTAAGTATTTTTTCTATCGCCTTGAAATTTTTATGGATGCACGGTGAGGCCATTCTTAGTGTCTATGACGATTTTCATCATTATCCGTTCAGAAACAAGAAAGTTCATTGTCAAAAGCACGTCCCCCTTTAAACGGTATGGACTCGGCATATCTACTGGAGCCCTACGGACAACAGTGTAGAACAGCAAGTTTGGCAGTTTTAGTGCTACGATGCTTTTTTTACAATATTTCTCCAGTCGGGCTTGTCTAACTTGCAGTCCAAATAGAGAAGAGGCATCACGGCCCTTCTAGTCGGCCTCTAAACGTAAACAAAGGCCCAAAAGCACACTCCCACACAAAGAAGCTGAGTCGTTTGATGTTCTGACGGCGCTCCTTGGTGTGAAGACTTTCTTGATGACTTGGCAACCATTAAACGCTGGCACAACTGCAAACGACTGCACGGGAGTCTCCCAGAAGCCCGACAAAAGGCCCTTTTATCTGAACACATGTCGGACAATTAGTGCATTGTTCAAAAAACGCTGTTGCTGCCGCTTCTCTTTGCCTTTGATTTTCTCTTCTCTTTGCCTTTGACGCAATGGCGTACGGCTTCGGATTGTTCAAAACTAAACACTTCTGCTACTCTACGAATGCGATGCCGAAAGCAACAAAGCCTTCTTCATGTTGTTTGCTTCACAAGCCAGTGGAGCCCCTGGCGCCGCTCGCGGCGCTTTTCCGGAGGAGCGCAGCTGGCGCCTTACGACTGCCCGGTGCCTATACAGTTGCTGACAGGTTTTTTGGCCTCAAAATTTTAGGACTTCTTGGATATTTCGGACTTCATTAATGTATTGTCAAACTTCCCATAGCTCTAATGCGTTTTCGTGACCTATTTCTCGGACCAATTTATGCCATAAAGTTAGATTTTCAAACCAAATTGTTCGTTTTGAGCCATGCCCTGCACAGGGACGCCTGCGCAAGCAGGCGTTTGGTGTGTAGCGACACCACGGACCCGAGCTAACGGGCGAGTTTCGGCTCCCCCCCCCCGCAGGGGCGCCTGCGCAAGTAGGCGTTTTGTGTGTAGCGACACCACGGATCCGAGCTAACGGGGGGGGGGGTTTCGAATCCCTCCCACGCCTAGTCGTGCGTGGCTTTGCCGTGTCCGGGGAAAAGGGGATCCTGGGGGTTGAGCTAATGCTGGGTGATTGGACCTTTAAGGCCCCCCAGCGGCGGCAACACACCCCTTTGGCCCCGGCTTCACGTAGATGGCACCCCTGGCTGACCCACCCAAGGGAAATCGGCAGTCGCCTTTTCCTATCTCTCTCTCCCTACATCTTCGTCTTTATCTCTTACTATTTATCTGTCCTGTCTTCTACTCTCTTCCGTTTACTTCCAAACTTCTTGGCGGCTAGGGTTAACCCTGTGCAAATAGCCTACCTTGGTCTAGGCGCATTGGGTTATAGTGGTGTTGTACGGCTGGCGTCTGCAGGTTTCAGCATCCGCAAACTTGTAGCATCTCCTCGTTGGGCTCCGTGGTGGGTGGCCGCCAACGCTGCTGAACAAAAATAAGACAGGCATGCATAGGGCATTCCCCCTACTTTCTGATCGTACCGGCTTAAAGCGGGTACGCACCGATGATATAAATTTTTTCAACCAGCCAAAAGAAACATATCGTCACTTTCATGTTATCCACTGTGAAAAAACTGAAAAGCAAGCCAGGACCGTCTCTCCTTTCCTAGTTTCTAGATGTCTTACCGAAACTCTTGGCACAGGATACAAGGTAACCAAAATGGCTAGTGGAGACCTTCTCCTCGAAATCCGTGACAAAGAACAATTTGAAAAGCTAGACCGTCTTTCAGATTTCGGTGGCATACCAATAACCATAACACCACATAGATCAATGAACACAACTCGCGGAGTGGTATCTGACATGGACTTACTTGACTTGACTGAGACTGAACTTTCGGAGGGGTGGAAGAGCCAAAATGTCTCTAATGTACAGAGAATCATCATGAGAAGAGATAATAAGGAAACACTGACAAAACACTTAATACTCACGTTTGCATCCAGTAAACTACCGGAATCTATTCAAACAGGGTACACGAAGACATCTATCAGGCCGTACATACCACACCCTCGTCGTCGCTTCCAATGCCAGAGGTATGACCATGGCTCTAAAACCTGTCGTGGTCGCCAGACTTGTGCACAATGTGGAGTCCTAGGCCACGTGTCTGAGAACTGCAAACAACCGCCACACTGTGTAAACTGCGAAGGAAACCATGCCGCATATTCACTCTCCTGCACATACTGGAAAAAAGAAAAAGAAATAATTACGTTGAAGGTGAAGGAGAACATTACATTTAAGGACGCACGGCGAAGAGTCTCTCCATTCTATGTACCTACATACGCGGATGCGGCGCGTCAGGGGGCACCGCCGCACCAGCCCTCGCCACTCCTTCGGCCCGCGCATACTGAGCCGGTGGTTGTGGCACCTGCCCCCAAGGCGGCTGTAGCCCAGGCTACACCGCCTACTCCCAAACAGAGACCGGAGACTCCAGAGTCCTCGGGTCTCAAGGCCTCACCTCACCAGGCGAGGCCCGAAATTAGAACTAACAGCCCGCACATGCGGGCATCCAGTGCCTCCGAGGAGGCAATGGATACGTCGGTACCCTTGGTGCCGAAAGAGCGGCGGGGCTCCTTGGAGCGCGCCAAGAAAACAAAAAAGCAGATAACAGGGCCTGGTGACGGCCCTGTTAAGTGAACTCAAACTCCCTGTCTAAACATCCACTCGCTTTTGTACACACAGCACTATTTTACATTCACCATGAACACTCAAATTATACAATGGAACGTCAGGGGCCTTCTCAGAAACCTTGACGACGTCCAAGAACTCTTACACGAACACTCACCAAAAGTGCTGTGTGTACAAGAAACACACCTTAATTCAAAACACACAAATTTTCCTCGTAAATACGTTATTTTCCGAAAGGACCCTGTTGATGCCATGACATCATCCGGAGGTGTTGCCATCATAGTGAATCAAGAAATTGCATGCACACACAACTCCAAACATCCCTTGAGGCAGTGGCTGTTCGAGCAGTTCTTTTTGATAAACTGATCACAATCTGCACTATTTACATTCCTCCTAGCTATCAGCTGCAAAAACGTGATTTACACTCTCTAATTGATGAACTTCCAGAGCCTTATGTTCTCCTTGGAGACTTTAATGCGCATAGCAGGCTATGGGGTGACTCTCGGTATGACGCGCGAGGTCGAATGATCAAACAGTTCCTTCTCTCGTCGAGCGCATGTCTCCTGAATCGAAAAGAACCAACCTATTATAATCTCGCTAATAACACCTACTCCTCCATAGACACTAAGCATAGTATCTTCATCTCTTGTGCCTCTACTCCAGTGGAAAGTCGTCAGTAATCTGTACGGAAGTGACCACTTCCCCGTAGTTTTGAGCACAACTACAGTAACTGAGTGCCCACCACGTGTTCCCAAGTGGCTCATAAAAAGAGCCGACTGGGAACAGTTTCATACCATCGCTCATCTAGGTTGGAATGGCATATGTACTTTGAACATTGATGTTGCTGTCAACTACTTTACAGCGTTTTTGATTGATGCTGCAACAAAATGCATCCCACAAACAAATGGACACCCTGGAAAATGGCGTGTGCCATGGTGGAACTCTGAATGCCGAAACGCGCGCAAACAGCAAAACAGAGCTTGGAGGCTGCTTCGGAACTCGCAGACAGCCGAAAATCTTGACACCTTCAAGAAAATAAAGTCTCAAAGCAGGAGAACGCGTCGGCAGGCCAGTAGAGAAAGCTGGCAGAAGTTTTTGTCAGGTATCAATTCATACACACAGGAGGCTAAAGTCTGGAACATGGTCGGTAGGATAGCAGGAAAACAAGTACACACACTTCCACTCGTAAACACTCAGGGTGATACCTTGTAAGATCAGGCAAACTTTCTCGGTGCACACTTCGAACAGCTGTCCAGCTCATCCCACTATACTGACACTTTCCAAAAATACAGAACAAGAAAAGAAAAGCAGAAACTCGAACACAAATGCACTAGATCCGAGGCATATAACCAAGCTTTCAGTCTAGCTGAGCTGCGAATGTCTCTAAACTCCTGCAGTACTTCTGCCCCAGGTTCTGACCATGTGGTGTATGAAATGTTAAAAAACCTACCAATCGAAACACGAAAACCTTACTTTGTTTGTACAATGCTCTCTGGTTATTCCCATTTTGAAAGAGGGCAAGGACCCTTCTTTACCCTCAAGTTATAGGCCTATAGCACTTATAAGCTGCTTGTGCAAAGTCTTCGAAAAAATGATAAACTGCCGACTTGTACATTTTCTTGAAACAAATAATTTGCTCGACCCATTTCAGTGCGGGTTTCGAGAAAGTAGATCCACCACAGACCACCTTGTTCGTATCGAGGCACAGATCAGAGACTCCTTCGTCCAGAAACAATATTTTCTCTCTGTGTTCCTCGATATCGAAAAGGCTTATGATACAACATGGCGTTTCGGAATTCTAAGAGACCTGTCCCACCTTGGCGTGTGCGGAAGAATGTTTCACATAATCGAAAGTTACTTGTCAAACCGGACATTTCGTGTCCGTGTGGGCACGGTTCTTTCCCAAACATTTGTCCAGGAAACAGGCGTGCCACAAGGTGGTGTACTTAGCTGCACACTTTTTCTCATAAAAATGAATTCCTTGCGCTTGACCATCTCTCGCAATATGTTTTATTCTACATATGTCGATGACGTCCAGCTTGGCTTTAGGTCTTGCAATCTGGCAATGTGTGAGCGGCAGGTTCAGTTAAGTTTAAACAAGGTCTCTAAATGGGCAGAGGAAAACGGATTCCGACTGAACCCACAAAAAAGCACGTGTCTCTTGTTCTCTCAAAAGAGAGGCATGCACTTAGAACCCGACATTGATCTGAACGGTCAACGTTTGTCTGTTAATGCGGAGCATAAATTCTTAGGATTAATATTGGACAACAAGTTGACCTTCATACCACACATCAAGTATTTAAAAACAAAATGCTTAAAAGCCATGAATGTTTTAAAAAAGTGTTGTCACGTACTATGTGGGGTAGTGACAGGCAATGTCTCGTGAATCTGTATCGAAGCCTCATTCGCACCCGCTTAGATTATGGGGCCATTGTTTATCAGTCTGCAACTCAAAGTGCTTTGAAGATGCTGGACCCCATGCACCATTTGGGCATCCGCCTTTCTACGAGTGCTTTTCGCACCAGCCCTGTAAAAAGCCTTGATGTTCAGTCAAATGAGCGGTCGCTTCATCTGCAGAGAACTTGCATGTCCTTTGTTCATTTCCTTAAGGTAAAAGCAGACGAGAAGCACCCCTCATACTCTACTATTAATGATTTGTCGAGCTCAATTCTGTTTCAAAACGGGCCTTCGATGAGGCAGCCCTTCTCAGTTCGCCTGAAGAGTCTAGCTGAGGAAACTGGAGTCTCACTTGAACACAGTTTAATGGCTCCTGTAGCATACCCGCCACCGTGGCAATGGCAGACTATAGACACTGCGATGTGTCTTTTCTAGAAGTTACAAAACATGCGCCTATTGGCCATATCCGAACACACTTCCTGGAACTTCAACACAAATACACACGTCCCGAGTTCTTTACAGATGCCTCCAAGTCTAACTCCTCTTTGTCCTACGCCGCTGTCGGCCCATCCTTTTCTGATGCTGGCCCTCTACATCCAGGCACAAGTGTCTTCACAGTGGAAGCTTATGCGATACTTCTGGCGGCTAAACACATCAAGCAATTACAAATACAAAAAGCAGTAATTTATACGGACTCCCTCAGTGTGGTAACGGCTCTGCACACTCTTAAAAAACACAAAAACCCAGTCCTTGTCTCACTTTACTCCATTTTGTGCACACTCTACACACTCAAACAACATGTTGTAGTGTGCTGGGTGCCAGGGCACCGTGAGATTCAAGGCAACGTGATGGCGGATCAGCTCGCTGCATCCGTCCACAAAAGCACTGCCCCTACACCCATATCAATCCCGGCCCTTGATCTGAAGCCGTCTCTCAAACGAAACCTCAGGGTATACTGGCAGAGCAAGTGGGATACACACACACAAAACAAACTACACGTTATTAAGCCACACCTTGGTCATTGGCTGCCCGTATCGAAATCGCGTCATACAGATATAATATTAACGAGACTCGGGATAGGACACACATACACGACACACACATATCTTTTATCCGGTGGCGATCCACCATTGTGTGACAGATGTGGTGAAGCATTAACAGTCCTTCACATACTAATCCAGTGCAAACACTTAGAAACTCTAAGAAAACAACATTTTCCATTACCCCACCGACAACATATACCTTTACACCCTGCAATGTTCGTCGGTAGGGAACCGCTTTTTAGTCATAAATCATTGTTAGAGTTTTTAAAAGAAATTCATAGCTTTCATATTATATACCCGGGCATTCCGTAGCATGACCTCTCCAGAGAGGTTTTTGCTGCGGTGGCTACACAAGAAAGCACTTGCCTCACGGCCCTTGGACGCAAGGGTATGAACGAGTGAGGCACTTGTGCTAATGCCATACATATCCACCATCGTCTTTTATTATCACCAACTTTTGTCATCTATTCACACCACACGCACCTTTCACGGCATGATCGTGATTTTATAACTTGTATATTCTTACCCGCCTTACCGAGAGGAATTTTATGGCCCTTATACAGCCGCTTATCACAATCATTGTCCATATTTTTAGTAAGATGAACTGGTGCTCTTTGGCCGTGAAATGGCCCTTGCGCCACAAAACATCAAACATCATCGTTTTGAGCCATGTCACTCAATCCTGAAAGCCGCCACGTAGGATTTTCTATTAGCTTGTTCAAATTTGGTTTCTAGATGCTAGTTGTGTTGCTTCCAAGATTTGAAGCACACACAATCTTCAGGTTTCAAAGGCCATGTGCGATCTTCCTTAGCTGCCAAAACTGTCTAGGAGACGCGTCTTATTTTCAATCCGCCTTATCGTCATCATTAATACGTCGGCTGGTGTTTTTTTCTATAGTTGCTTTCCCATGGAGGAGGGAAAAGAATGTGGTTCTCAGTTTATCATTCTGCATGTGGTCTTGTTCCTGTTGTGTCAAATGTTTTTAAACATTTTGAGCCATAGTGTGCCATTGCATGTTCTCTGCTGTCGTGGTTGCTCAGTAGCACTCGGTAGTTATGGTGCTCGTCCGGAAACACGCAGGTTCAATTGCGACCGTGGCAATAGCACTTTGATGGAGGCGAATCATTGGTGGATTTTTCAGCTGTCCTAATCCAAATGAACTTTATTTTCATTTATTGGCGACATTTATTAGACTGTTATATTTTTCGGACTACTATTTCGCAGACGGGTCTAGGTCCGTAAAATCGGTCAGCGGCTGTGCACACGAGCACAATGATAGTTTTGTCACCTATAGCTTGATCTTGTCGCTGATATTCCAATCTTCCACACCAGTTTGTGAGAACAGTGGGCTCTCAGTAGATGAACATCTGTGAAAAGGAACTGCTGTCTAAATGGAACAACTTCCTGTGATAAGATTGGTTTCATACCTCTATTCTGCAACGTCGTTCATCCTTCAGTAAAGATTATTCCTGTTAAATGAAACATGGTTTTCCAGTCCCTCCAGGTTCCGATCAGGGTTCATTGCACTACTATACATATTTGTATAGATACTGGCCTTTAGGAGCTTGCAGGGCATCTCTAGGCAAATAAGAAATTAAATATGTGGGTAAAATACATTCCTGCCTGACACCTGTCTGAACTTTGTAGCAATCTCTGCACTCCTGGCATTTGTATTAAGTGCTTTCTGCTCCTTGTAGTACAGGTTTTTTAGGTAGAATTGTGAGGTGTAGAAGGTGTGCGGCAATTCCCATTTTTTCTGACATAGATTCCCAGGGCTTGCAGGGATTAACCTTGTTGAATACTTTTCCTACAGTTGATAAAACCAAAGACGACACGAAGGCTTTTTTTTTTCTACAGGTTGCTTTGCATTGAACATGCCACTGCAGCCCCACTCTCATTTGGGCTCCAGCAATTTTAATGATGCCATTAGCCTTGTGAAGTTGTACTCAATTAATTGCGGTCATGCTGTTGTGCAGATGCACTGCCTGGGATGACGTGGTGCGATCCAATGCACTCTTGGACGATGCCTTGGAGCGCAACGTGGGCGTCCTCAACAAGGCAGCACGCTATGTAATGGCCGTGGGCAGTGCAGGAGGGCCGGGAGCCCTGCCCAACGAGCGTGGTTGCGCTGCTGCTTTCGACGAGCTGTGGAACACTGCAGCGCTGTCGGAGCATCTGGTGTCGCTGTCTGGAAAGCTTGAATACGAAGTCTTGCAAGCCATCACTAAGGCCAGGTGCTACCTGCAGGATAATTTCATGGTCTATGCAGGCGTAGTGCGGGCATCGGTTGTTTGTGACACCACTGACGGGAGCATGCAGCTAGATGCATTAAACCCTGATTGCTGGCGCGCCGTTGTTCAATACCTCAAGCTCAGCGATGTCAAAGCATCTGTTCGCTAAGCTAAGAGGCCATCTTTGTATGGCGCAGCGGGGCAAGCATAACATTACAAGATTCCTGCTGCTAGAAAAAGAAACAAAAGTACACATGTTTTCTCTTTTTTGAAGCAAGTACATATCACTATGACAATGAGGGCTGGTTCAAGGCAATCACTATTACAAATCTGGTTTGGAAAGCAAGCGCATATCATATTTTGAAAGTGTGTTTGTCAATATCAGATGTATTCAAAAGCCGCAGCATTTCGTGGTGTTCGCGGCCTGTCGGTGAATGCTTGCTATACTGTGTTTAGTTAATCCTGTTAGCTTTACATGTTTGATGCTATAGTCTGTATGCTCGTGAGTATAGTGTGCTAAGACTTCAAGCAGCATGATGTGTAAAACTGGCAGGGCAAACTGAGCTGGCATAGCTGCAGTTTATCTCGGTGGAGCACTTTTGCAAGCCAGGTGCCATGCAGAAAAGCCTTGCACACTTGGGGAATATTTTAAGATATGGCCCTATCGCTTTGCATGTACAAGCAGTTTGAATGGCGCAGCAGTGCATCTGGCGACTTCCTACAAGTCTACATTGCACGTTGCAGCTTCCTACTACAGTGAGAAGACTGTTGCAGAAATTTGTGGGTAGTTCGAAAGGTCTCGTTTGTTCAAAGAAAACTTAGGTTTAGCAGGGGCACTCTTTTTCTTTTTTAGTTGGAAAGTGCCCATTATTTTAATGCATTCTGAATAGTGGTGTACCGATGTTCAAAAAAAAAATTTGAGAAAGTTTTCACCATGTGATCTCATCGCTGTCTGGTGCTTCTGCAAGATTTTGTCATGTGTACTTTGAATCTGTATTTATACCCGGTATCAGCATATATTATGGAGATAAGCGCCATGCTAAGTATGCTCAAATGAATTGAATAGTCGGCTGTGGGAAAGTTTTTCATTGCTTAGCATCATTAATGCGTTGTGTAAAAAGATTTCACTGATAGCATACAAGCGCTGCGCTTTTTTAAAAGCCTTGCACATGGCATGCCCTGAGACTCTCGTTGTTTGAAACAGAAGTACTGGTAAAATGAACTTGTATAGCCCTACCAATGGAGAGATCGCTTATTGTATTGGCAAAAACAAAGCCTGTTTTTCTCATTAAACACTGATTTATATTTTTATTTATTTACAAAGGTCAGTAAAAATGACTGTAGTTGCCCCCAAAGGGCAAAAAAGGCAAAGGTGCATAGGTTCCAAGCTTGTGACCTTTCACTGGTTTACATGGTTAATGGAGTCCACATTTGGTCAAAATGCAGCACACCCTTTTTATTGGCACTTTTTTCTAACTTAGAATGGCTTCGTTTGTACTTGGCAGACAGTAAGAGTTGTCAGCTTATGGACTAGCAGCGCCTACCAGCAAACTGGAGAAGTACCAGGAGCTCCTGGCTCGCAAGGCAGTAAAGGGACTTCACTTAATGAGTTTTCTAAAGACGTACTCTACCTGTTTTTTACAAACAAAACTGTTTAAAATGTCGAAAATGGAGGTGGTTAATTGCAGTTTCACTCATTCCTGTGAAAGCACGGAGGGCTGTTGGCATCATGCCAGAAGCGCTGTTGACTTTTGCTTACCAAAATTGCTAGGGCAGGAACTCGTAACTTCTTTTAATAGCTTCTCGGGTCGAAAAATTCTGCTTACATTATATTCATATCTTCTAGGAATCGGCTGTTGCAGGTTTAACCATTACCGAGAAGGAGCTTTTTGTTCGACTCATCGACGATAACGATAGTGCGTAATACAAATTCTGAGCGCAGCTTTATGTTGAGGCAATACCAACTGTATTCTAAGTTTTGGCTTTTGGCAGGTCTAGCAATGAAACATTTGTTCCATGCTGCTTCAGAAACCGCCAGTACTCGAGCTCTGAGCACACAACTTCGTGCATTACAGTCGTTGCTAACCAAGCGAAATGCTGACAGCCGCTCTACAGCAAGTGAAGTAACCAGCAGCGCACGTGCCCCCTCTGCATGCGTACAAGCTCCAACCAGAGGGCTTGTAACTCGAGGTTGGAGGCCAGTGGCTTGCGATACCGAGCGACTCCATGTCCGCATTTTTATCCCCATTCACTCTATTGTTTAATCTATGCCAGTAGTGACACTGGTCTACACAGGAAGGAGTGCCCAAGAGCTGTGCTCCAAAACATTAAAGAGAATAGCCTGGTCATTTTCGTGCAGAATGCGGCATTGATCAGCATAAAGCAAGTCCTGCTATGGATTAGTTGCAAAAGTAATGCTCAATACTGCTCTAAAAGGGCTTGTCACCAAGATCTTTGCAAAAATGTCAAATGGTAGTTCTACTACTGGATAGGTTGTTACAAGGTTTACTTGTTCTGACCTCAATAACTTCAGTACTGTTCTGCCCAAGTTCAGTCAACCTGAGGCATGATTCAATTGGACTTCAAGTTTGATGCGTCAATAACACTCCCTATGTATTACTTCCCTAGTCTTTCATAATTTTTCAAGAATTTCCGAAGGTTCTTGACAGTGCGTTTGAGGTTGATGCTTTTCACTGACTCCAAGGGTTGTGTGCGAGTTTCAATTTGTATGGTCATGTGCTCGGAGTAACATGAAATAGGGGGTAGTCAGAAATAAGGAGACTTTTGAAGTAGAAAATGACTTGTGTGGAATACAAACCATTTTTTTTTTCATAAACCAAGCAGCTTCGCTATGCGTAAATCAGGCCAAACAGTAATATCTAGTTGGTATGAACAGTTGAGACTTACGAAGATATGAGCATCATCATTTGGAGGCTTGTTCTCACTTTTGAGGCGAGTGAAATTCTGCGAAGAACATATTTTGCCCTTAGAATAACATACACGTAGTGTAATTGTGAAGGTACCCATTGCAAAACCCAGTCTTCGGACATGTACATACCGTATTTACTCGAATAATCCTCGCACTTTTTTTGGCGGAAAACCAATGAAAAGTTGGGGGGTGCGAGAGTTACGAGGGGAAAACTTTCGAAAAGAACGTAGAGAGCAAAAAAGAAAACGAAGTGGCCGCAAATCGGGATTCTCACACCAGCAACTAACAGCAAGCTTTGAGAAGTACTAATTAAAACTTACCTCGACATTAAAAGCACTGATTCAACACAAGGCAAGATTTATTTAAGACACAAAAAGTCGAGAATCAGAATATCATACACAGAGCTTGTGGGCGTTGCGGGCGTAGTGGTAGCGTTCGTCGCTCAACAGGAGCCCTCAAAAGGTAAGCATAGGATGTCAGTATTGGGCTGATGGCTGTTTAACAGAATCGTCTGCAGTTTCCTTCTGAAGAAATAAAGTTTACGACCAATCCCAGTTTTAGGCACACGGCAGGCACACCAACGCGTCTTGGTGGCTTTCAACTGCCATCACCAGTAGCGAACACAAAACTCGTAGACTCCGAAGGGCCTACCGGTGGCCCTGTTGCGTTGTTTAGTGCATGATATATCACTTTCAACTTGAAAGAAGCCGTGTAGCTTCAATATCGCCCCATAACGTGACAAGATTATCGACACAACATACAAAACACGCCGCAACGCACACTTGCCACTTTGGCTGTCTTGAATTGGATTGAATCTCCATGCACTAATAGTACGGTTGATGCTTAAAAGATGGCGCCCTATGACGCGAGCTATCATCAGTGACTGGAACGAGCAGACGACATTATTGCGGCAGTTTTTGGTGGTGCGATAATTACTCGAGGAAAAAAAGAAATCGTATTTTTGTATTGCGATGTGGGGGGTGCGAGAATTATGCGAGTGCGAGGATTATGCGAGTAAATACGATAAGTGCTTGGTAATACGTTGGTGGCACGTACATATTCCCGGTCATGTTAACTGTGACCACTGTGTCTGGAGGAAGGTTCATGAAAAGAACGAGTTGTTGGGGAAACGGGAAATTTGAAGAAATTTAGATTTATTACAATGGTGATTATCAGTACGAATCCTATATTGTCCCTGTGTTGGTGCCTGTGTTGACGTCACTTTCGCAATGATGCACTATGAGCACCCTTTTCATTATTAGTATTGACATCTATATGTTGTAGCATGAGGCAAGGAGGACACGCTTGTGGCTTTTTCGGAAAGGAAATTTATAGTAAAAAAAAAAGATATGTCCCAATCAAGGATAAAAAAAAAAGATATGTCCCTATCAAGGATTTGAAGCTCAGGACAATGTGTTCGAACAAAAACTTTCAACTCTTGATGAGTTCCATCTAGTGCAAAAAAGCTCCTTTCAATTTCTACCCCAGAATAAAAAAAAACAAAAAAAAAAAAACAGGTGCTCTATAACCTCGCAATTTTCCCTGCCGGCGGAAAATGTGCTGGCAAAATTACGAGTACCAAGTTTTCTAAGACATTTGATGAACGAAATTGAGGCAGTGCAACCTAACCTTATATTTGTTACATAGTAAATTACCCTAGCATTCGGTAAAATGCACCTCAAAGAGAAATGGCCCCATACTTAGCAGCAACCTTAATGATATTAGATCTTCCAGAGCAGATACAATGTAACACTGAAAAAATGAACCACTCGGACAGATAGACAAAGGAGAGAAATGTAACACATCAGAACATTGTACAGTATAGACCGCTTATAACGTAAGTCGCGAATATCCGCACTATAAGCGGTACCGCACTATAACCAAAACAACCTTTTTCAAGAGCCGCACTTGCGTAAAACGTGTTGAACATGCAGCTTCGCATGTCCGAAAATTGAAATATGTGATGCGTGCTTGTTAACATTTAAATTTCTGAATGTTAAAAGAATTTAACATCCAAAGATGCGCGTTGCCAATGAAATGAACGCGAAAGGGTGAGGTTGGGGAGGGGGTGTCTAACATATGAAAGCACCATCCCAGAAATTCGCCGACTACTACATCACCTCGATTAAGCGCATTACGCAGAAACTTTGTTGAATCACGTCCAGAATTTAATGCATTGAAAAACTCCAATCATTCAATTTCATGGGCGCACACTCAATTTAAGACATCGCGATCGAATCGTGAACCACTATTTGAGCGCTACAGGTGCCGCCCTCGTTTTCATTTACGATATGTATCCCTTCCCGTCAAGTGCGGCCACCGCAAGTAATTTCATTTATTCAGTATCATACCGCAACTTAGATTTACGCGACCGCTACCAATCGAAGCGCAACCTACGTCCATCAGGCCTAGCTTGCCGTTTGGTATGATGTCGTGCAAACTGTGTCGAAAACGTGAAGATTCGGCATCAAAACGATCACACTAGCAGTCAACCAAGAACAGCGTGCATGATACAAAGTTCGCGTTCGTGGCCGGCACATCAGACACGACAACATGCCAAGCTTACGTACGACAGCGCACTGGCAGCACAAGTGAAAGCTCGCGTCATATAACCGTAAAGGGTTTTCAATTTATGGACAAGGAAGCAAACACGATATTTGTTGCAAGCTCGATAATGACGACGTCTTTCCATACAGGAAACTGTTAAGCACATGCAGTTAAGGATGGGATCGCACGGGCTACGTTGAGCAGCCGCGGCCGAAGCCACGCTAGCGACGTAGTACGTTGTTGCCGCGTCGACGCCGGTGCAAAAGGCTTATTGGTCACCGAGGCAACCGTCCTCCTCCCTTACTCGTCGAGCCCATGCAGTGTCCCGTTGTCTTTTTTTCATTTTCTTTTTCTTCCCTCCGCCTTTTATTCGTTCTCTCCGTGTCCCCTCCTCCTTCGTAACGACCTCGTCGTTCGTTCCCCAGAGGCGCACCCAGCACGCCTCCTTTCAGAAGCACACTCGCTACCCCATTTGTCACAATTTCCGGCAATCGCATTATAACCGGTCTTTGATCTTGGGGGACTGCACAATAAGCGGTATGCGTGTACTTGGTGTTCTATGGGAAGGTAAATGGGAGTAGAAAAAGACCGCATTGTAAGCGGTTCTGCATTATAAGCGGTTACGTTATAAGTGGTCTACACTGTAGCTGTTTCTCCTAGTTTTAACAAAATCCTAGCTCATATATGTCATAGTACTTGGTCCCGGTGTGTTCTCGGTTACTTTCCTAACTTTAGCTGTAGCGTCACAAGATTGCATGTTTCTGTTGTTACTCAATTGAAAATTGTTTGTAATAATGCTGACTGTGGTGCATAATTGGCAAATGTTGAAATATTTCTAGCAGCAGGAATGCTTACTAAGTTATGTATTAGCAGCTTCTCACAGAAATTTCAAAGCATTCAAATTGGTCTGAAAAGGGCATTTTCAATTTGTCAAGTCAAAAGTTCGGCACTTGTGTCTTACCATTCTTTTTCTCTTTTATTAACAGCTATGCATAAATTAGGGTGCAGTCATTTGTTATAGTATCTCAGCAAATGAGCTGAACAAGTGTTTGAACAAACTTAGGCACTGGTAATGGCATACACTGCCTATTACTGTGTATGCTGTGTATGCCATTACTAGAGCTTAAGCTCACAAATGCAAACCAAAATTTTGGTTATAGGTGAAGCAGTGATTGTGTTACGTTGGACTTGGCTAATAAATTACAACTAGTAAGGATGCTCACATGCTGAAATAGTCCAGTGTCTGTGGTGATCTGCTGTTACGCTAGAAGACATGTAATAGTAGTGCTTGTGTACTTACATATAGTCCGATACAACTTAACAAGTCGAAGGCATTTCCTCCTCAAAGGGAAATGCACAGAAGCATGCACCACTCGGGGCACACTCCATGCAGCAGTCGTGAGCGCAACGGCCAGTGACCCCTTTTCCCCCCTTTGGCAGACATTACAGAGTACACAAGCGAGACTATTTGTCTAGCTGTGGCGGCTGCCGTGCTTGGGTCGCCTCTCTGGACTTCTCTAGTTGCATCTGGCTATAGTTGCTGCATATTAAGAATTCCCCTCTTGTATTTCAGAATCAATCCAGTGATACCATTTAGTCTTAGTTGTAGCTTCACAGTCAAGCTTTTCAGTTTGTGGAAGTGCACTGTATTTTTCTTTTTATGCCTATAAATGTGGAGGCCTAGACATTAAACCCTGGTTTAACGCTGTGTTCTGGTAGCCAGAGTTCATCAGTCGTGTGAGTTGTGGATTACTCCATATGTCCTATGTATCAAAATCCGGATTGGCCATTGGCCGAAATTACAGGGCAGGGGAGGGGGGTCTGTGTATTGTAGTGCCAGCTATTGACGAAAATATAATTTTCAAGCACTTGTGACGACGCTAGCCCGGTGTGGGGTTTTGAGCAGCTTGCGAAGAGCACCTCCAGAGTTGGTACTGTGGCAATTTAGTGTTTTGTATTGCTGCTTCCAGATGTCACGACAATTGGCTGGCTTTGTGGAATCTAACCTAGATTGTCTGATTTCAGAACACAGTTACACAACTTGTATTACTGAATAATTCTGCTGAAATACTTCATAAGCCACATTGTACTACATGATAAGTTGTATCGCAAACTCGGTGAAGGTTTGTAGTGTTTTTGCGAGGGGCTACAATTATGAATCTTCATTAGTGTAGCTGAGCACAGAATGTTACTGGCAGCAATGTATGGCCTAAAGGGCCACTCACCAGGCCCCATACTAAATTTATTAAGACCGTGAAAGTTGTTGGTTGTCCAGTGAGGAACATTTTGCCACAAAAATTGTTTGAAGCATCATAAAACGAGGATGACAGGAGGCGAGCTCGAGACCCTTGCCACTTCTCCGCGTAGTCTTCACAAGCTAAATCTCGTCCGTACCCTCTCGGCTATCCGACCAAGAGGTCACGTGCGCATAACGTGACCGAACAAGCCCAGCCCCCATGCATGCGAGCAGTGTTTTTTTTTTTTACCAGCATTGTTTTGAAGTTTACTCCCTGTTTTTGCAGAATTATTTGGCAACACTCGCTTTGACACGGTAGAATAGATGAGCGCAATGAGTGCGCGAACGCGTTGGAGCGTTCCACGGCGATCGTCTGCTCAATGTGCTGACCGCGGAATCGCGCGGGCACGAACATGCGAAACACCGACACATTAGCCCAGCATCCCATTGCAATTCACGGGGGGGGGGGGACACGGAATTAAAGAAAAAAGAACCCTCACATTCTTTTATTGCATCTCATTATTTATCTAGAAATTTATTAATTTCTTCAAGCAACAAATGCATAAACTACGCATGTGTTAAATAATTTTCGCCATGTCACGTGCCACTGTTGGCAACGTCAGAGCATAGTAGTCTACGTAGAGGACCAATGTCACTTCATTGCCGTGTATGTAGGGCCATTCATACGTGCACATCTCATGCCCTCATTTTCTGGGCGCACGCCCGCAAAAGGAAGGGGGAGCAGCGTTCATCTTGAAATTCGAACCATTTCCGTGGCGCGTAGCATTGCAAATTTGGGCAGACGTGATTATGAACGCCTCATCTACGCATTGCGCTTGTCAGCTCGAAATTGTCAGACCTGGTGAGCGGCCCTTTAAGGATTCTCAGTTGTACGATCAGTTCAACCTATGTAACGAAGTGCTTTGGACGTTCGATATACTTCATTTTTGCAAAGGTCATGGATAGCACAGCTCGTGATATGGTCAGGACAACAGGAGTCTTTTATTCGGCGGGTGGCTTTGTTTTAGAGGTACTCGACTGTATATCAGTGCTCAGTTTGCCAAAGGTATCGCTAGCTGCTAATAAACTCTAGCAAATGTCGGTGTCTTCGGGTGGCCGAATTATCTATATGCACTGGATGAGCATGTTTTGCAAGTGGCTTCTTCAGCTCAGATTTGCTATTGAGAGATTAGGCACTGGTAGGGAGCAGGGATCAGAGAAACCATGCGGAGAGAATGCTGTTTTCTTCTCGTAAATAATGCAGGTAAACTGTAATTTTCTTTCCCCACTGTACTCGAAAGAAACCATGGTTTATTTGCACCACTGTACTTGAAAGAAACCATGGTTTATTTGCGGGACCATAGTTCCTATTCCCACCTTGCCCTGTGAACCTGCTCATGTTGCACTTTCAGAACCAAAACCCAAGTTTTCTATGTCTTTGCTTTAGTGTTCGTGTTCATATGACCTCGCATGCCACCATGTTTGTTCTTTCCTTGGATGTCACCACTGCACACCTGCCAACTCTCCCATTTTTTTTTTGCCAGTCCTCCCAATTGCAAGGGTGCACTTGAAGGCCTCTCAAAAAACAGCCTCAACCCTTTTGTAAAAAGAAAGTATTGATAACAAAGACCAGTTGTTCCAAAACTTTTATGGCCTCTGTCTTTCGTATGCAAAACGCTTAAGTTACATTTGCTGCATTGCATTGGTGTTGCACAGGAAAGTTTACCGCTGTTGGGAAGTGGTATTTATTTTTCTCCTGCTGTTTTATGCATTTCCCTAATTTCGAGGACACTGTTTGGCAAGTATGCCATTGTGTGTAATTTCTTGTTTTAATCTGATGTGTCATTGTGCTGGAACACTGCTGTTCACTCTTACTGCTATTGCTAGTGTTTCTGGCTTGCCCACGGCTCCGTCTTTGTCTCTGTGAAGCCTCCTACATATCGAAATGCATGGCAGAAATGTTGGCTGTATGTATGTATATAATTGCACTTTACACAGTGCATAGGTACTGTTTTTTTAATTTGTTATTCACTGCAGGTAAAACACGACACAGGGCTATTCAGTGCTCAGTGAGGTGGGACCAGACAACGCATGCAGTTTCTATGGTCCTTGTTGTTCGTTAGCTGACATTGTCTGGTTCCCTGCAAAGAAAAGCCTTTGGCTACCATATGATGTTGCATGAAGGCCTCCTAGCTCAAAAAAACTTTTCACTGAAAATTCAGCTTTAATTTGAGAAATCTAAATGTAAATGCTATCCTGGTAGTTATCAAGCAAACAATCTTGCCGATGATATCTCTTTGCTCTACAAAATGGCTTCAAAGCAACATGAAGTTGAAGAAAGACCGCAGAAGAAGTGCCTATACCCAAGAAGCTACCAAGTAACATAGCACTACAAGATAAACATTAGATTAAGGTGACTGCAGTCATCTGCACTTCCTCCACATGTCAAATATCAAGAAGTGGGCTGCTGCACAGAGATGAAGCTTAGAGATGGGAGCTAAGAAAAAGGAATTCAGACGTGACTAGTAGATAATGTAACCTTGCGTTTCTTTTTTTTGTGTGTGCGTGGTTCAAGGAACTGCCACTGGAAAAGGGATGTAAAGATTTGAACGGTACTGATTAGCGATGGTTACAGTACTTATTCATATATTGTTCTTAGCTATGCAACATGCACCATACATGATGCTAGATCCTGCAGCAATTATGCATAAGTGTGGAAATCTTTGTGGACATTTTTTATCAGTTGTTGGATTGTTAGTGGACTCCGTGCTAAGAATGGTGATTGATAGGTCTGGTGATAAATTTATACCAGTGCGAGTGAAAAGCTGCCATCAAGTATGAAAGCAGCTATAGGAAGTTCACCTTTTATTTACCAAGGCCATCATCTGGCTGTGCTTTCAGAAATATTCAATCATCTCTTCTGTATGAGGTTGTGTTCATTTGTTGCTATTTTCTCTCAATATTTTATGCTTTGGTCCTATCCGAGCCAAGTTTATGTTTAAGACTCGTATGTCAGCGTTTGCACAGACTTTTGCTGTGTCTGTGTGGTAGAGTTGATGTTTTGTGGCTCGCAGAAAGATGGCAGAACATATTATAGAACAGTGATGGACTCTTAGATTCCTACACATGCAAGAGCATTGACACATATAGCTGTTCCATCACCATGTCTGCCCCACTGCTTGTGAGCATTAACATCTTTTGCTTCATAAGGGGCACTGGAATTTGCCTAAACATTTTTAATGAGAAGCACTATGACCACTTTCACTGTTAATTTGCTGCCAAAATTTCTGATCATTTGGGAGTTCTCCATTATTAGTATCGTGCTTTCACAGTGGAGCGAAGTCACGTTCACTTGAGTGATCATTTTTTTGTATCAGCCCCACTATCAGATTCTGTGACATAAAACACCCTTCTTCTTTTTTTTTCATTGTGATCTCGTGGCTCATAGCGGTCAGTTGTCAAATTTTTGACACTGCGGAGCCCGTATGAATACCAAAGCATCTCTGTGTGCTGAGGCATGCTGAAGGTTTGTCGCATTCTACCTGAATCTCGTCGACGCGTTTAGTTCATGCCATAATTTTTCGCATTGTGTTTGGCCTGGGAAACGAAAGCTCGAGTGCATGTTGTGGCTCGCAGAAACTCTTGAATATTCTGAGTCGCTTCTTATGGTGTACATTGTTTTTCCTACTGTCACAAACTCTTTTTCTTCTTTCTTTTTTTTACACCCCTTCTCAAGAAGGTAGCAGACCAGAGCCTTCCTCTGGTTAACCTCCCTGTCTTTTCTTTACCTTCCCCTCTCTCTCTCTCTTTGGTGCAACAACTAAGAGAAGTCGCTTACTTGTCGAGATTTCTGGTTGTTAGGCATAAAAATGTTAGTTATTGGTTTCTGCATTTAGTTTGTACCCATTTTTCAGAATAAATTGCAATAATGTTCCAGTGCGTGTGTGTAGTCTTTTACTGTTGGTGAAAAACTGGTGTCCTGTGTGACTTTGCATACACCTTGCTGTTCCTCACCTGTAGCACCGAGCTGGACAATTCGAGCATGCATTTTTTTTGCCTGCATACGCAAATTGCACAGCAGGGCATGCCACACCTATCAGACACTTGGAAAATCACAGGCCTTCGAACTTGTACACATATAGTAGTACGTACACCAGTATGCACGTGCCAACATATACAAAGAGATGTCATAGGGCATGCATGTGGCCCTCAAGGTGCACCATTAAACACTTCGTGCTTTGACACAGTCTCTGTTTGATATAGTCAAATTACCACTGCCCCACTATTAGCTGTGCTCAACCAACAGGTAATTTTGCTACAGGGATGGTGCTCCATGTAACAGTGACATTAGATTGTTGTGAGGTTGAATTGTAAGTATACACAAAAAGTGGTTTCTGGAGATCCTGAATGTCACAGGTCTTCTTGGGTAGTGCTTGCGAAACTGCGCCACATTGCCCAGGTATGAATTGATTCGATGAATGCTTGTTCAATCTTTCCCTCGATCCCTAGAATAAGTGCCCACTACAAGGTATTCATGATGTGGACAGAGAGGGACGGGCGAGGCTTGGTAAACTTGTCCGAACGCGAGATCTGCCGCTTGGACTAGCTAGACACCCAACCGTCTTGCATTACTGAACAATGAATTAGATTTGTAAAGCGGTCTTTAAAAGAAAAGCAACCTGTCATCAATTTCTTATGGTACATGAAAAATTTTTATTTATCTATACTGTCAACCCTCACTTGAGGGTCATTACAGGGAGGGAAGCATAGGATATGGAAAGTAAATACAGACATTGATATTTTCAGCAACTTTGAACAATAACACAATAGCATATTCATTGCTCGGCGAAGTAAACATCAAGAGCACATTCAAATTTTTTAACGTCAGAATTTTCAACAATATGTCGCGGCACTTTGTTCCACGCTTCTATAACATCAGGGAAAAAAGATTTGCGAAAGACGTCCGTGCGAGCACCGAAGGGGCGAACTGCCGCGTCATGATTGATCCGGCTGCTGAGCTTATGCGGGGGGGGGGGGGGGGGTGTACGTAAATTGTTCTATTTTTATTTGACCATGCAATATCTGAAAAAATACTTTTAGGCGCTGCTTTTGTCCTCTAATTTCTAGAGATTCCAAACCACTTAGTTTTAACATCTCGGTAACCGAATCAGTTCTTTTATACTTCGAACATATGAATCGCGCGGAAAGTCTCTGAATTCGTTCCAGTTTACCTACTAAATCCTTTTGGTGGGGGCTCCAGGCAGCACAAGCATATTCTAAAACAGGGCGCACAAATGTTTTATATGCAAGCAGCTTGACGTCTTTCGTAGCATTCGGTAATTTAGCACGCAAGAAACGCAGTTTTCTGTAAGAGGCACAGCATGCATTCTCGACATGTGCACGCCATTTCAAATCATTCGTAATATGCACTCCCAAATATTTAAATGCACACACCTGCGGTAAATAATTAGGTCCAATGCTGTACGTAAATGGTAAAACGTGTTTCTTGGTAGTTATATGCGTATATGTTGTCTTAGAATAATTTATTTTTATCTCCCATTTATCGCACCATGTTTGAAAATCATCAAGACAATCATTAATTACAATTTGGTCATTCGCACACGTCACTGGGGCATAGATTAAACAATCATCAGCAAACAATTTAATTTTTACAGGAGGGTTAACAATGTCAACAACATTATTTATATACACCAAGAACAGCAATGGGCCCAACACGTAGCCTTGGGGCACACCGGAATAAACATCAAATGATTCAGACTCAAACCCATCAATTCGTACCAACTGCTTGCGGTTCGTTAAGTATGCCTCAATCCACTTCAGGATATTTTCGTTTACGCCTGTTCGTTTGAGCTTGAAGAGCAATTTATGGTGGGAGACCTTATCGAAGGCTTTTGCAAAGTCTATGCATATCACGCCGACTTGTTCTCTGTTATCTACGGCAGCGGCAAAATCGTGGAGAGTTTCAGTCAGTTGGGATAGCGTGGAAAGCCCTTGCCTAAACCCGTGCTGTTGCCTACATATCAGCCCATTTGTCTCCAAGAAAATAGCCATCTGTTTGGCAATGACGTGTTCAAAAACCTTACTGCAAACACACGTCAGAGACACTGGCCTGTAGTTGCTAAAAAGCATCCTGTCGCCACTTTTAAATACCGGTTTCACAATGGCGCTCAGCCAGTCTTTTGGAAGCGAATGTGTCAAGAGTGATTTTTCGAAGATAATGACTAAGTAAAACGACATCCACTCCGCATACCGCCTCAAAAACACAGTTGGTATTCCATCCAGTCCATTAGCCTTCTTTTCGTTCAAATTAAGTAGCTGCTGAAACACGCCCGCTTGATCAAATGAAACTGGATCCATGGCGCATGTGCAAGTATCGGCCATTTCCTTATCTTCATCCGTGAATGCCATCTTTGTAAATACAGATTGGAAAAAGCGATTGAAACCATTAGCTATATCTTGTTTCTGGGTTACAACATCAGAGCCAACCGCGATATGTTCAATCGCTTCTTTCCGATCGCTCGAGTATAGCCAAAATTTTCTAGGCGAAGTGCGCAAGAACCCAGAAAGCGTTTCATTGAAGAACCTTTTTTTGGACTTGGAGATTTGGATTTTCAACGCTGCTCGTAGTTGGGAAATCTGCTCAGAGTGGCCTTGTAGTAGGTCATGCTTGCCATTTGCTGGCCTTGAGAAATTGAGCAAATAGATAATTATAGTTAAGAGTCGTATCTGTGTTCTTTATGAAGGGCATCGCAAATTGTAGCCAGTGCCTTTGTAAAGGTGTTTGAAAATGGCAAATAGAAATTCGCAAGATTTCTTGTGCATTCGCATAAGACTACTTTGTGGTCAAAGCCGTGTTTTTTTCTCGGTCAACACATTGGTTCTGCACTGCCTCCATCATCAGCCCACCATTTACCAATAGGTAATATGTAATTGCACACATTTTAGCGATTCGTGATGTGATGCATCGTGACGTCATGTGGTGATGTCATCGCGTGATATTCAGGGTTACTAATGTTGATACCGGTGGATGCAAGAGGCTGGTCAATTTTTGCATTTGATAAGATGTCTAACTCTTTTGCCTTAAAAGTCTTTTTCATTCAAATTGTCGGGCAACTTCTAGCGAAGCATCAACATGTGGAAATGTCTGAGGTGACAGATTTGTTTGTGTGAACATTTGCATCCAGTGGGCCATGTTTGTGATACTCCAACTTTTGCTGCTGTAATGTGCGTGCAGAAGTGATGTGCAAAAATAGGTTTTCTAATTTTTGCTATGCTTCCTCTATAAAGTAATTAGGTTGCTACCAGGAGAAAGAAGTGAAATATAACAAGAGTTACAGCAGTGTAAACAGTATCCAGTCACTTTAAAAGCGTGATATAATTTGTTACAAGTGTCCACAAAGGAGACTTTGTTGACAAAAGTGTGAAAAATGCTCTCGTGAGCAAGCTGAAACAAGCAACTTAATGCCGCGGTGGTCTAGTGGCTAAGGTACTCGGCTGCTGACCCGCAGGTCGCGGGTTAAAATCCCGGCTGCGGCGGCTACATTTCCGATGGAGGCGGAAATGTTGTAGGCCCGTGTACTCGGATTTGGGTGCACGTTAAAGAACCCCAGGTGGTCAAAATTTCCGGAGCCCTCCACTACGGTGTCTCTCATAATCATATGGTGGTTTTGGGACGTTAAACCCCACAAATCTAATCTAGAGAATGTAGAGAAGACATGATATTTATATAACACGCACAAATTATGGGCTCATAGGTTGATTGGCAGTCGTAATTGCTAAGATAGCTGCTAGTAGAGCATAGCTATTTTCGGTGTTGCTTTTGAAGACGATAGTCTTTTTTTATAATAGCAGCAATCCCACAAAGCCACTTCTGCTCCCAATGAAGCGTTCCTGTCGCATTACCGTGTAGATTTGAAGCCGGAAAATGTGGTTGTGTTTCGTTACCATTTCATACTTTTATATGAAATGACGAAATACAATTATAGAATAAATGATCTGATTAGTATAGGTGCAAACACATTTCATCATTTCATGTATTCTCTCTATTGAGACACTCTAGTTAAGAATACTCATTTCTTAGTGCTCAAGCCTTTGCACAACAGGCCCCATTTCTAGCTAATTATGTGTGCTGTACAAGATGCTGTTCACTACTAAGGTATGATAGAAGTACAAACAGCACCCTTTCCTCATAAATTGCCTGTGCACTTTTGAGTTTTATATGTAAATTAAAAACTATTTTCCCATTATCTGACCCAAGGATGCTATGAACCCTTTATGTAAGCATGGGATTTGGTTGCATGTGGTTAAACAAACATCACCTGTAAATTACATTGTGGAAATCCTTGAGCAGCCCTCTGATCAATAAAGCTGTGTACATGATACTGTTCACATAGGCTGCCTAGAATCGTATTACAATCCCTCTATCGTCTACTGCCCATGTGTCGCAAAGATGGCTCTTTTCCGGAGGGGAGGAAAATGTAGTAAAGAAGTTGAGTTATGCTCAGTAGGGCAGAATTGAAGGTACCACAGCGGGGAAGAAGGAAGAAAACGACGTTTGGTTGTCTTGGCGCACAGGTTGGTTCCGCCATTACCACTTCACTTCTCGTGACTGCCCTTTTGTTCTATATACCAGTGCTGCTCCTGAACGGCTCATTTTAATATATATGCACACCTTATGGTTGACAAATAAGATAGGTTTGCCCCCCCCCCCCCCTCGTGAAAGAGCTGGTACGCCACCGCATTTCGGGCCCACTTTTCATACATGTATAAGCATAATAGATCACCTAGTATTGCTGAAAACCACGAATCGATGGGTGGTCGTGTTATGGTCTCTAGCCCGAATAACCTCTTGAGTGCTTCCGGAAACAACCAATATTTTATTAAAGTATTAAACATCATTTTGTTATTTCTAAACTATTTATATTTTCTTCCTTGCGCTGCCTTTATGTATTAATGTCTACATTTGCACTAACCGCTGTATTTCTTTTGTTTTCACAAATTTTACGACCGCACGCTTCGTGTCCGATCCCCTGTGGCGGGGTGAGCCATTCTTCCGAGAACCAACGAACGGCTGCTTGGGCCATCTCCCATAGTGGGTAGGAGCCATTATTAAGGAGCAAGCAGGCAAACTGATATTCTGCGTGGATAGGTCGAGATGCCGGCTGGAAAACGCGGTGAGCACCAGACGCACGCGGTCGCGCCGTCATCGGCTCCCGCGACGGTTCAAAGTCGTCCACCTCCTTCGACTACCGACAATGGCAGATGGCGACGGAGTGACTCTTCGCAGCAGCCTCACGCTGCACCGGCCATGCTGTTCGTAAGGCCCGTTCATATGTCGCGTTCCTCTGCCATGAGGGCAGTGAACGAGCTGCCGCCAGACAGGGTGGTCCGCACCGCTGTCCTCCAGCTGGCCAGTCCGGTTCGCGAGCCGTTCTTCCAAGGTCGAGAGAACCAGCCCCCGTCTTTGGCCAGCGCCTTTTTCCCTTCGGACGAAAAAGTGTCGCAGGTATGGACGCATGCATCTTCACATGCTCCATCGCTCGTAATATTGGAAAACAACGCTGGCACAAATTCCGTGGAGGTCACGGGGGTCCAGACTCACCTTGTCTTCAGGCTGTGTGTGTGTGGGGGGGGGGGGGACACATACTCCTTGCATGCCCCCCCCCCCTCTGGAGGTTTATTGTTTAAACGCCATATATCTGAATTGCTCGACCGTGAAGGTAACCATAAGTTGTGTGAGGCTATTGATATCTGAACTACCTCTGGACTGCAGTCGGAGAAGAGTCGTGAACTAATTTCATTGAGGAAGATAACTATAACTTTTATATAGCTAAAATTAACACGTACACTTGAAAAAACGAAATGGCCGCCATCGCAAGAAGGATGTTCCCCCTTGTGATATTTCTGGAATTGCACCCCTGGAAAAGACGGCCTCTCTTGCAGTTTTGCAGTCGATGTCTTTGAGGTGCGCATCTGCTGGCAATGTGAAGTGTAAATTGGGCCTGCAATAATGACACTAGAACTATTCGTGGTAGCTATTGTGGAAACGATATATATTCCTTCATTCTCCTTGTTACAGTTGTAATCATATCCCAACTGCTTGCCGTTCCTGTATTATTTCTAGCATGTGGGGGAACGGCTGTCAGAAGGCCGCGACGCGAAGGGCCTGAGCTGGCTGCAGTGGCTGATGGCTAATTTTCTGATCCTACTCGTGGCAGCCACCGTAGTTCTGGCCCTGTTCGGGCCGCGAATGTTCGCGGGCTCTGAGCGCCAGGTTGGTACCACGGCAGGATCCGTGGTGCTTCCAGAGGCAAGTCTTCGGAAGCCGCCAACCGTCGTGCTACCGCGGCCGATGCACCGCGAAGCAGAAAACGATGGTCGGAAGAGGAACCTGCCGCCCGAAACGAGTGGGAAATCTACACGGCGAAGGACCATCGATAGTTTCAAGAAAGTGACGCGGAGCCGCTAAGAAGCGACGCCATTGGTCGAGGAGCTGAAGAGCGCGACCGATGACTATACCTTCCTCTCGGCAGCTGAGAAAAAGTGAGCACTCTATGTGATGGCATATATGTATACGTCAAAACAATGTTCACACGTGCTTGCATCCAAGCAAACATGCATATTCTTGCAGGGTCGATTAATTAATAGGTTTGTTTAATCGTGCCTTCCTGCTTCTTTGGACCTCATTTAGTGCCTCAAATGCGATGCATGTCCTCGAGGATTCGGGTATTTATTTAGGAATGTGTGGAATCCGGGGCATCTTGAGTTTTCTAGCATACAGTCCAACTCTCACTGCGAAAAAAAAAAGAAAACCGCATGTGTTTGCTTGCGCTTACGCGAGTTTCAAGCAGATAAAGCCCACACTCCCCAGTCCTCACTGTGCGCCATTTTAGAATCATAACGTCTACGAGCTCTTGTTTCAAAAGTTCTGGTATAGACAATGGCGTTGGTGAACCGAGGCGATCGGCGTGGAAGCCAGTGCTCTACCGCAGAGCTACTAAAGTGCTGATTGGTTGATAAGTGGGGTTTAACGTCCCAAAGCCACTATGTGATTATGAGAGACGCCGTAGTGGAGGGCTCTGGAAATTTAGACCACGTAGGGTTCTTGAACGTGAACCCAAATTACTTCAGCGCTTGCAAGTGTTTTGGTATAAAAGGCCTACACGAACCGCATTCATGTATAGCGCGGAAAATCGTATCGAGGCATTCAATATTGTGTTGCATAAGCGTATAATCGGGCCAGGTGTCTCATCTCGTGAACTGCGCAAAGAGCGGGTGGTTCACTCGTTTAACCTGTCACTTGATGGTTCACTTCTTTAAACTCATTTGTTTAACCTGTCGCCGGCTCAAGATCCACGTCTTCGAGTTTAAATTTTTACTCGTACCTTTCCTTCAGTAAAGAAATTAGTTTATTCCCCCGAATGGCTTGCGCCAAGCTGCCGAGGAACCCAGCAGGCAAACAACCAGCTGCATGGTATCGGACGCCCAAAAGTCCCTCGAAGACAAGCGCTTACTCGAGCCGAACTCCCATGAACAACTTTTTCAAGTATTGATCGAATAACCTCGGTACGGAAGTTCATTGCCTCTCAAATTGATGGCTGTAGATTTTCAAATCCCTTAGCGAAACATGCGATTTCTCCTCGTTCGTCCTAATAAGTGTTCCGGAACCACCGTGTGGCAAAACGGCAAGTGTTTGGCAAAGGGGCAAGAAGCTACTTTTGCGAGTGTTGTGACCAGGAGCGCGCATTAAGAAATGTCTTCCCTGGATTCCGGTGTGATTCTGGTGCGCACTAGTGTGGTTTCGGTGTGCTATCAGATAATTTTACCACACTGCAGAGCGCGGCGCCCACGGCAGCACGTGAGAAGGAGAGCGTCTGATCATGATGCCGCTCATGATATGTGGCGGTACAGCAATCTGATGTATACTACGAACAGCATATACAAGGCATTGATATAACTGGCAGCGAAGGCTCCATAGAAGCCCTTACGTTCAGAATATGCCGGCTGATTAACTGCTCATGCGGCTTAACGCCATCCCTGTGAAGAGAGAACACTTCCGTTCTGGCGGAACAAAAAATAAAGCGGATGTGACGCGATAGTTGGTGAACAGATGATGTCATTTTGTGCGCGCTAGCGCGAAAGTTAATCTCAAATTACTTTTCGTAGGCCCTGGTCGCTGAGGACTTGCACTAAGGAGGTCTCCGGTGAGTTCTCCGTGAGCGTGCTTCAAGTCAACGCCAGCTAATCTAATACCAACTGATGACTAGATAATGGTGTCTTAAGTGTATACTACTGTTCACTATGACTCAGTTCAGATCAGTTTATTACCTTAAAGGCCACCCTTTCTAGGAGGGGCATTACATAAGGGGTGGGGTTTTATTTAGGTTAACAATAAGCAGTAAGAGTTGTTTTAGCATTGAAGATGATCAATAATACGGTCTTGAAAGGCAGATGAGGCGATGTCCCGGGGGAGGTCGTTCCAGTCCGTGGCTGCTCGAAAAAAGAACGAGGCAGAAAAAGCAGTGGTGCGCGAAGATGGGCGGGAAACCTGAAATGAATGACTGGTTCGATGAGATATGCGTGCTGCGGCTACTATATAAGGAGGCCGATTGAGGGAAGAATGAAATAATTTGTGATAAAGCACGAGAGTTGCAGTGCGGCGCCGCAAAGAAAGGAGTGGCAGAAAGGAGTGACTCGGTTTCACGAACAAACTTGTTCTCTGAACTTTTTTTCGGCGTTCGTCGCATCTTTTGCAGATGGATTAATGCAACCAACAGCGTATATACCTGCCACATCTGCAGCGTTGCTTATTTGCATCACCCATCCACAGTGCTTGTGTTCTTCAGATTTTACAGGAAGAAATGACGCCTAGTCATGCGAAAATTACGACCTTTCACTTTTATTCAATGCCCACAGTAACTCAAATTGTCCCGCCACGGTAGTCTAGTGGCTAGGTACTCAGCTGCTGACCCGGAAGTCGCGGGATCGAATCCCGGCTGCGGCGGCTGCATTTTAGATGGCGGCGAAAATTATGTAGGCTGGTGTGCTTAGATTTAGGTGCACGTTCAGAACGCTAAGTCGTAGTGATTTCCGGAGCTATCCATTACGGCGTCTCTCAATCATATGGTGGTTTTGGGACGTTAATTCCCACATATCAATCAATCAACAATAACTCAAATTTATTACGCTGCACACGACGGAAATGAGCAGAAACAAGTCTGCAGATGATGTTTTTTACATTATGCTTTGATAATACGGTTACGTGTGCGAATACAGAGATGCTAATCGTAGCGTGATAGATAACTTGGCGATCTGCTCACCGATAACGGGAATAATAGCACGCATTGCATGCTCAAAAAGGAAACTGGGCTGCAGGAATACTGACTGATGAAGCTCCAGCGAGCACAGCAATACCAATCATTGCCCTTGTTTTTTGACGGAAAGACGCGGGTTATCAGGCATACGCTTGTTGCATCTGCGTCCTTGCACAGCACATCGTTTCCGCAGGTTCCGACGAAAGCACTCAGCTTCAAATGTAATCTACACCGTTCCGCGGCCGGTTGGATACTTCACTCAAGACCACGGTGCAAGAATACTTTAGGTGAGCGAACTCCGGGACTATCCGCTGTCTGATAATGTTCTGCTTCCAAGGACTCGAGAGATGGCGCTACATACTTTGCCCCCCCCCCCCCCCCACCTTTCGGTGTAGGAAAGCCCCGTTACAGTGTACACTTCTAGCACTCTCTAGCCCTGTATCGTAAAAAAGTAGCGGCGCTTATTTATCGTCGCCGCAACACCCTCGCTGCGCAGTCAACCCTCCTCCCTTATCACCCCATCTTTCGCGGCGCCGCTCTATGCGTGTCACGTGGTTGATATCGCGCGATAACCCGGTTTTCTCACATTTGGAAACCGTCGCCCACGTGCCGGATGCGCTTTGCACAGTTTTCGGAATTAGCCAGCAGCCCGCCATGGTCTTCCGTCCGGTGAGCCATCTATCGGCATGCAGCAAACGAAAACATAATCGGTCCCTCCCCGTGCAGCACTCGCTCTTAAAGCATTCTTGCACCGTGCTCAAAACGTGCACAGTGACGAAACGCACCTCGCAATTTTGCGCTCAGCAGAGAATGTAAGCAAGTGCGGAACACTGAAGAAACACGTGAGGGGGTGCGCAATCAGGCCCCGTAAACTCAGGGCTAGCTTCGGTTTCAAAGAGCATGCACGCTCGTAGCGGTTGCCGGGCATTCAAGCATTCGGTTGAACGGAGTGAGGTTGATGTAAATGTTCGCATTTATAGGCTTTTACAAGTTTCTACAAATAGAAAATATGATACCCCTGTAAAGAACTTCTCATGTGTTTATGTGCTTTTTCTTATTCCTTATTTTGTGAATTTCAAATCAGGCGAAGCGCGGAAAGTGATTGACTGCGTTCGTAGCGCTTGTCTCCGCTCCTTCTCGTCCCTCGATCAGCTATATTAGAAGTTGGACCGCGCTCAGTTATATCGCTCGGTTGGCGTGTCAACTACGGGAAAGATAAAGACAGCAAGTTGTGGCAGGCAGAGAACGGAAGCCGCAGTGAGCAATACCGAACAAGTCAACGACGCATTCGTGGAAGATAACTTCATCTGGCAACACATGTTTTCCGCGGCTCTGCGGTGTGCTAAACCGAGAATTTCTTGTTCTCCGATGGTTTTTCAGAGTTTCCCAAAAGCAACGGGTGAGCAGAAGAATTCGAACTCAGTATTTGAGCTGGTATTCTTCTTTAAGCATAAGTACATATGAGTAAACCCAGTTCTCTGCAAACCTGACTCGACTGACAGGAGTGCAGTGTCACTTGATTATTTGGTGAAGATGGCAGACACGCTCCTGTCCGGAAAATGCGTTTGTTGAAAGGCTTGAACTCAAGTTGGCTCGGCTAGATAGTCTTAGTTTGTTTTATTTTTTGGCGTGTAGTTCAAATGATGTCAAGTATTTATAGACTACTTCCTACTCCTAAAATTCCTGTAACAGTGGTATCAAAATTTGTGAGTTTTTATTTCTAATAGTGTCACTCAAATACACGTGATGCACTAAATGCTTCTAAAATTGTTACAGAGAATGTCGACAGATCCAATGGTATGTCGATCCAATGAATTAAGTAAACTTTTCCTCGTCAAGGCAACGCTGTTGCCCTGATGAAGACAAGTCAACTTGCCGAAACACTGATTGATTGATATATGGGGTTTAACGTCCCAAAACCACCATATGATTATGAGAGACGCCGTAGTGGAGGGCTCCGGAAATTTCGACCACCTGGGGTTCTTTAACGTGCGCCCAAATCTGAGCACACGGGCCTACAACATTTGCGCCTCCATCGGAAATGCAGCCGCCGCAGCCGGGATTTGATCCCGCGACCTGCAGGTCAGCAGCTGAGTACAACTTGCCGAAACACTGTTTCCAGTGACGTTCCTTCTCGAAAACTTCTGATCAATTCAAACCGCTCTGTGCCTCTAAACTTCAGTCTTGTTTGGTGCTCAATATCTGTAAGAAAGCTATGCGCGCCGTCATAACAAACGTGATTGAGTCAAATACGATGTGTACTTCTCGCGATTGTTTTATAATTTTCGCATTGGTTCGGATACTGTGGGTTTAACGTTTGCTCATTGTGTCCGTGTATATGTCAGTTGTAAGTTAAAGCTGATTTTATAGATTCACACTACGTGTATGTCTATTTTTAATACAAAACCTGCAATAAAAAAGTTCATTTTATTTGTGCCGATTGAGTCTCGTCTTACTGAAAAATCAGTCAGCTTAAGTTTTGCCTCTTGAGAAAACACGAACAAAATTAAAAAAAAGATTAACAATATTTCACGAATGGCAGCATGACCGAAGCGGGCAGCGGACTTGAAAAAGAAGGCATGAGCGCATTCCGCTTGCATGCGATGTGGGAAAGGAGGGCTTCCGTGTAACCGTCCGCCTCGAGATTTTTGTTCTTGCCCTCTATTTCAGGACGTCATCAGTGACGTCAGGAAATGAATTTTCTGTTCGTGATTTATTTCTAGTGTGATGCCCGGCAACCGCCAGTGGTAAAAGCGGCGCTGCCGAGTGCGAATACATGGGAGGTATCAGAGTTACTGTATGTGTTCCTTCCGTAGCATATATACAGTAACTCTTAAGGTTTATATGGAGTCTCCGCCTCCTGGTGGCAATTCTGCTCGGATCTACACGCTCCGTTCACGATCCAGCCGAACGCTGCTTCGAGTTTATTATCATGACCAATGAGTGCAGAAATACACCATGTAATCGGCTGAGAACGTCGGCGCAATTTAACGGGTATGCTTCACACTGCTGTCCGCTATGTTTCGCAGAAAGGTCTCGTACAAATAAACTCTCGTACAAAAAACGTACAAAAAACGTACAAAAAAGGTCTCGTTTACAAATAAACTAAAGTAGATGCAGGCTATTGACTTCAAGTGTCGCAAAGTGTGTAACATTTAGAGCATTTTTCGTTGCTTTCTTTCATTTATTTCATTAATATGAGTGATACGGTGCATAAACAGGGACGATGTATACATTGCGAGCTGCATATATGATCACCGTTTCATGTACAAGTATGGAAATACACCAAGCAATGTTGTCTCACCTCGAAAACAAGGAAGACGCAACTAGAAAATATTACGTGCCTAACAAAAAGTGAGCACCAGTACGGCTGATATTGAATTACAAAGAAGCCATTTTATTCTTTGATGATCTCCATAAATGCTTGCAGGGTGGTCAAGTGGAATTCTTATTACATCCTGTGTTTTGTTGCAACATATGATAATCGGTGTACCATTTGACACGTTCTTGCTCATATGTTTGAGTAGCCTGTGTAAAACTAGCCTGCAAGAAAGAAATACCAATCAGAGCAGTTTTTGAACAGTACATTTTGCTCGCACTTGGGCGTTGAGAAAGCATTCACGTTTGCCAATATCGCGTGCTAGTCCGTGTGTAGCGCACACTCCAGGGTCATTGGCGGACAAGTCAGTGCTGGCATTCCCAAGGCCATAGCAGGCATTACGATTAAGTAAATTGTGAAATAGCGCCGCGGAATAAGGGAAGACTGAAGGCGAATGACCACATTCCTGCTTTTTTTTTTAAACTTTAGCGGTGATTGGCGGGAGGGGGTTTCAGCTGCCGTAGCGAACGAATGCACGAGCTAAATAAATCGCTGAAGTCCTGCGACTTTTATTGCAAAACACAACATGGAGATATACTCTTGTCACAGCTTATATGTATACATGCACGTTTCAGATATGTTCTCGAAACGTGTCCTCGTTGCCACCTTTCAACTCAAAGCTGAGCTATTGCCACTATGTTTCTTGCGTGAACGATGACACGACAGTTATAGCAGCGTAAAAGTACTTGATCTACGCAGTACTTCATCTAGTCATCGTCCTTTTTCTCACTATGCTCATTCGTCATGAATGGGAGACAACGTGCATAACCGGCTGTTCACGCCGCTTCTTTCAAGCGTATGTTGGCAAGCGTTGTCATCCCGAAGCGTGCAGAAGTGCACAGAACCGGGCTCTCAGGACAGCTGCTGTTACGTAGCTCTTGAAACCCCAAGTGGGAACATCAGTGAGGCCTCGGATTAGCACGGGATAACGTGCGCAATGGGCACGACAAATCTGTCCCGCCTCCTTTGATTCTTTTCACAGAAGGGACGACTGCTGAATGTTGGCGGGAGATGGCGACAGGCCTTTGCCGTCGGACGCTCTTCTTGACAGGAACTGCGAGATGCATGATAGTGTCATCAAGTCAGCTGCCTCGCATAAGATAAACAAAAGAAGCACCTTATAATAAATAATACAGGTGTCATATTGAAAACATTGTGGCAACACGAGGATGCAGAAAGACGGAACAGGTGAATCCCAACCAACGTGACCAAATGTCAACTAAAGTTCCACGAGAAAATTTTCCCCTCAAAAGTTCTCCTTTTAAGTCGGCGTTTTCGCATTTTCTATCGTTGCATAGACAGAAATCGCGAGGTGACATTGCGGCCACCTAAAGGTAGTGACTAATAGTCTACAGCTAAAGTGGTTGCTTGGGCATGTTCGTACGACATATTGAAGGGAAACAAAAAGACCAGGCAATCTTCGACTGTCATTTTCTTTCTTTTTTTGTTTTAAGTGCACACGTATATATTGCGTGGTTTGATGGCTAAACTTTTGTCGTAAGTCAGCGCTGTTCTCTGCTTGAACTTCTTTGGCTGGTATTTCGTCTTTCGCGGTGTTTTTCTCCAACGATAGTTTGGAGCTTTTGTTGAAGTGTATATCGTTTCGTGCATATGACGTCATAATTATACACGGATAAATGACGTGGGAACTACACCTGTATCACGAAAAAAAAAACGGCATCATACGTAACAGGAAAAAAAAAACTATTACAATTTCATCTTGTGAATGCGAACTATCAACGAAGCTTTATCTTGCCACACAGGGCAGCAATAAAAAGCGTAATATCAGTCACATTTAGTCCAGGTTTGAGATGTGTTGGCAAAAAAGAAAATACTGCAAAGCGTGCCGCTGATCAGTTAATTATGTCTATTATTTCAGTGCAGGGGTGTTTATGTTCCATTGCTTTTGATATCACCATTAGCTATACTTCAATCATTTAAGCAAGGCATTTTTAGCAGCTTACTGGAAACGATGTAAGAAAATGAAAACAGCTCTTCTAATTTGAAATAATATCCAGAATTTTACGTCATAAACCCACGATATGATTGCGAGAGAGGCCGTAGTACAAGGCTCCGGCAAGTTCGACCATTTGGTGCTTTTAACGAGCCCTGGCATAGCTCAAGACGACCCTCATACTTCGCCTCCGTCGCAATGTGAACTCTGCGACCGGAATTGAACCCACGACCTTCGGGTTAGTAGCCGAGCAGCGCTACACAGCACGGTTGACAAAACATGCTCTTCCGTTCACGTGCAACAGTAGAGCAAGTTGGCAGAAAGTTTTAACCACTGGAAACGGATGCCCTCATTGGATGAGGGTGTGTTGGTCTTATAACGTGGTCTTGTCTTGTCTTTACCACTCACAGAAGGTGTCTTTTTAAGTATTAGTGCATGTTTCAGATTTCGGCACTGAAAGGAACTCACAGTGATGGTAGAGTTAGCGAGGGACATACGGCGCCATTCCTTTGTAGCGCAAGGAGTTTGTGACAGCACTCTGCGAAGAACTGTAAGGACCTGTTGGGAAGGTAAGAGTAGTCAGCTCGTAAACAGTCGAGAAACGAATATGGAATCTCTTGTTTTACGTTTAACATTTATTAATAGTTTTTTCGTAGCATCTAAAGAAGGACAAAAAAAAAAAAAAACCGCAGGCCTGCGTGGAAGGAGCAGCACAGTCACAGCAAAAGCTAGAAGAGCGGTCTTTCAGAGCCTTTTCGAGCCTTTTCTTAACACTCGTTCAGTAACTGCTGCAAGCACACTTGCCTAATACCCACTACGGTATTAATATTAAAAACTTTGGGTAATAGGCCGGCATTCGCTATGCTATTTTTCATCCTTCTTCTGAGAAGCGTGGTATCTGATAAACAAGGAATTTTGTGCCAATTGTTCAAGCAGTGGCTGACGACGATGACGAATTATGCCTGAAGAGGGTATGTGCCACAGTTAATACCTGACCAAAAACAAGCTTTTGTAATGGGTTGGATCATTCGATGACCCACTCGTTACGCTATTCGCATTGTGCGACTACTGCTTGTTCTTTTGCTGTTTTAAAACATTTCATATGTGGTATTAACGCGATTGCTTTCACGACATCAAGCCTACCTAAACAAGATTGCCAACGAGTCACAAGTACCGGCAGGGCTTAGTGGGATGATACTGGGCCAGCACCCAGCGGACCCGGGTTCAAGCCCCACTGTGTCACTGGTACTAGGTCTTTTTTCTAATTTCGCGCGATGTAGTTATTGACACCGGTGGTGGTGGTGGCGGACAACTACGGCGCTGCGCGTGACCCGAGTTGGGATCTCATAACAGCTTTCGCTCTAATAATAGGAGAATTAGTGGCCGTTCATGAGCTTACGTAATACTGTGCACTGTCTCTCATTACCCATGAGTATAGAGATTGGCATGATTCAGTAGGCAACTCCGGTATCACTGATTGCTTTGACCCTTCCCAGGTTTCGAGTCAGTGGAGCTGTTATCCAACACGCTTAACAATAGAGAGCTACAAAACTTTATGCTACTTTTTTATGGTGTACTGTGTTTCGCTGTACTACATTCTTTGCCTTGGTATGAGGACCGTGTACACCTACCTGGTTATTTATTAGACCGACCGAGTATGGTTTCGAAGCTCTTTGCCTATATTCATTAACATTGTTTTGTACGACTTATGTTGATGTTGGCTCTCACAGTCGGTTGGCTAACGACCAGTTCATATAAGGTCACCTTCGTCAGCCAGAAAAAAAAAAGTTTTTGCCATTAAATTCACGCTGCTCCGTCGTGAGTTATAAACTTCTAGCATGGTTTCTAACTTTGTTCTGTTACCACACAGAAGGGGGCTTAGGTTAGGCTAGTTTAGGTATGTGCTAACAGAGCGTTTGTCGGCATATAGGACACTCACAAGGTGGACGCGACGATGAGACCAGCACTGTTATTTTGCGCCTTTATCTACGTCAGCCACAACACTCAAGCAAGCCCACAAGGAACTCTCCCCATGCACTACTACCAGAGTGCTTTGGTATTTTCAAAGCTGCGTGGCTTACCGATGCAGTCGTCACGCTTACAAATGATATGTTCCCCATTTCTCCACGAAAAGTATGTACATCAAAAAATAATTTGGTATAAATATGGTTTTGTTTATCTGTCTTGTTCCATGGCTTTGCTGCCAGTTCTTTTTTTTTCTGTCATGAAATAGACTCATGCTCTCGTCCCGTGCTCATGAAGCATCGTCTAATGTTTTCGCCAGCGCTTCCATCGTATTTTTTCATTGTGGTTGTTATCACGTATCCGGTGACCCTGTCCCATGCACCGTAAAACAACATACGTCATCATTACAATTTACGTAATTATTGGCAACACATTGAGAAACTGTTTGGGTACGAGGATATAGAACCAGAAAGTACCAATAAAAATATCATGCTTACTGCCATAACCTACTTAAAATGTTGAAAGAAAATTTTATAACACACAGCACTCACCTCTTCATTAAAGAAGCAATACAGCATTGATACGCAAAGACCCTGTAACGAAAAGGCAAAGTAGAGTACCGAATATGGAATGAAAGAACACATTTCTGCACGCCTGTTTTCTGTGGATTACAATGAAAAAAAGAAAAGCTAAACGGGAATCAATGTTATGCGAAGCATGCGTGCGGAGGAAAGGTGAGCGGGTTGCAATTTTTTGTTTAGTGACACGCCTTGAAATGACACCAAAAATGTACAAATGTCGCACGCGTAGACATACGTTGAAGAGTTACAGATGTGTATATAACCAGTTGTTTGCGCTAGCGCAACGATGCCAACTGGAACATTTGTATTAGGAACACCAGAAGCTGATATTAAGCGCTGATGCTCGCGAAGATGCTTGCCCTAAACACTGCTACATAAACCAACTTTAGCGCATGGCGACTAACTACATTTGACGTTAACCCGACGTGAGTACATCAAAAGAGTACACATTTAATGTTTATAAAATTGTGTAGGCTTCACTGCAAGCACTGTTGACGTTTCACAAATATCAGCGTCTATTTGAGAAGTAGAGAAGCAGAATACTTGGGTTCGATTCCAGCTATAGGACCCTGACATTCATTTTTTGCACTCGTTGAGTCGACGCTACCGACGTCGGGTATTTCTTTACACTCGCGCGTTAAAATGGTCCATGTGTGTTCTCGTCGTTCCTGGGTAGATACTAAGTGTCAATCGCCTGTGGCACATACCCGCATACCAGTGGCACATACCCGCCCGTGGGTATGTGCCACTGTCTGGCGAGAAGTGTTTGACGAAGTACGCGATGCGATTGTGACAGTATTCATGTCTTGACCAGCTTGTCGTATTCGTCAAACCATCTTACCCTTCCATGCCAATTTTGGTTCACGCCAAGTTAAGGGGGTGACCACGTAAGCACCCAACACAAGCGGCTAAATAGAGAGATAGATACGCTCAAAGTCACCGAAGATCTCTAAGAATGCTTCGCATTTAAAACACCACACCCCATCGCTGTGTTCGGTTTCTACGACTCTATCATTGTGCATATTGCTTCAACATACGAAATACTTAGGTGTTGATTGGATGCTACTTCCTTTGTTAGCATGAAAGTATTTTATGCCAGGGTTTACCATATGGCTCCGTTGACGTATTTCTGTGACGGATACGACGTTGTATAATATGCACCAACACATGATCAGGAAAAAAGAAGAAAAAGTTCCCGATGCTGAAAGTCGGACCTATACGACACCTCCCTTCACAATGCGCGGCTGGAAGTCACTCGGCCACGGAGCATAGGTTCTTCACCTTACTAAAAGTGAACTATTCATATACACCATTTAGCGTTGGCAGTACTAAGAGGTTGGTGGCTTCAGCATGTTCTTGTTATCACTAGCTAGATGGCGTGAAGGGCGTGGACGTTGCTCTATACAAGTTTGTCGCCGCACGCGTTGCGAAGCACGCGCGCCTCTACCCTGCGTGGTCTCTCGTGCGCACGTGCTTATCTCGAGATGGGAGTGGTTTGTACGTCTTGGGATTTCACAGCAAGTTTCCCTTGAACTTAGAATGAGCATGAAGGTCACTTCGCTCGCGGCCGTGGCCACTTTTGGAAAAGGAGCGCGCTGCTCACACACAGAGAAATAACCATTGTGGCAGCTGTTCGCGCTCGTCTATAGTGTTTGTTCTTTTTGCGCGCCCTTTCTGTGTGAGAAGCTTGCTGCAACTTTTCAGCTGCTTGCCATTCTTCACGCGACATTGCAATTTGTTGCTATAGCTTCACTTTGGTGGCGAAACAATGAACACTACTCTACCTCTGTTAAGACAAGTTAAGACAAGTTTCACTTTCGTGTTATGCCGATTCGTATGAAAGCGAGATCAACCACGCTTTTTATTATATGACCGCGTAAAACTTTACACGACCTGACCTAGCTAGCAGTCGTGTTTGACGATCAGAAAGCACTGTGTCTTGCTTCTATAAAAGACATGTTTTTTTATATTTACATATTCCACGAGTGCATCTCACCGCAGCCTACGGCAGTGTTCATTTCAAGGCTGTATGCTAGCCTGGAGCAAAATTGTTTAAGGCCTATACGCCGGAAAAAAATTTCTGTGGGTACGATTAGCAAACTAAGTGGCCATTTTGATAAGGCCAAAACATGAGCAAATTTTGTCAGGGAACATTGATGGGAAGAAGTGGCAACACAGTAACAACGCTTCAGCGTATTGTCTATGTTCTTGCTTTCAATCATATGGGGTATAGAGAGGCCCGTAGGCAGGAGTTTTTGAAGTGAGAAGAATGGGGAAGTGCACTTGCTGAAGGCCTTGAAAAACATATTTTCACTATTTATTCTCGGCAAAAAACTCCCCCTCATCCATATTAGGGACGCAAAGGCCAAGACTTTTTTCGCAGTCATTATTACGTGGTTCCATCCCTCACGAGTGGCGCAAAGCGAAAGCTTTACCTGTCTTCGAATCAGGCGATCCCTCCGATCTCCTTGACTACAGACCAATTTCTTTGACTTGCACTTTCTCAAAGCTCCTAGAACATGTTATCCACTCACAGATCATTGATTATCTCAAAGATCACAACAACATTTTCAAACAGCAGCATGGTTTTCGCAAGGGTTTCTCTTGTGAGACTCAGCTTGGAGGATTTACTAACGACCTATACTTGCCTATATGGACAACGGGTTTCAGGTTGACGCTTGATTTCTCGACTTCTCGAAGGCTTATAAGTGTGGCAGCTCGGGCTAGTTGGTATGGCATGACGATAGTTATAGCGCGAGAACAAAACGACGACACAGAGGCAAGTGTCCATCGTGTCTTTCTTGTCTCTGTGTCGTCGTTTTGTTCTTGAAGGCATTTGATCGTGTCCCTCACTACAGATAAATACTCAAGTTAGCGCATCTCAACATTGGTTCCACGGTCGTTGCATGTGTAAAAGACATTCTCTCCTCTCGCATCCGATTCACATCCGTAAACGGTTCTAACTCTTCAACGGCGCAGGTCACATCCGGCGTACCAAAAAGGAGCGTGCTAGACCCTCTGCTATTTCTCATATTTATCAATGATTTACTGAATGTAATTTCTTCTCACATTAGATTATTCGCCGACGACTGCGTTCTGTATCGTGCCATCAGAAGTGACGAGGACCACGGAGCCCTGCAAGTTGATCTCGAATCCATCAATTCATGGTGCTCATCATGGCAAATGAAGCTAAATCACTGCACGGCTAAAATCGTCTCGTTTACACGAAATACTTGCCGCCTCCTGACCACATGTACACTTAATCGCATACTCGCAGACTCAGTGACTTCATACAAATATCTAGGACTTCACTTCCTATATGATCTCTCCTGGAACCGATCACATTCTTGCAGCTGCTAACCGCTCCATCGGGATGTCAAAACGCAAACTACGTCATGCTCCTACGCATGTGCGAAAACTCGCGTATATTGCCTTTATCCGCACGAAAATTGAGTGCGCTTCAGCCATATGGGATCCGGATCTAGCATACACCATTAATAACATATAATCCTGGCAGAACCGTGCTGCTCATTTCATTTGTTCCGAATACTCTCGTTTCACTAGCGTCACTGCCTTAAAAGCTCGTGCTGGTCTTGTTCACCTATACCATCGTCGAAAACGTGCTCGCTTATCTCTTTTTATAAAAACTATCATCACCAATTGCTTCATGATAATTTTTTCCCAGTCCCCCTTAGCAATCTTTCCTCGCCGTGACCATCCTTTGTAGGTCAGACGCATAACATGCCGCACCTCATCATTCGCTAATTAGTTCATACCAAAAACTATCACTCAATGGAACCAGCTGCCTCGAGCTACTGCAATAGAAAGAATCACTGGAAAATGTATTGAACCTTTCAAAATTATAACGAAGTTTAGCATTTTGTGCTGTTCTCCTCAACAGATTTCGTTTTCTTTTTTTGGTCCATCTTTATGTAAGTCTGTTACCTTTCAATGCGTTTTTAGTTGTTTACTTTTCTATATTTCGAACAGACGTTATGTTATTGTGTTGCTCTTTTCATATGCACATGTTATATGTTTTGTTTGCACTTTTTTATGCTTGATGTGTATCAATTGCATTATTTCTTTTAAACCCACCCCTCTATGTAATACCCTCCCAGTGAGGGCCTTTAGGGGTTTCTTGAAATAAATAAATAAACGCACTCTGCTGGTTACGAGCCTGGCTGCAGAATTGTTATTGTGAAGTGAGGGTAACAATGGCATGACCTTGTTATGTAAATGTTCTCATTTGTGAGTTGATCCCCTCACTTTGCATGAAAGAACTAGGTCGCAGAATTAAGCTACAACACTTTGAAGCGAAGAAGGCAGCCCACTTGTAAAGACGTGACGAGGGCCGAGAAGATCTCGTACGTCAGGCAGATGTGATCCCTCTCTGGGCGGAACGGCAACACCACGTAGTGAAGGCCCAGCAGCGGAAGGAGAATCAGTGTGGCACGCACGGCTTTCCTGAAGAACACAGGGAGGCGCACAAATAAGACTTCAATGTTTGACGATTGTGCTCGTGTTATTACACTTTTCGCCCCATTGTAAGTGTTGCGGATTATTCATCTATATTTTTGTGAGAACGAATGGCACTGGTGAAACAGTCTTGTCGAGATGGGAAGGAAGGAAGCAAGAAACAAAGAAAGAAAGAAAGATAGAAAGAGAGAAGAAAGAAAGAAAGAAAGAAAGAAAGAAAGAAAATTGGCAGATCTCCCGTACAGTAGGAATCAATGATATGCAAAGCATGAACGAAAATGTTGATATGCCATTTTAGAATCAGCACAGTGTTACGAAGTTGAGGTAAATGATGCTGCATATGACTTCCGTGTCATGATTATCATGTTTGGATGTGCCATTTACCTTCGTCATCTATTCATGTCACGTGACACCAAATTGAGTATATTTGGAGCTAGCGAAACGACCGCGAGCGCTCTGTGAGTGTGGTATGTTGTCATGTTCTTACATGACACGCCAGTCAGGACTATCATGTTTGCACCCGTCATATATTTTGTCATCCATTGACGTACCATAATACCAAATGTGGTATATATGACGCTAGCGAAACGACCGCGAGTGCATCATGAGCATGGCATGTAGTCATGTTGTTATACGGGACACATGTCATGATTTTCATGTTAGGGTCTGTCGCTGGTGTTCGCCATGCAATCATGTCATACCATACCAGATTTCAAACATGCCATGTGAACGAAACCACCACAAGAGCTGCAGGACCATGGAATGTAAATCATGACATTCAGGACATAATATCATACAGCATATCGTCTTCTCTGTTCGTTTTTTCTTTCTCATTTCGTGTGATAGCGATTAGGGACAACGACGGCGGCGGAGAACTGCGCCACCAAAACCGGCTGCTGTGATCTCATTAACGCTTTCACTGTCAAAGTCTTATTCACACTGGTGCCCGATCACGACTGTCGACTAGGAAGCGACTCACCGTGACTTGATGTTCACATTGGTGGTGGGACCAGCCAGTGACCCCACCAAGATGTCTCGCGATTTTGTGCAGTTGAGGTCTTCTTTCCCCGCCATTGACTCGCAAAACGGGGTAATAACCTACAGTAGCTTCCCGCGTATCCAACTTTTTAAAGCCTTCAGCACCGCACTCGCACGAATGAAATGTGATCGAGCGACTGGCCCAATGCAATTGGTTTTCCAGAAAACGACCGTCTGCTGCAACTGTATGCGACCTACCTGAGTCGCTGTTGTGAACTAGTGTTAAGAAAATATTTTGATAGTGAGTATGTGTGGGTTGTGCACTCCCGCAGCCCAGGCTCTCACTGGCTGCATTCAGCTGACAAATGTTCATCACGTGCGACGTTCCAATGTTTACTCGCTGTAATTAATCACCCCGCTGCGGTGGTAACTGGTGGCTAAGGTACTCGGCTACACTGACCCGCACGTCACGGGATTGATTCCCGGCTGCGGCGGCTGCATTTTTAGGGGCGAAGCTCCTTATAGCGGCACCCGTTCGTCCCTCGTAGTCGTAGTAGTAGTGTGTAACCAGTCTTACATTTTGACCTCCAAGGTGGTGCCGGTGGGAGATTTCTTCTGTGCGTTGTTGAACAATAAAAAATTCGCAGCGTGCGCGTGAAAGGGTCACTCACCAGGTTTGACAATTTTAAGCTGACAAGCGCAATGCGTAGACGAGGCGTTCATGTTCACGTCTGCCAAAATTTGCAACGCTACGCGCCGCGAAAATGGATCAAATTTCAAGATGAAAGCTGCTCCCCCTCCCCTCTGCCGGCGCACGCCTAGAGACTGAGGGCATGACGTGGACGTATGAATGGCCCTACGTACACGGTAATGCAGTGACGTTGGTCATCTACGTAGACGACTCTGCTCTGATGTTGTAAGCAGTATACCACGTGACATGGCAAACATTATTTAACACAACATGCGTAGATTATGTATTTGTTGCTTTAAGAGATTATTAAAACTTGATCTAAATAATGAGACGCAATGAAAAATTGTGCCCGTTTTTCTTTCATTATTTCCCGTGAAATGCTACGAGATGCGGGGCTAATGTGCCAGCGTTTTGCATCCGTTCGGGTCCTCGTGGTCCGCGCATTGAGCAGACGACCGCCGTGGAACGCTTCTACGCGTTCACGCACTCATTGTGCTCATCTACTCTACCACCTCTAAGCCAGCGTTTCCAAACCATCCAGCAGAAACAGGCAGAAGACCACAAAATAATGCTGGTCAACAAAGCAACGCTGCTCACGTGCTCCGGGGATGAACTTGTTTTGGCACGTCATGCACACGTCACCTCTTGGTCGGATGCCGGAAAGGGTGGGAAAGAGCTTTGGCTTGCGAAGGCTACGCGGAGGAGCGGCAAGGGTTTCGAGCTCGCCTCCTCTCATCCTCGTTTCGCGCCGCTTCAAAAAACCTGTTTTCTCCGCTCGTGATGAAGCGATCCGAAAAATTTTTGTGGCAAAATGTTCCTCATCGGACACCCAACAGCTTCCACTGTCTAACTAAAATTCGTTATGGGGCCTGGTGAGCGGCCCTTTAACTAAAAGCCGAATTCTCCTGTCTCTCATTCCCCCTTAGCAGCTATTGGCATGTACATTGAGCACTATCTGACAAGAAAGGGTTGCTACGTTACACTCGCTGGGCGTAACCTCTTTGGTTTTAGAAAGGTTTAGCGAGCGTTGGGCCGCAGTACCATGAATACAGTGAACTAGTATATATCATGAACTCGAGGTGGTTAAAGGTGGGAAGTAGACACGAAGCTCAAGCAGTAAGAAAGCGTGCGTGTGCCTCCTCTCGTTCAGTCCTTGGGATGTCCTCTGGATGGCGGTGCTTCTATATGAGGAATATACGATGAAAAGATGCGAAATGGTGGTACTTGGAGTGTTGTATAGGCGGACAAACGGACACACAGACAGATGCATGGACGGACGCACGGATGGCTGCACGACGGATGGACGCATGGACGGACGCAGGAGCGGATGCGTGGACGAACGCAGGAACGGACGCACAGATGGACGTGTGGACGCACGAACAGATGCACGCACGGACGGGCGGATGGACGCACGGGCGGTCACACAGACGCACGCATGGATGAACGGAAGCAAGAACGAATGAAGGACGGATGATTCGCCCCACTCTCCATCACTCACTCCGTGGATATGCTGCCATTTTTTTTATGGAGGCGAAAATGCTCTAGACACGTGCGCTCAGATTTGGGTGCACGTTGAAGAACCACAGCTGGTCAAATTCCCGGAGCCTTCCACTACGGCTGTCTCTCATAACTATATGGCGGTTTCGGGACGGTTAAACCCAATATATCAGTGAATCATGCTGTAGTCAACAAACATTGAGAATGATTGATTGATATGTCGCGTTTAACGTTGCAAAACCGCCATGTGATTATGAAAGACGCCGTAGTGGAGTGCTCCGCAAATTTCAACCACCTGAGAATCTTGGGAAGCTTCAACAGCAGAAGTTATGTCTATACTTGTACTCGGCGCTGGCGTTATCTCAAGTCTTGCAATATGAAAATGAGCAGTGACGAAATTTAGAAATTGCCAAGAAAGCGTGTTTGTGTGGCGCAGCACAGCTGTCACTAGAAACCTCTAGCAGACGCCATTATCACATAGTGAACTGAGTGAGAGTAATTGTCCTAACGATGGCGAAGCTGAGCTGCCTATGTTTCTCAGTGCTGAATACGAAATCTACTATTTACCACCCAATGTCCGCACACAACAGCAACTGACATAAGCTTGCCCAGGGTTCCCCTTCTTGGGAGGGAGGGGGGGGAGGCTAAGGTTTGTCGCAGTGCCCCAAAATCTATTAGATAAATGTATGCAACAGACTTTGCCTCCCCTTCGCCCCTCCTCCGGGTGAGGGACGGTCACCCTTCCTAAACCCCCATCCTTCCGCGCACTGCGCATGCCTATGACAAGAGAGGAGGCTTTCTCAATGGTGCCCTGCCACACTTTTTGAGCATGGTTAGAAAACACTGCCGATCGGTAGTAGAGGCTCTCGAGAACACACAAGCGAAATATTATAACGCAGCACGCTGTTTAAAATTCACAATAAATTATCGAAGTCAACTAAAAGTTGCTTTCTTTTCTCTCTATAAATCACGGAAGACGCTCAAAAATCGTGCGTAGAAGGCCGTTCTATCAGCCATTGACTGATTTGAACATGGCACACTCAGTAGTTAAATGAATCGCCGCGGGAGGCCGTGACTTGTGCACGCGTGCGCGCGCGATCACACTAAGGAAGCCGCACATTCAGAGAAAAAGAAAAGTGCCGGAGGTCACGAAGCGCACGTGACGTTTTTTTTTTTTCTTTTTTTGCACCTGTCATTCTTCCCTGCTTTGCCCCCAGCGCTTTCGCCGGAACGAGAGAAGAGACAGCGCGATTGCAGCGTGCGACATTTATTTGTAACTCCACTCGTACTGGACATAATCTTAAAATTTTTACTGAGTTGAATTCATGAGGCAATACGCTCTTTTGGTGAATCCATTGCACGGTTACTTGAAGAAGTGTTTCAGGGCCCCTTTAAAAGATGAGCGCCCCATTCAAAGTGATAAGGGGTTGCGTGCGTCGTTTACGCGGCTACGCAGATTATGATCGATAGTGAGATATTACTTGTATTCCTACAATTGACATCAGGAATTCTATGAAAAAGACATTTCACGTAGACGCATGTTTTATAGGATAGTCAAAAATAAAAGACAGTGGGGAGAGACTTAGAGAGTAGTTAATTGTTACAAGTTCAAAAATATTTTTCACTTACCTCGCACTGTCGCGGTCTGGAGAATTGACAGCTCTTAGTTTTGACACCAGAACCCTTACAATGTTCACGAGGAATGCGAGGCTTAGCTGCACGAAATAAGTGACCATTATAAAGGGCGCCATCAATATGTTTTATGACCCATGCAATCTAAACACAAAATTCTAAATACAAACAAGCCTTCGTCGCGCTAATGTAACGTCATAACGTGCACAGCAGCTTTCCGTAATTAATCTTCGCGTTGTATAATGGGCAGTGGCGCTTTTAAAAGGTGCACGCTTTTGCGTCTACACTGCTCCGAATTGGGGTAAACGTAAAATTACATGCTAGAAATGATTTAGAAGCTGAATACTTCTGCGTGTATTGTCTATTCAGCAGAGAAAAAACGGAGATCTGTCTGGACAATTTTGGCGCCTTTGACTATAACGTCAAACAACAACAACAACAACAACAACAACAACAACAACAACAACAACAACAACAACAACAACAACAACAACAACAACAACAACAACAACAACAACAACAACAACAACAACAACAACATTAATAATAATAATAATAATAATAATAATAATAATAATAATAATAATAATAATAGTAATAATAATAGTTGTTATCATTTGACTATCTCGTTCTTAGAGGACTTTGGCGGAAAGGAACATTTCGCGCATAAATACGACTCTTACTGATCATTCAAACCATTTATGTTTTTTTTCGAAAACTGAAAACTAGTTTTGCAATTTTTAAACGGGGCCCTGAAAGGTCGAGTGGGGAATATAGGTTCACACTTTTGTTCTTGAGCGCAACAAAGCCCGTGCATCGCCTTACCAGTATTGAAAAGCATACAGGCACAATCAGTATGTAGGTGTACCACACATCGTGTTCCAACCAGCACCTAAAAAGAAGGAAATAAATAGCTGTTTAAACGTAATGTAAATGTGACCGATATGTGAGAAAAACAAACAAACTATAGCGGCATCATTTATTGACAAAAATTAGAGTTTATTTTTGTCGAGTATTTGCGGCTAGTGTTAACACCGTTGCCCATGTGGAAGGATGGATGGATGAACTTTATTTGGTACTTCAGAACGTGCACGTTGCGGGCCGCTCCCACGTCATGTGTGTGCTTTTTTTTATCCTATTTCTTCGCGCTATTCACACTGTTTTTTTTATACAATGAAGATGAACCAACTCCCCAAAATGAAGTTGTTCCTATCAGTTCGGCGTGGAAATGCATGGCAACTCTTGTGGAATGAGTTGAAACGATACACACGCTTACGAAAATTTCTTGCCTCGTTATTGTGCCTGCACACGTCACAAAGGTAGCACAATTCCTTGGGGAATGCCACTCGGCCTAGAGTTAAATGACACTTCTTCGAGAGACAATAAGCTTCTTAGCGTTATGATACAGCACACGTCAAGTGGACTATTGCTCGCGGAACTAAATGTTACATAGGATAACAGGGGCAAAATCAATAACCAGTACTATTTTACGATGCAGTAGGTTCTTCAGCACAGTACAGGAAAAGCTCGTTAGTGAGAACTCCTTTACTTCGAACTTACAATTAATTTGAACTGACGCCCTGTTTCCGACACAGCCCTGTGTAGTTCTATTGAGGGGGGGGGGGATCTTGATAATTCAAACACGTCATTATACACAACAAGAAATTAGAACTGCAAGCCACCTGGCTTTCAACGCTGCTCTCAGAAGTGGGCGATTGGTGAAGACGATGTGTTGGAAAACCAAGCCAAACCAAATATATACTAGAGCGGCAAAATACCGAAATAGCAGCATTTCTCTGCGGATGAGAATTCGAACGCTGTGCATGGAATTGTTCGCCAGGTGGCAAGCGATGCTAATGGAGTCGCGACAGAAAAGCGCAAGCAAATATAAATAACTGATTACTTCAAATTTTGATCGCGCTAACTCTGCCAATGTTATGAACGTGTTTTGTAGCACAAATAGCTTCCTAGATTTTGACTGGCCCACTGCTCATATAAATGCACGCCACTGCGCAATTCTGGCGTATCACTGACTAATTACTTTGTTCTTTTCACTGTTAGAGCTTTACGAGTCTAATTTACAAAATCACCTGCCAGAAACTTTAGTGTTGCCTAATTCGCGATGGCGAGTCCTGAGGTGGCTTTTCTGGGTTCTGCCCGGGCAGTGTGGCGGCATGTCCGTTCATTCTGGCGCCCGCCCACTAAATTGAACTCCACTTGTGTGAACATTGTTATAGTCCCCTGTGTGTTTAACAGCTTAACAAGCTTTTTATGCATTTGAAATTAAGAGAAGCTTGTTTTACAACCTTATGCCCCAACAACGACAACAACAAAAAAAAAAACATTCATCAAAGCCTCATATCACTCACATTCTCGATGCGTCTGAGTCTAAGCCACGTGCCACAGTGTAGGCAACGCTTGGCAATAAGGGAAAACCTGCGAAGTAGGTAAGACCATTGACGTATGAAAAATGAGATTACCGACGCTTTAACTTTGACCTTCTTATGAATGAATAACGCTACCATATAAATAAAAAATTCACCGAACAGGGCTTGCTTGTGCGTTCGAATGCGGTTTCTAAATACCTGCCCTATGTTCGCCGATTCTGCGATTCCTATTAGGCATTGGATGTAAAAACAACTTAAAATGAACGCGATAGCTGTAATAACAATCACTTTATTGCAAGGTATTGGTGATTGACAGTCCAGAATAAACATAGGAAACAGGGTAGAAATATGTTTCGCTTGGTTTTTTTTTTGTCACCATGCTTTGAGAAGTATTGAGAAATCGTGTAACGTCAATATTGGACGTCTGCAGGTATTGGAGCCACAGATCAAAGTTTGTTGATGTAAGACAACTTTCCTTGAATATTCTTTGGAACATTGAAAAAACGGAATGAACAATAAAATTTGGAGTTTAACGTCTCAATACATCCATATTATTGTGAGTAAGAACGCAATGAAGCTTCTGAAAATATTGCATTTCTTTTCAGTAATAGGTTTTTAACAAAAAGGTAATGTTAGAATGACCATTCTTTCTATAAATAAATATTAAGCATTTTTACGCTTTACCAGTATTATGGGGTGTTCGGTTGGTATATTCAAGAGATTCAGAGCCACTGTTGCTGGTAAATAGAGTAATGAAGGTCGCACGACTTTCTATCTCTTGGTAACCATATTCTAAATATCTTTGTTTATAAAGCTTGCGGGTTCTGATGCTAAAATAAATAAACACATAATTGAAATCATATAAAAAGCACTTTTCTGTATTTTTCCACACTAATTAGGCATTCTTGCCTAGAAGTTGGGAAGTACATACCCCAGCCAATCAGCACCAACCACTTGATGGCATTGTCTTCGTCGACAAATGCAAGCACCAAGAGCGTGTGCAAGTACAGGCCCTCGCAAAACATCCAAAGGTAGTTGCAGACCAGGAAGTGCTGGGTCACCACGTGCAGAATTTGGCACCAGATCTGATGTGGGCAAAAGGAGAAGAGGAGAAAAAAAAATGCTCCCTTTCTTTGTCAGGTTAGATTCGGTATTTGCTGGCAATATTGAACGGTCTACTCTCACCGGGTTCAGTTCGATTACATGCGCTCCTGCGACGACTTGCACGTACCAGAGTATCCAGCAGAAGTTGCTGACAATGAACGACGTGAACAAGTTTTTATGAATTGTTATTCGCTTGCAACGAAGAGATCTGCGAGGAGAAAAGGAGAATATTATGTGTGTTACAAACGCGCACTTTTCCAATTCAAGTTTCTATAAAAGACCCCTCACGAAAGTGGAGCGCAGAAAAATGAGCCGGTTGGTGAGATATCGAATGCTTATTAGTGAAGGGTGCACTGGGATGAATAAGGCGGAAGTGGCCCACCCCATTGAGATGACTGAAGAAATGACTTCCACTCTTTCCAACGTGTCTACGCCGACCGGGACTTTGAATGCCACTGTTTCTGCTTGGTTGAATATTTGTGTTTCTCTTTCTCGGAAAAGCCAGTTAGGGCACAACATATTGCTGTGGAAGTTGTAAAAGTGTCGTCTTACATATGAATGTGTAACTTTTCTTAATGTCATATATAGCATTGTAGCTAGACTTCACGTGCGTTGTAGATGCCTTTAATAAACCTCAGGATATTTCCCGATACTCAGGAAGTGTGCATCATCTAACACATCGCCAGAAAGTGCTAGTTGCTACGAGAAAATTCATTCATTCATTTAGTCATTTCTCAAAGTGCCCATGGCATCAGCCAGTTCTTGTTTTTTTATTGGGATATATGGCTTGATAACCAGTCATGCATTCTCTTTCACGTAGTTAACGTTTCAATCTATTCTGTGTCTAGAAAACAGAGTCTTTATCAATCTGCATATTGCCTGTCATTTCTCTTTTAGAAGTAAAACGATTATATCAGCCTGCCCATGATTGTATGGTATCACAGTCCCTCTTTGGCATTCAAAGTAATTTATTTGACTTAGGCAAACGTTTCCTTGAATACCCGGGTTATTAAAACGCATAGTCGTTTAATGAACGAAAACATGAAGTGGTTGCCATTTGACGTGTATTGTGGCTCGAGTTAGCGCAGTCACCAGTGAAACTTACTTTGCACCATCTAGCCTCCGTACAACACATGGCTTTCTTAGGCTGACAGGGTTTTGCGTCAGCAGTTTATTGTTCTTCTCCTTGTTATTTAGTCTTTTTCCAATTTACAAAAATCTGACGTCACCATCGGAGCTATCATTTAGAATGACCTGAACTGATGGCCAAGCTAATCGTACGTGTTGATGGCCGTGTTTTAAAGAGCCTATAGCCGATGATTTTTATTATACTTATAATATTTTTAACAGGGCTACTTTTTTAAACAAACATGCTGTGATTGCACTAGTTAAGTTGCGTTATGAAGAGCCGTAAGTCTCATTTAAATTGTTCATAACAGGGGTAATGTACGCTTGCATCAGGGAACTTTAACTCAGAGTGCAAATACTCAATTTTTAATAGAGCTCTCATACTACTGATGCAACTGCCAAAACACAGGAATAAACACAGGAAATGCGGTGAAGTGCCCACCTGAAGGAGAAGAATATGGCAAGAGACAAGGTGAGAGCTACCAACGATATCGAGTATCCAGCGACGTACAGCGAGTTCACCAAGTTGCCATACTGCGAAAAAAAAAAGACAGTTCTCTAAGAAATCATTGGATGTTGCGCTGGTTGTGTTCGAGTTGAAATTGCTCGCACTTAACACACAATGATGATTCCACCTAACACGACCGTATCATGTAAGCCCAAGCGAAAATGAAACGCCCACCAAACTTCGGTTCTTGGATTTTAGTGCGACAGCAATTATCAAGGCACACATAGGGAAAATTCACAATCGGCGCTGATGTGGTGGTGCGTAATAGGTCGAGTGGTAATGCTCTCCAATACTCCGTACAGTACACTCTTGGATCAAGAGAAAGCATGCCAGAAAGCACACCGTCTTCACAATAAGTGGGGTCAAGTGGGGGGGAAAAGGCGATCGCATTTGTGCATGGAAAGGAACAGGCGGGATTATAGGAGCCCTGAAACACTCTTTTGAGTAACCATGTAAATAATTCACTGGAAAAGCGTATTGCCTCACAGGTTCATTACCGCAAAAATTTTAAGAATCCGTCTAGTACGAGCGGAGTTACAAAGATTTATCACGCTGGAATCGCATTCTCCCTTCTCTCGTCCCGACGAAAGCGCTGGAGGCTAGGCAAGGAGGAATGGGAAAGGCAAATAAAAAACGGCACGCGCGGCTTGTGACCTTGAGGAGTTTTTGTTTTTTGTTTTTTTTTTTTTCATCGAATACGCGTCTTTCTCAGTGCGATCACGCGCACACGCGTGGGCAAGTGACGGCCTCTTGCGGTGATTTCTGTAACAACCGAGCGCGCTACGTTCAAATCAGGCCAATGGCTGGTAGATGGGTCATCTACGTGTGATTTTTCGGCATATTCCGTGATTTGTCAAGAGAAGAGAAAGCAATTATTAGCTGACTTCGATCATTTATGGTGAATTCCAGGTCACGTGCTGCGCCATAATATTTTGGCTCACGTGTTCTCGGAAGCCTCTACTACCGATCGGCAGCGTTTTCTGACCATGCTCAAAAAGTGTTGCAGGGTCCCCTTTATAAGGAAAGGTGGGTGCTTGCTTGTGCCCGGCCGGGAGGTGACTCGAACATCAAACGTCGCAAAAGGGGGTGCGCTTGCTCTCTCTCGCAAGTTACCGTCTGCTGTTTCAAAAATTGATAGAGCTCAGACCGTTCCTACAGGGTTACGTGTTTGTTCCTTCGGCGATATCCACGAATCCCCGCTTGCCTAACGTTGCGAAGGAGCGAGAAGCAGAAGCAATGCGACACGTTTGCTCACTTTCGTTTGCACTGTTCCTTGAAGCCAGTGTCGCCAAAGCATGTACTCGCGCTTGTAGAGTGAGATGTGATCCTGTTTGCCTGTACAAGCAAATACGGCGCCTGATAAGAGCCGGAATGTTTAGAGCAGTGGTTAAGGCCAATGAAACAGCGAGCCTTTGTAAAGCTGTTTAACGCTCGGGGGCAGCAGCACAAAACTTTAAAGTTGTGTGCCTTGTTCACAAGTTCTGCCCCCCCCCCCCCCTCCCGCCCTGCATCACACCTCATACCGTCATGAGCACCCGAAAGCAGTTTATCTTCCTGTAGCCCGCATTCATGCTTGCATGAAATCAATCTTCGTTCGGACCATAAAGTACTGCAATTTTTCGTTTGCCGACGTGGTCCACCACCCTAGCTATACATCTTTCAAGACGTTCATCGAAACCATCGTGGTCTAGTTATGCCCATACTCATGAGGCTATTACATGAGGGGGAGAGGGGAGGTAAACAATATGCCTCGTTAATAGATCTTGGGTTATGCTTGAGTTATTTGTTAGGGAATTGGAGTCATTCATTATAATATTACGTCAAACGTGTCTATAAGTATTTGAGCTACTAATAAATAAAAATGTGTACATGTTGTGTTATCAGTGGGTCACCTTTTGTAAAAATCTCTGTTTATTTTTCAGAAGAGCATGAAACGCGCAACGTATTCATACAAGGCAAAGCAACGCCCCATCCCATGGTTAAGTGTAAAAAGTAAGGAATTACTTATATAACACAGACCTCTAAGTCGTGGGTGTCGACGCAGGCCGTGTAGTTGGACCAGACGTGGCCAGTGGCGGGATGGACAAACCAAGTTCCGTTGGAACTGCACACCTTGTGCGCCTGCCCTTTCGCAAGTGATCGACAAACGATGAATTCAGATCAGTGACAGTCGATGTATGAAGCTGCGTCGGTCACTACAGTTAAGTTTTACGTTGCCATGCTCAACTTGGATGCAAAGAAACGGACTAAATTATGAAAGATATTACAACCGCACAAACTCTCGTATAACAAAGCGAATCAAGTTAGAATGGCTAAGTGATTTATGTGGACATGAACAGTGAAATGAGCCCTCCGAATTTCCTTCCTTCAGTCATTGGCTTTACAATAAGATACAAGTAACTCAAGTCTGAAGTGTTACTCGAGGGCTTATGTGAACACTGCAAGTTTTGCACTGCTGTTCTAAGCCGCAAGTTTTAGTATAGAATAACTGCCGAGCACGTATTTATTAAGCGCCTCTACACGTTACGACATTGGTGTATATGGGCCTGAAATCACACTAGTTATGGAATCCACAATAAATTAAATCTCCCTTACTAAGTAAAAGCGAATACCCAAAATGATTATTTAGAGCCTGCGTTCATTTCATCTGTGAAACATACTCAAAGCTCAACTGCTGCATGTACTGTTAAAATGGTAAAGAAAGACGTCATTCAGATTCGGGTGCACGTTAAAGAACCCCAGGTGGTCAAAATTTCCGGAGCCCTCCACTACGGCGTCTCTCATAATCATATGGTGGTTTTAAGACGTTAAACCCCACAAATCAATCAATCAAGAAAGACGTCATTTCACATCGTGCTGGTGTATTTTGCTATAAAATATCAAAGTCCGTGAGCAGCCGCATACAGACACGCGGCTTCACATTCGCTTTTTATGCCGACAAAAATCTACTTACTACCTTCGTAAATCTTGCATACCGTGTTACAATAGCCGGCTTTTCACAACCTACCTTGACTCGGAAGCGGTGATTTTGCCACCTGAGTATAGTGCAGGTGCACTTTGTTCAAATGACCCATAATCGGCTCAAGATCATTAACTCGACTGTTGCTTTTGCCTACGCTATCCATCACATTGCCAACACATTATAATAACCTATCTCCGACTTTGAAAAATTTTCTCAAACATAGTATAATTGAAATTCATTGAGTTCCGCATTATGCGGTGATTTTATTTATGTCTTCTACATTTGAACAATTTATTCAGTGAACTGCTGTTCTGCAGCACCGTAATCATGTTATTAACTCGCGTAATTTAGGGGACTGACTTATACCACGTTTTGGCACGGACTGTAAATTACATTCACTGCAATACAACCTCCCTTGTATTCAAAATAAGCATAAACATTTACCTAAACCGGCACCTAGTACTTTACGTGAAATATTTCTCAATTACTAAATGTTTATACATTTCAATTATTTCACAAACATGTAGTAGTCCATTTCTTTCTGTATATCGTTGCATATGATAAAGTACCACTTTTGATTGATTGATTTGTGGGGTTTAACGTCCCAAAACCACCATTTGATTATGAGAGACGCCGTAGTGGAGGGCTCCGGAAATTTTGACCACCTGGGGTTCTTTAACGTGCACCCAAATCTGAGTACACGGGCCTACAACATTTCCGCCTCCATCGGAAATGCAGCCGCCGCAGCCGGGAATCGAACCCGCGACCTGCGGGTCCGCAGCCGAGTACCTTAGCCACTAGACCACCGCGGCGGGGCAAAAAAGTACCACTTTTTATTATATTGTGATGATAATAATGTTCTGTGCAGTTTATTGCCACCATTGTGGGTGTAATTTACGCTATTGATTTTTTAAATTATGGTATTGCAATTTTTTTTTTCTGTAAATAACTTTCGAGCGTTTGGCTCGTATTGCTTGTTGTTTAACAGTTTCATTGAAAAAATATGTGCGTATGTCGCTTTGTACAAATATTTTATGTTTCTTTATGTAAAAACATTTGTAGCTACTTTTGTGTTTGAAAAAAAAAAATCAGCTGTCACTTGTTTGCCGTGTGGTTGGTCTCCTGGGTCACAGTCAAGCTATTTGATTACAGCTTTCAGCCAAGGGGACCATCAAGAGTGTATTATCATGTAATATTTTGTCAATTCTGAAAAAAAAATTATCGGCCAGGCCTGCACGGAACGCACACCACAGTCACAGTGATAACTGGAAGAGTGGCCATTCGGAGCCTTTTCTAAACACTCTTTGGGTAACTGCTACAAGTAAACTTTGTGGATACCCACTACGCCATACATACTCATAATTTTTGTGCAGTAGGCCGGCTTTTACTATGCTACCTTTCATCGTTCTTCAAAGAAGCGTGGTATCCGCTACACACTTTCAAGGAATTTTGTGAAAATATTCTATGCAATGGCTGACAACGACAAAAAATTCCCTCTACTTCCGTCTGCTTGATGCATCAATGTTTCTTTCTTTTAATCCTACTATAATACGGATCTATTTCTGTTCGCTACGTGACGCGAACGAAATGACGCACTCACTGTACGGTACGAATCCAGCGACGAATTGAGGGCAAGGTGCGAACGCTGTGTGACCAGGCAGGGTGTCGTTCCAGCAGCTCCAGCCGTCCCAAGTTCGGGGACAAACAGAATCATTCAAGCCTGGAAGGTGCGAGAAGAACTAGCTCATTAAATTGATCAACGTCACAAAGGAACAGTACGGAATACACCATTTTCGTTTATGCATGCGGACGTTCACCTATGAGAGGAGACGGCTTTAGGAGGACGTCTTCCAGACAGTCCTTGAAACGGTCGATCTTTTCTTCCACGATTCCGTCCTCCCCGCTGTGCTGCTTTCGTTCCCAGGGAACGTCGTCACCTAGTTCTTGGGCAATGTGGTGCAAAAGCGTCGGTTCGGAATTCTGGAATGAAAACAAATACGTTGCAATGCGCGGCTATGCCTACATTGCTTTTTTTCATTGCACACACTTGTCCGGAGAACAATGTATTGATAGTCTAAAACCTCAATGAAACTTGTTTTTGTATCAACGTGTTCTTGTAAGTGGTGCTTTCATGCACAATACTGTATCAGAAAGAGTTCCCTGTCCGTACAAACAACAACAACAAAAGACGAGTCATGATTTCAGTTACGAGTGTAACGAAATGTCTAATCTTCAGTAAATACTTGATTGTGACGAGCTATTACAATGGCTTAGATGGATTTCATGGTGAGCCGCTTACTTCTGTAGATGAGCTGGTACAGGATGAGTAGTCTGCAGCAACACCGTCCCATGAGCCATTCAAGTGGCAGGCGTACTTTGCGACCGCTGTTTCCGTGAGAACGAGAAAAAAAAAGAAAGACGGGTAATAAATGAGCGATGTGCGAAAGAAAAAAAATCACTTATCCAATTTGCCTACTTAAACGCAAACGGCATATTTTTTTTACATATCCCCCGAAAATTTCACTTGTGAATGTACCAGTACAAACGTATAGCAATATGCTATTGGCGTAGTTCTTAAGCTACAGCTTGCTCCATGATTATACGTTTTTTATTACAGTGAAAGCTGTTATGAGATCACAACTCGGGTCTCGCGCAGGGCCGTAGTTGACCGCCGCCGCTGCCGATGTCCGTAACCTAAATCGCGCGAAATAAATAAAAAAAAAAACCTAGTACCAATGACACAATGAAGCTCGAACCTGGGTCCGCTGGTTGCCAGCCTAGCATTCTACCACTGAGCTACACCGTTTTTTTTCTTTAATGATTGACATTATCACCAATTATCACCAGTAAAGTACACAGAACATATTTCTTCAGAAGTCAGGCAAACACACACAAGCGTCAAGAACGGGAAGCCACTCCTGAACGGGGTCAAAAAGTCTCGACAACACTGCGCACTTGAACAGCTGCTTCTCGGAAGACAGATCTCGTCGACCAAGGTGGCTCAGCGTGTCTATCGATCATGCGACTTTTCCATAATGAATAAAGTCCTAACAACATAAACAGGTCGTAAGGAGTACTATCAGTCAGACTCTTTTTGAACGGAAGGAACCTAGCTACATGCTACACCGTTTTTTTCTTTATTACTTACTTTTGCACATTGAAAAAATAAAGCACTGAGCTACACCGGGGCTTGAGAAAGCTTGCCTTAGACAGGCTTGATGTAGGAAAAGCAATCGCGTTAATACGACTTATAAAGCATTCTAAACCAGCGAAAGAACAAGCAGTCGTCGCACAATGCGAATAGCGTAACGAGTGGGTCGTCCAATGCTCCAACACATTACAAAAGATTGATTTTGTTTAACTATGACTGTGGCGCATACCCACTTCAGGCATAATTCCTCATCGTGATCAGTTACTGCATGAACAATTGGCACAAAATTCCTTGCAAATGTTTACCGGATACAACGCTTCTCAGAAGAATGACGAAATTTAGCAAAACGAATGACGGCCTACTACTCTAAAATTTTTATTATTATTGCCGTATTGAGCGTCAAGCACGTGTGCTTTCAGCCATTACCCAATGATTGTTTAGAAAAGGCTATTAATGCCGTAGTGGGCATCAAGCAAGTGTGCTTGCAACGGTTACCCAATTAGTGTTTAGAAAAGGCTCTGGAAGGCCGCTCTTCTAGCTTTCGCTGTTACTGTGCTGCGCCTCCGCACAGGCTTGGTATTTGTTTTCTTTACGGCACATTCACAAGAGAAAGATATATAGAAAAAAAAGAAAAGAAGACAGAAAGCTGTTAACAAGATTTCGTCCTCTTTTCTACCCTGGCTTAAGAGAACAGGTAGTAGACCAAAAAACCGAAGCAGAAGAAGAAAAAATGGGTACAGTTCGCACTGAGCTACGCAAGGGTCGATAGAGCGGAACTAGACGGTTTTGAATGCTAGTCAGGTTGCATCTGGGTTCTTTCTAGTCCACTTATAGGTTGTTTCTAGGTCGTTGCGGGGTTGTTTACGCGTTGATTTTCAGCGCAGAGAGGTTCGAGTTAAGCCACTGACAGACCCGACACGGACGTCCAAACTGCAGATTCAGAAACTTGCGCTGAAACCATGGCGTTTTGACTCTCGTAGATCTACGGGCGCGTCTTCGTTAGCGTACGCCATTCAACACTTCGGGGTCTTGTCGCAGCTTTGGTTGCCTCTCAATTTCCCTAGCATTCTTTCGTTGAACGTACTCGGGGTCTTCGGGTCGCTCCGCCATCACTTTTCAGTAAACAGTTTGGCTATAGCTATCGCCTTCTTCATTTTAGTGAACCAGTGAAGATTATTGGGTTTTATCCTACTTCTGTGACAAACGGCCGGGTACGAGTTTTGAGTGTAATGGTCGCCTTTTTCATTTTCATCTTATTTCTGCAGGCGTACACCCACGTACGATTATGATTGTTTTCTGATAAACTGCACGCGCAAATTACGGGCTAGCTTAAGTATGTTTGATCCTAAAACAGAGATGAAGAGAAGCTCCGGCACACCATTGGACTGCAGTCAAGACTCTCTAGGACCATCTTCACGTGAGAGAATGTTTATTCAGGTACCTCCGCTCCCTAGCAAGTGCAACGTATACAAGGGCTAAAGGTGACTGGCTTTCGTAGCACGGTCACCTTTAATGCTAACATCATCCTAATACATAAGAGAAGAGATGACAAGGACTTGAATTAAACAGGTAGATCAGCTTGCTCTCCATGGTAGGCAAGCTATTTGCAAAATTAATTGCTAACAGAATTAAAACAAAATTAGAATTCAATCAACCAAAGGAACAAGCAGGATTTCGATCAGACTACTAAACAATCGACCACATTCATACTATCAATCAGGTAATGGAGAAATGCTCAGAATACAGCCAACCACTATACATAGCCTTCATAGATTACGAGAAGGCGTTTGATTCCGTAGAAATATCAGCAGTCATGCAGACATTGCGGAATCAGGGCGTCGAGGAAGCATATATAAACACCCTGGAAGAAATCTACAAGGGATCAACTGCTACCATAGTGCTTCATAAAGAAAGCACGGTAATAGTGATCTTCTAACTTGCGTGTGCGAACCTAGGGAGAGTTTCTGGGTGTCCTATTTGCCCTTGTCGCCTTTTATAGAACGTTTGTGTAGGCAGTGCCGTGACGCGTTACAGAGTACCAACAGTCTTTTGTCCAAGCTGTGTCTGTGCGGTTGGGAAAGAAACACTCATCAGGACGCGAATAAACGTTTTATTCGTACCATCTAGAATAGATAAGTGGTCGAATCAGTAAGATTCAGTGTTATGAAACGGTGCCGCGGAATAAGAGAAGAACGCGGAAGACACACCAATACGAGTGCGAACTTTCAAATGTTTTCAAGACCTGTTACCGATCAATGTCATCAAGAAGCACGATCACTTTGTTGGACCCCACCCTCCCTCCTTGCTTTCGCAGAAAGCTTGGATTCACACATGGTTCGCAAGCACATAGCATCACCGGTATTACAGTAAAGTGGAGTGAAATGAGGCTCGGGGCAAAACGTGACATTTTGACTTTGCCGGCCTCTTTAGCTAGTACTAAAACTACGTTTCTTTCTTTCTCTCGTCCAGCGATAAGTGCTGGTCGTTGTCTTTTTTTTGTGTGCAAAAGTTTGTGATTGTTTACAGCGTTCGCGCGGACGAAATTAGGCAGCCGGTGTCAGTGTGTTCGTGACTCGTCAAAAAGGGGTGACATTCTGCTCGGCCAAATTTTCGGATCCGTGCATGAAGCTATTCCTGCGTCAGTATACAGCAACGTAAATATTTATTTTGTTACTTTAGACTACGAGCAACATGATACTGAAAATTCAGTTCGTGTAGTACCCGGGAACAAAGCGATTTTTTTTTCAATTCTGGCACGTGAGAAGAGCAAAACGAGACAAAAGGCTGCCTAATTGCCTTAGACAGTGTCTTATTAGTTGAACCCAATAACGTACACTCATAATATATCATATTTCTTTTTTTAGGAGGGTTCTTAAATACAAGAGAATATCATATAGAGCTCTCAGGTATGGAAATAACATAAAACAGCCTGAATTGTCGTTCAGGACATGACTCCCTTCATTCGCGCTGCATCGAGGTTTTTTTCGTGTTCCCAAGGATGCTCTGACGCATAAAAAAAATGTGGAATTTCCAAGTGTAGCCGTTTAAAAACGTATTGAAAATGAGGTTTGATGACGTTTCTGCAATATCATAATTGGAAAAACAAACATTAGAAAATATGAATCTGGCATAGTTTTGTATTCATTGCCTCACAAAGACAGGCGGACGAAGTAAAAGCCATGAAACGCCTTAGTAGTCCTGCGTCAAAACGGCGAAAAAATGTGAAAATGCGTCAAAACAACTGTAGCATCCAATTATTGAATAATCCAATGCGGTACAAGCGTTAAACAAAAGGCAACATTAAAAAAATAAAGACTGCCGGTATTTCATTTTAAGAAGTTTCAGAACAACACAGCACCGTGTTCCGTCTAGATTAAATGCGTGGAGTCCAAGGACCGGGCTCCCTAAGGCTACGTAAGGACCACCAGTGTGAATTTCAAGTCTTCTTACTGCAAAAAAACTGAAAGAATCAATTTTCTTCACTCTGTCTCGTTTTCCCCACGCAGCGTCTCGTTTTGCCACTCAGGTTGGGGCTAAATAATACATCTGGAGCACTTTTCATTTATTTTTAAAATAATGGTTTAAACTGCGGCAACATGGCAATACTTATGTAGCACATACCTAGTTTCCAAAAAAAAAAGTTTCTGCATTGATGTTTAATTGTAAAGGGTGAAATAAAAATAACTATGCACTATTTTGAAAATTTTGACGCATTTTACCGCACTGTATACCCAATCGCACACATTTTCACATTGCCTGATAGTACCAAAGATCGATGCTCTAAATGAGCTGAAATGAAAAAGAAATATTCGTATAAAATATTTATATGAATCAATTTTATATGAAAATTTAATAATATAGAAAACTTTGGCCCATTTACTTAATTTGGAAAAAGATATGTGGGAGTACATGACGCTCTGAGTGTATTGAAGTAATCCTAATACCAAATAGCAGCATCCGTTAAACTTGACATGTTAAACCGTAAAATCTTCTGAGCCTGAAGATAGCGGTTCTTACTCCACTACCTTACAACGTTACCATTTTCTTAGTCGAACTGAATGACTTGTACATTTACACTGCGGCACTATTGTGATTACTTTGTGCGCCTACAGCTTAGGAATACAAAAACTGCCGCAACTAAGTTTGTAAGCGCTATTCAAAATCGCATTGTGGCTTCCTGATGACAGCACACGATGCTGTTACTCAGGTGCAGTTTATTCAAAGACTTGGTTTCTTAGAAAAGAAAAAAAAAAACCGTGAGGAGAGGGAGGCAGGTCAAGAGTCACACTACTGAACTCATTTGTCGACGTGTAAGCAGGAGCGTAAGCAAATGACTAACCGGAAAAATTCACTTTTCCAGGAAGAAGGTGAGGACACGGCACCCTGGCTTCAGCGCCCGCTGGCGTCGGAGGCCAGCAATTCCAACCGTCGAACGTCCTGTTGCATCTGCTTTCTGTAATGTGGTTAAGGCAGAAATGTCTCAGCTATAGCATAACGTCGGACGCCCTGTCACACATTTTTGCTGTTTTAGCATCAACATTCGGTTCTCATATACATTCTAGCTATTGTATTCCTCAAGCACTGCGGTAGAAGTAGAGGTGAAGCTGGATGCGGGAAAGCGTTAAACTAGTCGAACGGGAAGCACTACTGAAGCCGGCGTTTCGACAAGGTGACTTAACCACCACGGTGGTTTAGTGGTTAGGGTGTCTCACAGCTAACCTGACAATCGCGGGATCGAGTCCCAGCCGCGGCAGCCAAGTTTTTGATTAAGGCCGAAATGCCTGAGACCCGCACGCACAAATTTAGGTGCATGGTGAAGAACCCTGGTTGAAATTTCCGAAGCCCTCCACGGAGGCGTTCTTTGAAACTACATCGGTGTTTCACAACGGTAAACCTTAGCGATTATTATTAATACAAGGTGACTTCGGCAAATTGGTTGCCTGTTGAAGACACTTATAGACTTGTCGGAATGTTCGCCCTAACGACTTCTGTGTACAATAACTGCTAAGCTTCTAGTCACTTCAAACACTGTGGACACCGTGGACACCGTGGAAAATATAAATGTGCAACATACCATAACCACTATAATATAACCACTAATTTACCAATTCATGACCTATCAAGGCATTAACATCTGGAAACTACCGGTGGAATGTTAGAAAGAATCTTACCAGTTTAAATATAGCGAATAATTGCTTGTTTAACGCTCTAAAATATTCGGTAGTGGTTTAGGTAGGGACAGGGATGAAGGCATACCTAGTTTGTTTGCCGAAGAGAGCATCACGCCACTGATGAAATATATTTGCTCCTTCTCTACTCGACCTGCACTGTGTTTAGTGAATGCGCAGTCTTCCATTTAGCCACACACTCTTTGTGCGATGTGCATTATTCACATAGTATGATTGCACATGATTTAGTAGCGAAGTGTACAGTGTATGTTATGCAGTTGCTATGGGTGCTACGGACATTGCCAACATATAAACACGGTAAACATGACATGCTCTATTACTCGCTATTTCTGAGTTCAGTCCTAACCACGCTCATTTGTTGATTTGTTGCTGACTTATTTACAATACAATAACAGTGACTGTCTATACTATAACTGAACCGAAAACAGTTTCTGAGCAAACAAAAGAAGGAAAGAAAGGAAACGAAGAAGTGGCGATATGGTTAGGCTCAGAACGCTACGTTGAAGAGTCTCGCGCTCATGCTGGGGTAGTTGCTCTGAAGGCGAATAAAATAGCGAAGCAAGCCGCGAAGTAAAAGAACCACCGCCGCATTTCGTCAGCCAGCTGTCGCAAGCTGCGCATGATATCACATATAACCACCTGATGCGAGGGATTAATTAAAATTGCTAGTTATACGCTACATTTGGAATTTTGAAGAGCAGTTCCAAACATTACGATGATTCATACGAACCTGTTTAGCTGTTACTTTTGCTTCCAGGAAATTCTACCTTGCAAAAAATTTGCTTGCCATGTGGCTTTGCCGAAGCAAAAATGTCATAGAGCAACGATTACTCTTGCGCTAAATCATTCTGCGTTTCTTTTGCTCTATAGATCAAACGGCGTGCCTCTTTACACGCATTCGCAGCAGAGTTTATACTTTTGTCGCACTAATATCTCGCTTTCTCCACAAGGTATCGTGTGCAGATGTGATCTTCTTGCACTGCGCCAAGCTCGGAAAGAAGACACAATGGTCGCAAGCGCAAAGCTAGCGCGTTGACAGAAGAACACAAAGAAAGCAGGCAAGTGCCTCTGCAAAAAATTTCCCGCACTGCAGTGATCTGACAAGGTGAAAAATTGACATATGCAAAGTATGTTGCTTGGTCAGTTAATCAGTTCAGATGAACAACATTTTCATAAAGCTGGACCAGAGAGATACGCAACCTCCATGTTGCTGTTTTACTGCTTTGTATCACGAACATTAAAAAGTTGAAGCATAGGCAGGCTCACGAAAGGGCAGAGAGGGGGGGGGGGGGCACTGCATTTCTAGCCGCCTAAGAAGAGTGAGGCTGCGCCGTACATCGACCTAATAGAATAGAAGACGTTGCGTCCCCTCCCCCCCCCCCCCCGCCTTCTTCCCCGTAGGAGAACCATGTGCACACTTATGCGTAGAGAAACATCTTTTACAGGGTGCCCCATCTGTCTATAGCCACAGTTTAATAGTATGACGACGTGACTGAATGCTTGTTTCTGGCTGCTTTATGCAGTAATTCAAACATTTTTTTGTTTTGTGCGAAATTGACTAATTAGGCACGTTTAATTACGTAGCTTTTAAAGCAAGGAAGCTAGCCAAATAATTATAATGAGGAAGTTATAGATCGGTTCGCCAAATGTCTGATTACAACATCCAAGCTGCACAACTCTGGAGTAGCACGTAAGGTATAAATTTCTAAGCGCAGCTCTTAGGCACCGGTGCCTGATTTGAGCAGCGTCACCGCCACCGTGACAGTCGATGACGTAAGCGATAGACATGAACAAATGAAACGGGAAAAAAATAACCAGGGTCGAATGAGATTTGAACACCAGCCCTCTGCATTCTTTCACAGAGCAAAACTGGTGTTTTAAACTCATAAAAAATTCCCTATACAGTGGTTATGTCGGTCAAAGACTTATTTTAACTTATGTACTATAGCGGGGCAGAACGGTAAAATAACAATCCAGTCCTCACACAAGGCTAATTGTGCAACGAGTGCGAGATTTACTGCTTTCTTCTCTCTTCAAACTGCTCCGCCATAATTTTTCATCGTCATCAGCCACATGCCGCATCAACGAAGCGCACATACTACCTTACAGACGTGTAGAATGTACCTCGCTTATCTGCAAAAAGACGAGTAACGGCGTTGTAAGTGTTGTGGTATTTTACAGAAAATATGATTTATGGCGCAGTTGATACCTTGCGGAAAGCGAGAACTTACGATGATTCACTTGAAATTTTCATTAGGCAGTTATTTAGATATTTTATTGAGGAATTAGTACCATTCACCAAGCACGTACGTCACTGCGTGACGCAATATCCGACCAAGCTTCTTTAGGTATTGTTCTTGCCCAAATGAAACAGAATGAGGCGAAATTCGCAGATATTAAACAAAAGCTGTATAAAAGTACCGAGCTACTTACCCATTCCCGGTTTTTGTGAGCCATAAAAAATTGAAAACATGCTCGTTATCATTTTTTGATAAGTCAGCCTCATCCGGATGCCTAAAGTCAAACTATCAATTCTCAAGTACGAATATGTAACTCATGCGTCTGTGCGTACACTAGATGCGAAAGTTTTTATAGAAGTCAGAATGATGGGCATGTCTTTCTTTTGAAATAACAGTGAATGAATGAATGTTTACTCTGTTTAAACGTCTTCTTACCAGTGTTGTTTATATCCGCTTCAAGAAGTGCCAGCTTGGTACAGTCGTAGAGTGTTCTCAGCTTCGCGAATACCTTCTCTGTGTCCGGACTATGTGTCTTGGAGTGACACCATGGCAGGAAGCAAGTACAGGCGAGCTGCACTCACAATTTGGAAGGAAATAAAATATTCTGGGGTCAGCGTTAGCTGAAATACCTCGTAAACCATTCGAACAACAATTGTAAAATGACAGTTCAAACTCGAACATTCGCATCTTCGCATGATAAATTGATGCTTGCTGGTCGTTTTATCTCGACAACAAAGGAAATAGGTGCTGCAGATCACTGTAATTGGAGTTTGACTTCAAATTGAAGCAAAGCTACACGATATACAAGACAAAACATCTGTACGCATCATGAGGATCCCTACACATCACCAACACAACAACAACAACAACAACAACAACAACAACAACAACAACAACAACAACAACAACAACAACAACAACAACAACAACAACAACAACAACAACAACAACAACAACAACAACAACAACAAAAAGCTGCTTTAGGTGCGGAGAACACATACGCCACCTTAAAAGACGAGACCACTCTCTTGTGACGTGTGTTTTTTGAGCCTAAAGCATGTATTTCATGAACACTTAAGAACTAGTCTAACAGGAAGTTCTCTTGCCACAAAAAGATGTTGCCATGTATCAATGGATCATACTTTTTATCTTTGATTATCAAAAAAAAATCTCCCTGAAACATAAATGCGTACAAGTGCTGCGAAATTGTGCAAGACGGTAAACGTGTTCGCGATATCGTCAGATGAAGCCGTCATCGTAAAGAAAAAAAAAAAACTGCGACGCCAGGATTGTCGCAAGGAGGGACATTTATGCATTTCTTAATAGAGCCTGACATTAACGTCATGGCCAACGTGTCTGCGAGCTCACTTTGTATGCTACGTAGCCAGCCCCAGAGAGCGTTAAAAATGACCATCTGTAAGCAAAGCAGGGAAGAAACAGTTGAACGTGACTCTTTTAAATTGCGCTGTTTACCGCTTGAGACGCACTCGAATGTGCAAAGACGACCGTGTACAGAGGTGATAATGACTGTATAGACGAAGCGAGAATTGGCCTGCCACTGGCTCGTGAAAGAATTTCGGAATGAAGTCGTATTTCAAACGTTTCGTATTTCAAACGTGTCTCAATAAAACCTTAAAGAAATTTCGTGTCCAGTAATCCTCTGGGCTACCTTCGCGTCCTCTTGTTATGCGTTATAAACGAGAAAAAATCCTGTTTGCAACAATTTGCGTTATGTCCTCATCTAATTCCGCAGACGCGTATTGCTGATAGACGAAAAAAAAAACATAAACAGAATATTCACTGTTGAAAGACAAAGAAATAAGAAGTCGGAGATTTGCTTTTTACTTTAATGTAGATCACAAATTGCTATTTCAGCAAAGGGAACGGCATTTTTTTCTTTCATAGTGCATTGTCACATTGATTGTCATGCTCGACTGTAATGAATGAATGTTTCTGGTTTTGTGAACATATACAGCGTGCAAAAATTGCAATTGTGTGGGCAAATATATTGTATTACCAAGATTATCATATAGTGAATGTCTATTCATGCATAAATGTTTGTACTTTTTACGGTTATTGACGATTTCAGAATGCAAGCGATTATGCAAGTTAATAAGATTAGTTGAATTCACACCTAGGCACCAACCGCTTCATAAATACACTTATTAAAATTATCTGCATTATTGCCAAGTTTAAGGTACCAGCCATCATATGCGCATCATAGCATTAATGATTTTGATAAATAAGCATGAAAATATAGTGAAAAATGAATGGCTAATAAAACTTGAACTTTTGGTGGGATAACAACAATCTGCCTACTTAAACTTGGAGTTGAGGAGCGTTCGAAAATTGGGGAAGAAAACGCACACGCGATGATGCTAACTGATTCCTTCGGAAGGTGTTTTGAAGCAGTTTTGAAGCAGTTTGAAGCAGTTTTGAAGCAGTCTTGTGTCTTTGAACCACATGTGTACGTGAAGCATCGTTGTGTCGTAGCAACGCTGGCGTGTCGTATGTATCGCAAAGTGAATGCTACCTACTTTGTTGTATCCGTATCGAGTCACCCGATCTAATAGTCTGTTCAATTTAAAAACAAATTACCACTGTCCTCAGTAAAAGTGTATACACCAACAAGCTCATTTGCGTTCCGCAAGAAAGGTAATTAACTATTGGCTACAAGAACACGTAATTTGATTTGCATGTCGCCGGTTTTTCGTGTATGCGTTAATTTATACATTTCCCACAAACTAGTGCAGCCACGTAGAGCATCTAGCATTTTCTACTAAATCACTGGTCTCATGTGCTCTTGCAGATTATCTACCGTTGTAAGGTACTTCTGCCGGTCTTGTAGATTAAGATCATTGTAAGGCGCTGATACTGCTTGTGGTGGACACTCGCTCGATATAGTTAGAAATGCTGGACGCTGTACAAGCATGCTGTGAAGTGTTAAGCAAAAAACAAAATTGAAGTTGTAAATAAAAGCTTAATGCCCCGGCAACAAACTACAGTGACGTAAGTTATGCGTTACGAAAGATAACCCAAATAATATGTGTCAACCTTACCATGGTGATACACGTCCTCTTTAATGGAATCATGCTTTGGTCTGCAGCTCTGCAAAATTGAATTCCGGACAAATAACATTACTAGGAACGACAACTCAGGTCTTGGTAGGCAGGCACACTTTTACCCCGCAATATGACCGGTTCCAATTCATGTAAAATGGTCACAGCACTTACTCACCAAAGTACCTCCCGTAAACAAAATATTCAGAATACATACCGAGGTTTGTAATCATCGAAAATCTGTAGTTCACTTTTGTTTTAGACCCTTAATTGTTTGTACTGCTACCACGGCAGCATTGATATCTGTCTTGCAAAGGCGCCTTTCAAGTGAATCATCGGATTTGAATGCGAACACTTCGAGCTTGCAAGTTGACTGTCCTCTAACATCATGAAAATGTGACATTTATTTGACAGCCTTGTTGGAATGTGCTGCGCATTCAAGACGAAGCCTTCAAGCCTTCAGATAGATAGAGTATTGTGTTTCCCTGTATACGTCTCAATCGTACCGCTTTAAACCCCACGGCCATAGTTGAAAAGCCATGGCTTTTTACTAGTAGGTTTGTTTTTCTGCTAATTAATCTGCATTTAATAAGGGGAAGAAGAGAAGGACTCCACATTACCGCACTTTAGATTGGTGTGAAACACACACACACACACACACACACACACACACACACACACACACACACACACACACACACACACACACACACACACACACACACACACACACACACACACACACACACACACACACACACACACACACACACACACACACACACACACACACACACACACGTCTCACATATATGTATGCTATGTGTGATTTGGGAGTTAGTCTTCATCATATATAGTCGAATAATAAAACCACAAAACATGAACACTTTTTATGGTGATACATGTGGCCCGAAGAAGAGTATGTTCTTCAAGGCAACTGTTTGCAAAAGTTAAAATTGCAGTGTGGCTCATGGAAAGCGAACATAGAATATCGAGGCGATGAGAAGCTCAAACGTTAAACCCTGTCAATTTCTTCCCCTTGCCACACGTTAGTTTGCTTCACAAGCAGTAGGAAACTCATTTCAAAATTTCTGTTATGAAAAAAAAAAACATTTTCAAACCTCTAGACATGGTCATTAAGAACTGACTTAGCAGAGCTTTTCGCTCCCCTAGTTCTCGGATTCCCAAAATCTGACAGATAGATTCTTTGAAGGTGTGAAAACCTCATGCTTTCGGTTGTCTTTACAGACTAGTACTTTGCTAACGTAAAAGTACTCAGTCAGAATCGGATTTCGCATTAAATAGTGAACTTCAAATACGACAACACGAGAACTTTTTCACGATGCCATTTTTTTCTACAATTTCTTGACAGTGCCAAGTTTAGTGGATTGCACATTGAATATACATATACAAGTGAATTGGCAAACTTATGTGCTGCGACGCTGACATAACATAAACATGTAGTTACCTCTAGACAGCACTGATAGCGATCCAGCAGCGTTCCTAGCAGTGCTCCTCCCCAAACACAAATGTTCACCGAGAGCTAGCAAAATGAAATAACCATCGCTGTTGATTACGCAGAGAAATGTACAATCATACTGATTGCAATGAACCGTATAATCATCGTGACTGCGAATACACCTTGAAATTATTCGGTATCAGAATTTTTGTCAGTGTTTTTGAACACTAAGCGTACTTGTTTATTCGAAAATAAGAATATGTGAATTATTGCTTTGTTTTTTACAGAGAAAAAAAAACGTGGTGATTGAGTGCTATCACCCCCCCCCCCTTTTTTTTTTTGCCTAGGTGTTCGGCTATACTCATGCAAACAACAGAGGGGGGTTGAACGACTGCTTACTTGAACAGAAAAAAACGAGCCACGTGAGATTCCTTAGTGACGCCGGCGCCGAAGAAATGGGCAGTAAGACTGCACGTCGACTCATCCACACCCGCACTCTCCGGCTTAACAGCACCGGCCGTGGCGCTACCTATCCACTCGACACTCACAACCGGCCAAACTAATGGCTAAACGAGCCATGTGGTGCGTATTGCTCGCAAACGTCAAACTGTCGTCGTCGTCTCGCGTTTTAAGTAGCCCGAGCGCCGAGCCGGTCGTCAGAATGCTGTCAGCGAGGACAAGGTGTTAATGATTGCATCATAAATCGAGAGCAACCCGGCTCATCTTCTGATTTCCCCCGCGGTGATTTTCTTGCGAAACGCACCACATGTGTACGTGAAGCATCGTTGTGTCGTAGCAACGCTGGCGTGTCGTATGTACCCACTGCGCCGGGAATTTTGGAGATTGGCGAAGAAGGCGAGCTAAGGCCTGCGTGCTTACGTATGAGAACGCCTTCCGACCATGCGGCGCACGCTAGGAGCTGCCGCGATAAAGACGTGACCGCCGCGAATGTGAACATCTCTTGCTTGGAAAGGAGGGATGAAGAGAGGCTAAGAGGAGACGTCATGTGGCGAAGGTGGGCGAAGCTGTGTATATGACAGTGTACTGCTCATATTGAAATTCTTACTCTGCCGAGAACAGGTTTGTCGATTGAAACCCCGAGTAATCACGCATGGCTGACAAAAGTAAGCTTTCTCTGTTTCCGTTACGTAATCGTTGTTTACGGATCTTATTACAGTGCATTGGCCACGTCCAGACGGACTCAGAGAAGTCCAGCAAGAAGCGTTTCACTTCGGTATGCTGTCTGTTGCAGTGGAAGTGAAATACAGCTAGAATAAAGCCTGAACATGAGCCTGACAGCGGCTGAGATCACTTCACTGTGACTCAAGGTCACCGCACGCCGCTGATTATACTGTGCACATCGTGTGGGCACATTAAGGTACATCGTCCTATTGTGTGTGAATAGGGTGCTTGTCCGAACAAAACTCGCATCGCGAACAACGCGATGCTGATTTTTATAACGTAATATACCTAGTGGTTATATGATGCATAAACCTCTGCTTTATTCAGATAATATTTATCTGTATTCTGATACTCATGCATTGCACTAAGACATTCCCCTCCTATTGTTTCGCTTGACCGCACAATGTTTTGGCCACTACAGCTGCGTTTTCAAATAATGGTTACAAGAGAACTCTGTCTTTCTAGCGAAGGAAAAAAAAAAAGAACCTAGACTATTCTTTCACAATAACAAGTCAGTTCTAGTGAATGCTAATAATATGACCAGAGTCAGCGCATGTTATATTCTCTGTGCATTTTACAATAACTTCAACATCAACATTTTCCTTGCACCCAAACCTCGCACATTTTTTCTACTACTTCTCCGCAAATCACTGACTGTCCTGTGTTTGAATTTGTGGCAAAATGAAAAAAAAAGTATATAAACATAGCAGGAACTACTACATTTAATCACATGTGCACACAGTTGCCACAGTGAAACCTGCCAAATCATATAACATCAGTGAGGAAGGTTACACTGACGACTGATGAAAGAAAAGGGGCACAGACCTCGTCAAGCCGTAATGTGGCTTTTTGTCTGTGTCCCTGTTATCTGTACAATGTATAAATGCGAAATAAAGTTCAAGTTCAAGTTCACAAGAGCCATTCGCAAAAAGGAGGAGGAGGAAGCAACAAAAGGGAGAAGGCAGGGAGGTTAACCAGAAAGACATTCGGTTGGCTACCCTACACTAGGGGATTAGGGAAGGGGACAATAAAGACGAGAAAGAGGGAAGAGAGGGAAAAGAAAAAAGGGTAGGGGAGAGACTGACAGTAATTTCACTGCAGCGTGTAGAACTCTACCACATGTCAGAGGCGTTCACACAAGCCTGTCTTTCTCAGGAAACACAGCAGGGCTTTCACTGCCCTGTGGTCTGTCGAGGCATGTGGACGTTGCTGTAATAGCACCTGCACAGAAAGAGGCCGATCATCCAGTTGCCGCATTACGTTGGCAAGTACTTGACAAGCCATTCGCAAGGTTTTCACAGATTCAACGTTCAAGTCTCAACGATCGCTCATTTTATACTTGGTGTTAATACAAACAAGTTCCAGATTTGACGCGGTGGAATGTTCATCACATTGCTGTTACATATTAATGAGTGTATATACAGTGCCCCAAAGATGTGCAGGGATGACTGCAACACAACTGCTTCTAAAGCACGTATTGTTCCTTGGCGACGTTACATTAGGTGCGGTCAGCCATTACTAAACTTAATGAAAACGCATTCAACGGCATCCGCTTGGAATGTTCATACCAGAAGTCATGATATATCGAACTTTTATTCAGCACATAGGACAATCACGTATTATGGGCAGGCATTCCTTATAGATTGTAGTAATACTTGTTGCTGGGCTAGTTGGCATATGTATACTGAAGTACAAAAAGACGCGCAACCACGGTGGAGAGATTTGATACATCAGAAAAGGGGTTGATATTGTCACGGGTGTGTAGAGCAACGGCTGTGTATTAGTAAGACTCACCAGGGGCCCCTGTTGAAGAAATATCACTCAGCAGTAATTGTTTGAAGGCTAGTTGGTACATGTTTACTGAAACAGCCGTGGCTGCTTGTGACGCTCCTTTTCTGCTTTGTTTCGAGTCTTTCTGCAGTGGTTACGCGTCTTTGTGTATTTTAGTACTCTAAAAAATTGATATCTGCAATATGACAAAGATATTGATCTTCCGAAAGCAATGTCAGGCAAGGAGATACAATGTCTACGCTGTCATGATTAATGCTGACATGGAGTACAAAAAAAAAAAGCAAAGACACGGCTAGAAAGGTACGAGGAGACGCGCATTTAACGATTATCGACACGTGTGACTTCGCTACTCTTTTGCTTTGGTTGTTCCTGCGTCACGCATGTGAGCTGAGAATGTGTAAGAACACGCTTATATGTCCTAAATGTATTAGGTGTAACCAGGCGCAGGAGACGTGTCACGCCAAGTTGAAGTCTGCAAATGACGGAGACATGTTTCTCATTGCCACATATTACAAAACACACGTTAGCCATGATTCCAAATGGCAGAGTTACGTAGAACGTAAAATTATCGTGAAGATAACTGCAAGAGCTGTTGGGCTCTTGCAGTTAGAGCTCAACAGAGCTCTAACTATGTTGAGCTCTAACAGAGCTCGAGAAGGCAAACAGCAGTTTGTTATGTAAGTCGAAAGCTTTAGACAATTAATAAGAGCAGTCTCGTCGGGAAAAGCCGGCGTGTTTTGAAAAAAAATCCTATAAAGCGTGGCTCTAGCCATGCCAGCTGCACGATCACCGCATTTTTGCGGTGTTCGTGGGAGTAAAAATAACTTTAGGATATTCAAAGCTGCGTCTGTGTGGCAGCCACACCTGAAAGTATTTGGCTACAATCTTGTTATAGGTGAATTGATAAGAGATAATGTTATACAAGAGGTATAAGTTATGATTGCATCAGAGTGAAGGATTCAGTTCACGCAAAATATTTTGGCCCAACTTTGGAACTTAGGAACAAGGAAAGAATGGTCTTATTTAGTTATCGAGTCACATAATGATAACATAATCTCAACAATAATTAGTGAATGCAATTAATAGCACAAAGTTCACTTTACTAATTGAATGCTTAGGAATGTTGAGTGTATGACGAAATGTGCGGAAAGGAGTCCGACAGTGCCAGATATAATGCACCTCAAAGAAAACAACAGGTGAGGTGGGACATCATTAAACCATTTGCATTTTTTAAGTAGCCGCAGCCCGTGGTATCCTCTCAATGAGATTGGGGAAGACTTTATCATGCAGGAATTCAATAAAGTGTGGTATCTGCCTGTCTACCTAGCCATTATAAGGAGCAACACGCTGAATACCGGTGTTCTGCTTACCGAACAAATAGTCCTGACGTGAAGGAGGTGGTCGGGTTCAAAACTTTATAGGTTATTATTTTTTCCTTTTTTTCCTGAGCAACTGCAGAAGGCATCGTGCATACTCTAAATATCTATCGTCTCAGTCTTCAGGCCCATAGTTAGCGTAAGTGCTTGTCATGAAAAAAAGAGCTAATGTTTCATCTATTTAGCAAAATTGTGCCCAACGGTTTCAAGGTATATCTCCTAGACAAGAGTAATTCGTATACGATCATCATTATCAGCAGCAGCACCACGATTTACCGAGCCTTACGCACCCTGGTTGTGATATCACAAAAGGGGTATCGCAGCAAATAAATAAAATGGTGAAATATTTGTAAATCACGAAGAAATCCGGTTATTTCATGCATGCTAAGAAACGGCTCATGGTTTGCTACAGGTTATTCTGCTTGTACTCACCAAAACAGAGAAGACCGTGAAAAAAAATCTAATCATGAGTTCAGCCAATTACGGAGTAGTATCGTGCAATTCTTGTCCTTCGATTGTGGCTAAACTACCGATAGGTTAAAGGTAACACACATCAGTGTCAAAAGCGTCATTATAACGTCAGCAACTGCGCACTCTTTCTTCCGCTTCGTCTGGACGAATTGTGCGGCAGTTGTTACCTAAAGTGCGTGAACCTATAGGCTACGATCAGGTGATCACACCTGTCAAACGCGCAGAAATAAAATCCAAATAATGCGACTCCCACTGGCGCGACTCCACGTTGCGCGCGTGTCTCCAGCTGTTCTATGTATAACCATGAAAACGTGAGTCACAGCTGCGGTTATTGAAAGAGGTTCCTAATCTCCCATTCGCAACACGGATGTTACCATTTTACAAGAGTTTCTCGCACTTGTAATTCTTTTCTGTGAAGTGAATCAATAAAATTAAAAAAAAAACCTTGGATGAAACAAAATACTGCGGATGACAGGTGATGGTGGCGATGTCTTAATCTGTGCGTTATCTGCAGCATATCGGACCTCTAAAGTATATGTTGATTTATATGCACTCCGATGAGGGCATCTAAATAAAGTGGTAAGTGAAGCAAGGTGCCTCTTTGTGCTTCCTGAATGTACATCATACGTAACTTCATTCGTACTTTTAAAAAAATGGAGCTGGTCAGGCGACGTGATTTGCAAGATGGATAACCGATGGTCAGTGAGGAAGTTAAAACAGTGAGGGAGTTAAAAAAATTCCAGCATATCCACACAGTGAATGACAATGAGAGGGGTGAAGCGTCCATCTGTCTGTCTGTCTGTCTGTGCATCAGTCCAACTAGTGAACACTCCAAGTACCGCCATCTCACATCTTTTCATCATATATATATTATATACATGTACCGCCATCCAACGGACATATAAAGGACTAATCAAGAGGTGGCTACCTACTACTATTACTACTACTACTACTACTACTACTACTGCTACTGCTACTACTACTACTACTACTACTACTACTACTACTACAACTACTACTACTACTACACACATCGAGGACGCACGACCACGGCTTAAGCAGCTTTGCCCCTAATAGTACCAATGAATAAAGAGGGTCGCATTGGGTGGTAGTGTCTATATGTGTTAGACGTATGGCGAAGCCGCGGAAGTGGTCGACAATAAGTCTAATTCACAACTAGAAAGATGGAAGGGAAGTAGACACAAGAGCAAGGCTTGATACCCTGATGGTTAACTCTAGGAAATAACCTTGGACACTATCTGTGCGGACCAAGTAACTTCGCTCATTTAAAAGCGCCTTGTACGTGATTGAGAAAAAGCTCTCTGTTTCTTTTTCTAAAGGTGCAACACGTCATGTTTGGACAATCTTTAGAACGCGTTTGCCACGAACACCTGTCCAATCTATGTTGTTACCAGAAACCATTTCACCAGCTGTGCCACTTGTGCTGCGAACTCTGTAGGTCTATGATGTCGACAGCGGTATGCTGACTTAGGAAAGGGAAGTTTATTGTACACTTTACTTGTACTTACACAAAAGAAACGTCGAAAACAAGTAGAAACATGTATACATCTTGAAAAAAAGAACCAAAATCTAACTTGACCTCTGGGTATCCAAATGTTAGAAGTCAAAGGAAAACTACAATGAATCAAGTTAATCACATTTTACAGGATAACACTTATGCATGCGTACTAGAGTGGGTGCATGGCTAGTACGGGACAACTGGAAACTTTAGCTGTCCCTCTCTTACTTTGAAGAAACGTGTGCGCCATCGCCGAAGAAAAGCCTCTTCGCCGTGCGTTTACAGCTGCTGATATAGGTGATTCCACACAATGAGCCGTATTTTCTGTAGTGCGGGATAGGCGCCTCTATGCGGCTTGTGCCGTACTTCCGCAAAACAGCGTCGCCACCACAGTACGTACAAGGTTACTGTAAAGACCAGTCCTGCAAACAGCCCACGTTCTGTTCCCATGCGCGCCGTGCGAAAGCCAAAGAGGCGTTGTACAATGTGCAAGACGCCCTTAACCACCGAGCACTGAAAAAGAGCATGTTGGGCCGTCTCTATTTTGCCGCAATTTGGGCAGTGGTCATTTGGAGTGACTCCCCAATGTGCTAACCGGTCACACGTAGGCAATACCCTGCATCTTCTCAACCCAGTCAAATTCGCGGACCTGGTTAGGTACGCGATTGCAACGCCATCCTTTCCATTTTTTCGTGCAGGATGCTGTTTCTTCTTTTTTGCTCAGTGTGCTATACTTGTCACCATTTCGCTTATTTCCTGCGATGAAACATCTTCCAGAGTGCATGAACCGATTGATTCCACTGTTCGTTTTAAGCGACTGGCAGCTCTGCAAAACTTAAGCGGAATTCCTGCTCGAAGTTTGAGGTACGGATTGGCCGTGAAAGTACATTTTAGTGTACTGCTCCAGTACATCAAGAGCTTGTACCCAGGGTAGTTGCTGTCATCGAACAGCTTCTGTGTTGTTCTTGCAGCCAGCGCTCTCAATGTTGGTATGTCTGGGATGTTCAAGCCTCCACGGTTTGTGGGAAGCTGTAAAAATTTCCTCTGTACCTTCACTGGTTATCTTCCCCAGAAGAAGGTCCCCACCATGGAGGCGAGGCGTCCTGTAACACGGCGAGGTAGAAGGGCGATGTGTGCTATGTAAAACGCAAAAGCGCATGACTGTGTCTTGATGACTGTTGCTTTTGCCGCTAGTGACAGGTTAAAATGAGTGGCTTCTGCTATGACATCAGTGGGTCTCCTGAGCACGTCATCCCAGGTCCTTTTTGAGACATCTCCTTCCTCAAAGTAAACGCCTAACACCTTAAGAGCTTGAACGTATTCCAAGTCTCCTGGCAATAGTTCCTTGGAGCCTCAAAAGCGCATTGCCTTACATTTGGTGGTGTTTAAAACAGCACCAGACAAATAGAAATACTCAGCAAAAATGTCAAGGAATGTACTATAGATTGACAAGTTACGAAAATATACCGAAATATCATCGGCGTATGCGACAGTTTGGATGTTTCCTTGCCTGGCATCGGGAAACCCACTATGCGCTCGCATTTTGCAACCTTTCTAATCAAAGGCTCTAGCGACAAAATGAATATTACCGGAGACAATGGGCAGTCTTGCCTTACCTCTTTTTGAATTGCAAAGCTTCTGGTCACTTCATTGTTGAAATAAAGACAGCTTGACTTACTAGTGCGGCTTTGAGAATGAGGCCCACGAGACGGCTTTAAGCTCTCCCATAGCAGAGTACCCTGTACTCTGAATCTATTTGCAGCCGTGTGACCGGGCTAAGCTTGCAAACCGCCCACTGTAGCTCACTCCTAGGATAATGATTATCCCGAGCAATTGTGTTCACCTTCGTTTGTTCAGTTTATTGTCTGTACATATCATCTATACTGTACCGTTGTACAATTGTTTCTCGTGCCTATTCAGTTAGGAGAAAACCAAACTTCTCTTTGTCGAGTGCTACTAGATTGCAATAAACTTTCTTTTCTCAATCACCAATCGAGTAACTTCGTGAGCTTGTTCACGGCGTAATATTTGTCAATGCGGCCTTATCAAGTGTGAAGTCCAAGGAACGGCTTTCAACCGTCCCATAGTAGAGTACCGAGTACTCTAAATTGTTAACCACTTTTTTAAAATGAAACTTTGATTAGTCATTTGTTTGTGTTATTGTGCTTGTTGCATAGAAGCTGTTTCCACATGTGTGTGGTGTCCCACGACAAAATAACTTGCTTTATACGCAAAATTTTCTTATATACAAAGGCGCCTACCCCACACTCCAGAAAATTGAAGACACTTTCCAAATTCGAAACTGTGCACGGCGAACGCCCGCGCTCATTAAGACGGGGTAGGTTAGAATAAAGCGTGATGCGCGCGTCTCTTTTGCATGATTGGGCACGGTGGTCTCAGTGACGCTAATTCTTTTGTTACCTCGCCTATTCAAATTGATTGCCGGTGATCGAAGCTTTTTAGTCATCGATTTTGGCATTTTAAATTTCTTTCTCGTGCGCCCAGCACTTTCTAGTAGTTAGTTCAGCCACTAAACTTTCAGATTTTTTTTTGATTTTGCCGACTTGGGCAACATAGCGATTTTTTTACAGACTTATGCGCAAACGAATGTGCGTGTGTAGTTAGAAAAATGCGCTAGGTTGGCGAACTCTACAGAAGTGCGTGCCCCTCGTGATTATGCTATAGTAACATCGAAGTTTTCTATTGAAAATATACGGTGCAAGCCAAATATCGATTGACGTGTTAGCTTCCCATTTTGACCGAGATGGGCAGTAATAAATATCGGAAGTTTATGCCAGCCAATCAATGAAGAGCTGTTGATAGAAGTCAACGAAAATAATTCTATAAAAATATTTCCCAAGGTCCGCTACATGTATAAAGTGTGCAGGTGACTCTCGCAGCCAGTTTTCAGCCACTTTGGTTTTGCTTGTATCGTTACATCAGACACAGGGTCACATCTAGTGTCGCTATAGTCGCTCCTATTAAGCAGTCGTCACGCGCGCATGGGTGCGCATCAGCGCTGAAAAACACATGAGCTGCTTGAAAACTGTCTTGCGACGCCACCTGCATTGAGTGAGAACGGCCTGAGATTTTGTGATTGACAGCACAACGACTTCAAGTTTTATGGGGAGGGTGTTTTGCGTCAGCCGGAGACATCCGTCGCCGTTCATGTTTTTGTTTACATCCTCAAGTCATCTTCTCTGCCGCAAGTGCATATAGCTTCTGAGCTTTGTGCATATTCTAGCAGTTACTCAGGTTACCTACGTAGTCCACACTTCGCTAGGGCACGGTGTGGTGGTGCTGGCTGCGTATCTTCTTCTAACGGCATGAAAGCCCCCGGAGCACATCTTGGCCCTGAGTACGGAGCAGTGTGAAATATTTTATAACTGCACGCCATATTGTCCTTTTTTATTATGATATGCACAAAGATGCAAAGGAATATGCTTGGATGCATATATTCAAACGTCAACCTATGTGGAGTGAGGCGGCCCATGGAAAGAGGTGACGCTAGGGGAAATAGCGAAATTTGTTGGACATCTCATTATACAGAGGGATTATTTACATCACGGGTGTCCATCTATATTGCAATACCTAGAGACTCTTATGCAAGGCAATGAAAAGTTTCTGAGAACAATGTACGAGTACACTTGTGTCTCACGAAAAATCTTGGAATGCTTCACCGCATGGCCTGAGCAATGAAGCAGCACCTCGGTTCTGATTTTCTTTGTCTATGTGAAGAGAAACAATCCGTACGTCAATAATTAATTTTATACTTTTTATAGACCATTTATCTACAAAATGCATATTCTGAATTTTCTTTGTTATGAATATTTTTGCGTATATAGTGTTTCCTATTCCACTGTTTACCAGCTGGTGCCAAAAATTTTCACACTTTTCACATTTTTATTCATTCTAAAATATGTTTGTTGCTCTACAACCTACAGCTTTTTGGAAATAGTATTTCATTCTGCAAAGTTTGCTATGCTGCAATGCGTACTCGAGTACTTTTCAAACTGGCAAAAACGATTTTCCGGAAACATAAAAAACAACCATTCTCGCGTGGAAACGAAAAAGCTAAGCAAGCAAAGCGCGAGCACTGTGACTGCGAGTCAGACACGTTCAGCGGCCGTTGGCGCACCCCGTAGGCCATCTGGCACCGTGTTAGGGCATGCACGGACGAACGGATGGATGTAAGCATGAGACATTGAAGACCGTCGCCTTAATATGTCTCTTTATGTGGAAATAACCCGATGAGCAGCTGGATACGCACGGTGAAGAGGTTGGATACGCACGGTGAAGATGGCACACATTTTCTCTATGCAAGGAAGGGCAGCTGGTGAGTGAGTGAGTGAAATAACTTTATTAGGTCCACAATAGGCGCGAGTTAACTCAGCGTAACCTGGCTACGCCCAATCGGGGACGGTAAGGTTAAACCTGATCACTCTCTCACTTCTCAAATTCTGGCCCTCTGGACGGCCAGGATTTTGAAAGGTGAGGTCCTGGGTCTTAATCTGTTTATTTCTTCATTTTGGAAAGGGGAACCGGCAAAGGCACAGCCCCACAGGACATGCTCGATTTCCGCATAACCGCCACACAAATGCAACCCGGGCTTGAGAATCGTTCGGGGTATATGTGGGCAGTGCTGCAGGGCTCGGATAGATTCTAAAGCTGCTCCAAACAGCTGGTGTTAGCAGTTCTACCATACTTACAAAGCTCCCACTCAAGTACGCGTGCATGCGTGAGAATCTCGGAAATGCGACTATTTCGATCCAGTTTATTGTTTGTTTGTTTTTAAACGCGAAGGATTTCTTGGCAAACTTCAGTGACTCTGTGCGTATCTATCTATCTATCTATCTATCTATCTATCTATCTATCTATCTATCTATCTATCTATCTATCTATCTATCTATCTATCTATCTATCTATCTATCTATCTATCTATCTACTATCTATCTATCTATCTATCTATCTATCTATCTATCTATCTATCTATCTATCTATCTATCTATCTATCTATCTATCTATCTATCTATCTATCTATCTATCTATCTATCTATCTATCTATCTATCTATCTATCTATCTATCTATCTATCTATCTATCTATCTATCTATCTATCTATCTATCTATCTATCTATCTATCTATCTATCTATCTATCTATCTATCTATCTATCTATCTATCTATCTATCTATCTATCTATCTATCTATCTATCTATCTATCTATCTATCTATCTATCTATCTATCTGGATAGATAGATATGAAACGTGGATGTGTCTGGTACTCCTTGTGGCTTGATCGAAGCGATGGCTTGGTGTGATGCTCGCTACCATAATGAAAGAAAGACAAGACAGACGAAGGAAATACGGTGTTGTTGCGGCCATGTAACAGGCAAATTTTGGAATGCGAAGCATTTGTTAGTAAAATGGAGACACTTTGAGCGTATCTATCTATCTATCTATCTATCTATCTATCTATCTATCTATCTATCTATCTATCTATCTATCTATCTATCTATCTATCTATCTATCTATCTATCTATCTATCTATCTATCTATCTATCTATCTATCTATCTATCTATCTATCTATCTATCTATCTATCTATCTATCTATCTATCTATCTATCTATCTATCTATCTATCTATCTATCTATCTATCTATCTATCTATCTATCTATCTATCGCCCTCAACTTTTAGCTCTCCTGGCTGTCTCGATTATGGTATCGATGCCAAAGTTCGTATGGCATAAGATGATTGCATGACGAGCCCAATTGACTGGCCATAACATGAAAATCATGACATGTATGTCATGAATGCCAGGATTTACATTTCATGGTCTTGCAGCTCTTGTGGTGGTTTTGTTCGCATTACATTTCGTGAAACCTGGTATGGTTTGACATCACTGTATGGAGAACATAAGTGGCAGACCCTATAGTGGAAATTATGACATATATGTCATGATTTTCATGGTATGACTAGTCATGACTACACACCATGCTCGCGGTGCACTCGCGGTCATTTCGCCAGCTTCACACATATCAAATTTGGTGTGACGTGACTTCAATGGATGACGAAGGTATATGACTGGTGCAAACATAATAAGAATGAAATGCGTGTCATCAAAGAACATGGATACGCGCCTCGCTCAAGATGCGCTCACGACCATTTCGCTAGCTGCAGTAAATTTGGTATTACGTGACGTGGACGACGAAGGTGAATGAGGAGTCCAAACATAATAATCATGACATGCGCGTCATGTAAAACATGACTACATGCTACGCTAATGGCACGCTCACAGCCGTTCCGCCTGCTCCCCATATACCGAATTTGGTATCACGTTACGTGAATAGACAACGAAAGTAAATGACACGTCTGAACATGATGATCATGATACGCGTGTCATGTGAAACACGCTTACATTCCACGCTCATAGCGTGCTCGCGGCCATTTTGCTATCTCTACATACCGAATTTGGTATCAGGTAACGTGAATAGACGACGAAGGTAAATGAAACATCTAAACATGATAATCATGGTGTGCGTGTCATGTAAACCATGATATATGCTACGCTCATAGCGAGCTCGCAGCTGTTTCGCTAGCTCCACATATACCAAACTTGGTATCGCATGACGTGCATAGACGACGATGGTAATTGACACGTCCGAACATGATGGTCATGACATGCGTCTGATTTAAAACACGACTACATACTACGCTCAAAGCGTGGCCGCGACCGTTTTTCTAGCTCCAAATATCATGTCACATGTTACTAAACTTGGTATCGCATAACGTGAATAGACGACGAAGGTAAATGACACATCCAAACATGCTAATTATGACATGGAAGTCATGTACGGCGTAATTTACTTCCTCCTCGTAATGTTGTGCTCATTGGAAGGCGACATATGGACCTTTCTCATTCGTGCTTTGCATATCATCGACTCCCACTGTACGTGGGATCTGCAAACTTTTTTGTTTTTTTGTTTACATTCGTATGAACAAATAATAGTGTTTTTGTGTTCATTCGCGAAATGTATTTGCCATGTTTAATTGCTTTGTTTATGTACAAGTGGCATGTGCAATAATACTTTCGTTTGTTTCAGTTCGACCACACTCCCCGACTAATGTTGCCCCAAACTTCGCACTTTAGATGTCTAAGCGAACGAGGGCGTCGTAACTTTCTTGACGTCACGCTGCTTTGGCACGCTTCTTTCGCAGGTGAGTGCTGACGTCACTCTCCCCCTCACCCACAGCACGCTCGCCGCAACACCCGCTGTTGCCGGTTCCTACACCCGCTCGCAACACACTTCTCTCCGGCTTCACTCTCTCCAACACCCGCAACCACATCCGACCGCACGTCGAGTGGAAACGCTCTTTCGGCTCGTTTATATGCGATGAAACTTATACGAAACCCAAGCCGCCTGCCGTGTCTCTTCGCGCTTCAAACAAATGTTTACTCGAGTAAACGCTACACCGAGTTTTGCTTCAAACCATTCTTTCATCACCCGCGTCGACGCCCGTTTCATCCCGCTCAACGCCGTGCTCAACGCTGCTGCTTCGCATCCAATCGGGGTTCCCTTCGGAGAGATGGTCTACAATTTTCATGTGGTCGGCTTGCTTGAAGGATCAGACTTTTGAGCAGTTGATTCATTGCGTGGTATCTTTGCAGTGCTCGCACAAGGTGCGACGGGTATCCTTGAATTACCGTTGGCACCGCACCGGGAATACGTTTTTGAGGGGCGATGCTCCTTGCGCCGTGGTTCGTAGGTCCCGTGTCGTCGTAGTAGCCACCTCTCGTTTAGTTCTTAGAATGTCCACTGGTTGGCGGTACTTGTATATGATGAATATATTGTCATGACGCAGACACAGCAGGAGTCGATATAAAAGAGCTCACTTTAATCAAAACGAAAGGCACTCGAAAAGAGGACCGGGCAAGAGCTTCGTCTTCCTCTCTGGCTGCGCAAGCTCTCCTCTGCAGGTTGAATGCGGCATTCGCCTCCCTCCAGGAAGAGCGACAACCCTATGCTCGGCTACAGAATACGCGGTGTATGTAGTTGACGTATTACGCAACTGGCTCACTGCAATATGGCTTCATCCGCACAACGTGTACGATTTCCGATTTTCCGAGGAACTGTCAGGGATGACCTCATAATTCACGTCACTTAGGCGCCGTACAACATTGTAGGGACCAAAGTACTTCTTCAGTAACTTTTCAGAAAGGCCGCGTCCGCGAATAGGGCTCCAGACCCACACTTTCTCGCCTGGTTGATAAGTGACGCATCGGTGTCGCAGGTTATAACGTTGTGCGTCGTAACTCTGCTGTCGGGCGATTCGCACGCGTGCTAGCTGCAGTGCCTCTTCAGCTCGTTGAGTAAAGGCTTGAACATCCATGTCTGTATCGGCGCAGTCGTGCAGCAGCATGGCATCAAGCATTGTCGTCACTTCACGGCCATAAAGAAGACTAAATGGCGTGCTCCGTGTAGTTTCCTGCTGCGCCGTATTATAGGCAAACGTCACGTATGGGAGAACGTCGTCCCAATTTTTATGATCCACGTCGATGTACATACTGGGCATATTAGCAATTGTCTTGTTGAGGCGTTCTGTTAAGCCGTTGGTTTGTGGGTGGTAGGAGGTAGTTTTTTGATGCGCTGTTCCACTCATTTCAAGCACTGACTTGAGGAGCATGGCCATGAAAGCGGTACCTCTGTCTGGTATTATAATTCTAAAAGCACCATGCCTCAGAACGATATTTTCAATGAAAAATTGTGCCGCTTCTACTGTGGTTCCACTTGATAAAGCCTTTGTTTCTGCGTAACGAGTAAGATAGTCCGTAGTGACAATTACCCACTTGTTTCCAGTATGCGAAGTCGGAAATGGTCCAAGGAGATTCATTCCGATTTGTGCAAAAGGCATGGTGGGCACTTGAACTGCTTGCAACGATGCGGCTGGTTTTAAAGGTGGCGATTTTCGTCGTTGACAATCGAGGCACGTGCGGACGTAATGCTTTACAGTGCCTGGAAGCTTCGGCCAGTAGTACTTCTGTTGGATTGTGGCCAATGTGCGCGTGTATCCGAGGTGGCCGGAGGTTGGCTCATTGTGAAGGTTGGCTCATCAGTGAAAGGCGCTCGTAAAGAAGACCGGGCAAGAGCTTCGTCTTCCTCTCTGGCTGCGCGAGCTCTCCTCTGCTGGTTGAATGCGGCAATATGATGAAAAGATGCGAAATGTACGGACGGATGGTTGGACAGACAGACAGATACAGACAGACGAACGGATGGACGAATGGACAGACGGATGCATAGATGGATGGATGGACGGATACCCGACGGACGCACGCACGCTTCGCTCCACTCATCATTATTCACTGGGTGGATATGTCGTGATTTTTTATCCTGCTTTTGCTGACGTAGTCACTTACAAGAAAATTCTTGCGGCAAACGACGGTGCAGAGAAACTTGTCAACAATCACGACTTTTTGCCGGGAACTGTCTTTCTGCCACTTCGCGCATTCCTGAATAGCAGGGGAATTGGTGAAATGACACGCCGGCAGTCTTTCCAGCCCGCGGCTTACAAAACGACACACAACAGTACACCACGAATGTGCGCGCTGTGCGAACGCTGCACCAGAACACCAAGCTCACATGCAAGTCACTTCATAATAACACGCAGGCTAGAACGCGAAAAAAACACGCTGGAAAATCTCACGGCGACAGGTATATTCAAGTGCAGTGCATACGGCAGGAAGCTTTTTGCACGAATGTCAGGACCGGTCAGCGATTCCAGGCTTCATGAGTAAGCAAAGAGAAATATACTAATAAAGGATCTCTATAATCCGTCTTGCACTATGAAGGGCGCTGAGGACACGTTTTCAACAATGCACATTGCCGTGCACTCCTTAGTGTAGGTACCACGCGTTGCGTATGAGTTCGTTCATGCTGTCTCCACTTCCCCTAAAGCGCCAACAAAGTAAATCCAACGTAGTGTGGTGACGCTCAAAGAGGGTGATTTGAAGAGGCCTTAGATAGTCTATAGGGTGTTGACTTTACACGAGGTCAAAGGAAGTCTCATAAACGCAGGGCAATTCAGATAATACAGAAGTTTAATGCAGGGAACCACGAGCAGCTTAGGTATGCCCCCGCTTTTGCATTCCTTTGCGGCCCCAGCTGCACCGAAATGTGAAATACAAAAAACGTTACAATCCTTCCAGCCCTGGCACCAAAACCCTATACGCACGCAGCAGAGCCGATGTATTCAGCGCTGCTACAAGGGGGCCAGTAATCTCATCGTTAATGACGATCAAACATATATGATTCCGGGGAAGAGTCTGACAACCACGTGATTACGTCGTTCATCATTCCAAAACCGTGATATGATTGTGAAGAAAATTTCAAGCACCTGCGTTTTTTTAACGTGCCCCTAAGTGATAAATCTAAATACACGAGCCTCAAGCATGTTTGTAGCGTTGCATGTAGCGTCACTGCATACGGGGTGCTGCTGCTTAGGCCGTAAAAGGAGAGAGCCACTGCATACGTGGTGCTGCTTCTAGGCCGGCCGGGGGATGGCATAGGCAAAAGACACGAGTCACGCGCGCCTCGTGACCAGTGTGACCTTGGGCTTTTTTTTCTTCGAATACGCAGCTTTTCATTGCGATCGCGCGCTCACGCGTGGACAAGTCGCACTCTCTCGCGGCAATCCCTGTAATAAACGAGCGCGCCATGTTCAAATCAGCCAATGGCTCTTACAAAGGCTTTTACGAGTAATTTGTGGGGTTTCTGCATGATCCAACTCCCAAGCAGGAACGTGCACTCCTGGGAGGCCTTATTACGGGGCCATGACGCCGAAAAATTACGTCAAGTTATCGGTTTCGCCCTGACCATCACCGAGTGCCAAGGGATTTCGGCCGACGGCTAAGGCGATGAACGGAACCGAGGCCAAAGACTCCTCCACCGTCATTCTAGACAGGTGCAGATAAGTGCCCGTTTTCCTTTATCATTTGCTGAGAGAAGAGAAAGCAATTTTTAGCTGGCTTTTATATCTTATTGTGAATTAAAGGTCACGCGCTGCGCCATAATATTTGGCTTGCGTGTTCTCGGAAGCCTCTACTACCGATAGGCAGGGTTTTCTCACTAAACGTGTGGCAGGGCCCCTTTAAGAGTGGAACACAATAGCGACATCATCGCTAGCGGTGTCCCCGAATAAATATTTCCCGTAACAATACTGTGTGATGACGTACGTACATTAGATGTGTCACTTGTGCTGTAAGAGCAGTGCATGCGCGTATGAAATGAAACAGTCTCTTTAGGAATCTGTTATAGATGCGGCCGTCATAGTAGGATACATGCAATATTAAAAAGTAACGCAAAGCCAAACATTGTTGTCTTCGGAGGCTTTTCCACAATGCCATGTCCTCGGATTCCCAGTAAGTAAAATACCGCAAAAAACGTCTAAGGATGCTTGCTTTAGGCTATGTACCGCGTCGACTTTAAACGGACTCTGAATGCAACTATTAAGTCAACGCTGATTGTTGAAATAGCGGTCCAGAAAGCTCATAGTGTTACTTTTTTTGCCAAACAAATGCTTATTTCGAAATAAAATCACGTTTTAGTGGTCCACATCTGGTTAGCGCACTTCAAATTGCCAGACCGTCTCACGTACCTATTGTCGTGCACAACGTTGCAAGGCTTTACTATGCAGCCTCTGGCACGAGTAGCAGCAGAACAAAAGCGGCGCGAGTCACAGCAAACGACTGCCATTGGCTCCGAGATGGCAGACGTGTTTTGGTTCAACTCGGCCCCGCTAGATGTCAACACGTATTCAGTTTAACTAAAGCCCCTATACTCCGTAAAAGGACCGCCATCTGCTCTCAACTCTCGCCGTCTCCTCTACAGAGCGTTGCTTTTTTCTTTCGCTTGCGACAGTGGCGCCCCCTGTAACGCGCCATGAGCTTCCTCAAGGCGGGGAGAGGAGAAAGTGGCGCAGATCAAAAGAAAGCTGTACTTTTCCAAAGGTATAAAGGCTTTAAGTTTAACAAAGAGAAGTTGAATTTTCGAACCACTGGTTCCATTCCCCATAGTAACGTCCGTTGGTTATTTTTCATCAATCAAACATAAAGGAACAAGCACCACTTTATTAAGTATTCGATGCACAGAAGGTTTTTTATTTAGTGAAGCTATTTCAATTACTTGTGATTAATTTTAAGCGGTTCGTCTGACGTCATCGGGCTCACTTTGAGAATGCACTATAGAAGCGCATGTGTTCACATGCACTTATTTTGATTTCTCGGTAAATAGGGCACTGCTGTTGATAATATTGTCGTATTAGAGGTGTCCCTTTAATCATTTTTGTGCACTTATTTGCAAACGTGTTCGATTGAATGACAAATCAATGGGGCTCAGAATTTGTGAAAACGTGCCTGGTTGTTCAGTGCGCCTGCTTGCACAATGATACATATAAGTGCTGTGGAAAATGCGCTAAACGTCTCAACCCGTCTACTTGCATGTATAAACTGCTTAAAACGTTTGAAAACCTGCAACGTTGTGGCGCGTAAGGCGCCTGTTTCCTATGCCCACAGCTTGAAATCCAGTCACAAGAACACTTGTATTTATGCTTATGCAATGCATATATGCGCTCGGTAGACACGTGGATGTATAGCCGTACAGGCCGAGACCATCGAGAGTACACGAAGCAAATGTCAAACGCAAGAAAAAGCTATACGCAAGCTCTATATATAAATATATATTACACAATCCACGCTCTAGAAGAGGCAAACTCAATCTTGACTCATTCAATCAGGTTAAAACAATGTACATCACCTTTGTGACAACAAGACTAATAATTTACCAGATCTATAATGTAGTGAAATCGCCCCGCCACGGTGGTCTAGTGGCCAAGGTACTCGGCTGCTGACCCACAGGTTGTGGGATCAAATCCCGGCTGTGGCGGCTGCATTTCCAATGGAGGCGAAAATGTTGTAGGCCCGTGTACTCAGATTTGGGTGCACGTTAAAGAACCTCAGGTGGTCGAAATTTCCGGAGCTCTTCACTACGGCGTCTCTCATAATCATATGGTGGTTTTGGGACGTTAAACCACACAAATAAATCAATGTAGTGAAATCGGCGACAAGCGTTAACGCATGTTTCGGAGCTTCACTTTGCTGGTTATTCGTTCATGTGGGGAAAAAAGAGGGGAGGAGAAGCCTAGCGTACACGATGCTTTCATTGGCTGTCAGCCAAACAAAGAAAAAAAAATGAACAGAAACTGGGTTTTACATCGCGAGTTTGGTTCTTTCATCTGCACGATTTCGGACAAGTGATGGATGAGGCACGCGTTAATCCGTAGAAATAAATGGCGCAACGTGGACAACCTTCTTTGAACTGCATAAGAAACAAAAAAAAGTTTCTGTCGTCGTGCATGTTTCGTTCTCACGTCAAGATTTACAGCCACATTTTATTCCCCCGCAAATCTCTCGGCCCACAAAAAACAAAACAAAAGCAATGACGTTAAAAGAAGAAAGAAAACGTCTCAGCTTTGCCGCAACAAAATAGAAGGTCATGCGCAGAATGGCCAGCAGATCGAACCGTGCCCCACGTTCCTCCCGCACAAATGACGCACGAAACGTACTATCAGGTAGAGATGAACGCGAATGAGCATCTCAGTTGTTACAGCGCTGTGTCTGCAAGGCATGCTCTTTTCGCAAACAGAGATTGTGCGACGATTGCAGTGACCTTTGTGCGCCCGGTAACTACAACAGAATCCTTTCAGCGGTAGCCGAAGGTCAGCCATGACGTACGATCATTCCCACTGTGACATAAGGGCCCGCGAGTGAGCGTGGACCCCCTGCTCTCCACGGGGCAAAGTGCGCGTGGGAGATAAGAGCGCACTCTGTAACGTCGTGACGATGTGGCTACGCGTGCTCATTGCACCATCTTACTGAAAATGCTGAAAACATGATAGCCCCCTCCCCTCAAGATGCCCTTCTTTAGCGGTAAGTGGTAGATATGAATAGCTTGTCGTTTGAACGTTGAAGGACGTGCTCCTCGATGGCTAAGTGTCTAACACCTTGCAGCCACGGGGAAGAGGTTCCAAAATCGATTTCACGCAGCGAAGTGCTTTTCTGGATTATATTTGTTTCTTCCGTTCTCATATATATTGCCGCGCTCGAAACAAAGAACGAAGACGATGTGCGCGCCAACAGCATCGTGAAAAGGGGAACTGAAGAAGACGACGTGCTTTTGTTTTGCTAGCCTGCTCTTGGCTCCTGCATAAAAACACACGCCGTTGGTTCTCACACTCAACGTCTCGGTGCACTGCTTACGTTGAACCACGACACTGGTGGAGGCGCTGGGTTGCAAGCCTGCCGATGCTTAACACCCCATCTGGGAGCCGTTCATAAAGTCCCGACACGCAGCCACTTGTTGCGACACCAGTGCACTGCTTCAGTCGGCGGTTGCTAGGCCTATCTCCTGAGCAGACCTCCTTTGACGAACATTCTACCAGGCATAACGTACCTCTACCAATGGCCTCCGCTAGCCAGCCACAGTTGGTCCAAGGGATACAAGGCAGCCCCGTTTTCAATCCAGCCCAGGTAACACTTCAGCCGCTTGTGCCTGATCGCTTCAGTGGTGCCCCACATGAAGATGTTGATGATTGGCTTGAGCATTACGAACGCGTAGCCGACACCAACCAGTGGAATGCTCAACAGAAGCTCGCCCGCACGTACTTCACTCTCGATGATGGCGCTCACACGTGGCTTGAGATTCGAGAAGGCCATATATCCACATGGGATGAGTTTCGTCAGCAGCTGATTAACACCTTTGCTAGCGCCGACCGTCGAGAGCGGGCTCAGCAGTTGCTGGAGTTAAGGCTTCAAATACCTAACAAAACTGTGGCAATGTTTGCTGAAGACGTGACGCGCCTCTGTCGTCGGGCTGATCCCAATATGTCCGAGGAGAAGTTGCGCTACCTTATGCACGGCGTGAAAGAACAACTGTTCGCTGGACTTGGGCGCAATGCCCCAACTACCGTGGCCAATTTTATAAGAGAAGCCACTGCCATTGAGCGTGCTCTGCACCAAAGATCGAGGCAATATGATCGCTTGTCCACTACCACCCCAATCAACGCCTCTTCAGCGACTCTGGGCAATCAGGGCTCCCAACGTGACCTGATCAGAGATATTGTCCGAAAAGAAATTCAGAAGCTTTGGACTCCTCTAGTGGATACACCAGTGACCGCCGTTGCCGCAGTCGTTCGTGACGAACTTAGGCATGCTTTTTCAGCAGCTGAGTTTGGTCACGATCAGCGTCAACTGAGTTACGCTGACGCTGTCCGCCATCCACCACCCGTCCCGCCTATTACATCATACTACCAGCCACCTACAGCCGCACCTTCGTCGCAACCATTGCAGGAGGCTTTCAGACATCGGCCCATGTCTCCGATGTCTCCACGCCACCAGCCACTACTTGCCCCGCCTTACTCACCACCACGAGAGGATATAGGACGCCCACAATTTCGCAGAACGGACGCTTGGCGTACCGTCGATCGGTGCCCTCTCTGCTTCATCTGTGGTGGTGCCGGCCATATAGCTCGCTATTGTTGGTATCGCAACAAATTGCTTCGCCCGTATCCGCCAGGGTATGACGGCCGCCGTGCCAACGACGACTACATTGTTCGCCATGATGATCCTGGTTTTCGAGGACCTTCAACAACGTGGTCTCCCTATCACGAGTCGCTTCCTAATCGCCACCACAATTCCACCCACAGGTCACGCTCTCCATCCCCTGCTCAGACATCGTCACCGAATCGACGTACTTTTGCTGACCTTCGGGGAACAAGGTCGCCCAGCCCTTACCGGGGAAACTGAAGGCGGCGACCTCTCGGGGTAAGGTCGCAGCCCGACCACAAGACGATAAAAAGTCCCCAGTACTGCCACTACAGAACGACTTGACGCCGACAATTATTAACAACGACGAAATGGTGAGCGCCGACCTCAATGTAATTATTGATGGAGAGCAAGTGACGACCTTAGTCGATACGGGTGCTGATTTGCCCATAATAAGTCACAAGCTGGCTGATCATCTTAGAAAAGTAAAAACGCCATGGACAGGACCACATATAAGAACAGCGGGTGGTCAATTGCTGCTCCCTTCTGAAAGATGCACAGCAAAAATCAGCATAGGAGATTCTTCTTTCGTCGCCACTTTTCTTTTTCTCCCAGAGTGCTGCAAAGATTTAATTATAGGAATGGACTTTCTCCGGGAGCATGGCACAATAATCAACATCCCGGACCGCGTGGTTTCATTTTACGAGAGTGCTCGTCTGACTGATCTTACATCACCAGAGCACAAATCCTTTTGTCTCAAAGACCACAATATAGTCGTGCCGCCTCGATCATGTATCCTCGTTTCAGTAGCATGTGACGTACCGTTCAACGGTGAAGGAGTCACCAACCAAGACACCTCGCTGCTTTTCACACACGGGATTTCTGTAGCACGAGGAATAGTCAATGTCACCGACGGCCGAACGAACTTGCTGTTAACCAATTTCACCTCTGGCTGTTAACCAATTTCACCTCTGAGCGACGGCACCTTCCGAAAGGCACAACGTTGGCACATTAAGACGGAATCGCAGATGTTTGTGACTGCTTTTCAGCACTCGAAGCAACACCTGTACAAGACCCACGTGACCTAGCACCTAGCCTTGACGTCAACCCTACTTTAACTCAGCAACAGCGGGAACGCCTGCTTGTGCTGCTAGACGAGTTCTACGGCTGTTTTGCGTCGACCTCGAAAGTTGGTCGGACGTCCTTGACCAAGCACCGAGTCATCACAGAGGACATGGCTAGACCAATCCATCAAAATCCGTCCCTTGTGGCTTCAAAAGAACGAGAAGCAATAGAACAGCAGGTAACAAAAATGCTTGAAGACGACGTCATTCAACCGTCGAAAAGCCGCTGGGCATCACCTGTTGTTCTAGTGAAAAAGAAGGACGGCAGCCTGCGTTTCTGTGTGGACTATCGAAAGCTAAATCAGGTTACAAAAAAGGACGTGTACCCACTTCCCCGCATAGATGATTCGATTGACAGGCTTCGAAACGCACGTTACTTCTCTTCCATGGACTTAAAGAGCGGATATTAGCAAATTGAAGTAGACCCCAGGGATCGTGAAAAAACCGCTTTTGTCACACCAGACGGACTGTACGAATTTAAGGTTTTACCATTTGGCTTGTGCTCCGCGCCTGCTACTTTCCAGCGTCTCATGGATACCGTTCTCTCTGGGCTTTAATGGAGAACCTGCCTAGTATACCTTGATGACGTCATTGTGTGTTCTACAACGTTTGACGAACACCTTGAATGATTGCAAATGGTCTTGCAGGCCATACGGGCCGCAGGCTTGACGCTCAAGCCGGAGAAATGTCACTTCTGCTTTGAAGAACTGCAGTTTCTTGGCCATGTCGTCAGTTACGCAGGAGTTTGTCCAGACCCCGAAAAAGTTGCCGCCGTCGCGCAGTTTCCAACACCGTGAGACAAAAAGGCAGTGAGGCGTTTTCTGGGTCTCTGTGCATGTTATCAGCGATTTATTCCAGATTTTGCGCGCATTGCGTCACCTTTAACTCGTCTCATGAGGGATGACGTTGCATTTGTTTGGGGCGACGAACTAGAAGATGCTTTCAATGACTTACGGCAACGTCTACAGACGACCCCCGTGCTTGCCCATTTTGATGACACAGCCCCTACAGTGCTCCATACTGACGCCAGCAATGTTGGCCTCGGAGCTGTGCTTGTGCAGCGCCAGGACGACGAGGAAAGAGTGATCGCTTACGCAAGTAGAACTCTGTCACGCACAGAAGCAAATTACTCGACCACTGAAAAGGAATGCCTCGCCTTGGTGTGGGCAGTTATGAAATTTCACCCATACCTGTACGGCCGCCCATTCAAGGTTATCAGTGACCACCATTCGTTGTGTTGGTTAACAAGTCTGAAAGATCCTTCTGGGCGATTGGCACGCTGGAGCCTTAGACTACAGGAGTTTGATATAACGATGGTGTATAAGTCCGCAAACGACACACGGACGCCGACTGCCTAACTCGATCACCAATAGAGTCGGCTGCTGCTTTTGATGAAGAGACAGCATTCCTCAAAATCCTCGACACGTCAACTATCGCAGATCACCAGCATGACGATCCTGAGCTACTTAGCTTGATTAATTATTTAGAAGGACGAAGCCAGAATGCACCCAAAGCCTTTACAAGAGGACTATCGTCGTTTTGTCTGCGAAACAATGTAATTTACAAAATGAGCTTCTCGTCAGACGGGTCCACGTACCTGCTTGTCGTCCCTACCACTCTTCGTTCTGAGGTGTTGCAAGCGTGCCACAACGAGGTAACATCTCGACATTTAGGCTACACGCGCACACTGAGCAGAGTTCGAGAGAGATATTACTGGCCTAGACTCACCGCTGCCGTGAAGCATCATGTTCGGACCGGCCTCGATTGCCAGCGGCGCAAGTCACCTCCAACGAAACGAGCCGGATTGCTACGCCCTGTCCAGATCCCGACAACGCCATTTGACCAAATCGGAATGGACCTTTTGGGCCTACTTCTAACTTCTAGTGTTGGTAACCGCTGGGGTATAGTGGCGACTGACTACCTTACTCGCTACGCCGAGACAAAAGCCACCCAGAGAGGCACAACAGAGCAGGTAGCCCGGTTTTTCATAGAGAACATTGTGCTGAGACACGGTGCGCCGTCGATCGTTATAGCAGATCGTGGAACTGCATTCACGGCTGCGCTTTTAGATCATGTGTTGGTGCTCAGCGGTACTATTCATCGCAAGTCGACAGCTTACCATCCACAAACCAACGGGTTGACCGAGCGACTTAACAAAACTCTGGAAGACATGCTTTCAATGATTGTGGACATGGAACACAAAAACTGGGACGAGATTCTCTCTTACATAACGTTCGAATACAATACTGCGAAACAAGAAACCACACGGATGACCCCATTCAGCCTTGTTCACGAACGAGAAGTAAGAACGATGTTAGACGCGATGCTGCCACACAAATGCGATGACAACGAAATGAGTGCTGACGCGTTTACTCAACGCGCAGAGGAAGCCAGGCAGCTCGCACGTCTGCGAATATACCAACAGCAAGAGTACGACGCAGGCCGCTATAGCCAACGTCATACACCTGTAACGTACGAAACCGGGGACAGGGTATGGGTGTGGACGCCTGTACGAAGACGGGGACTATCCGAAAAGTTGCTCAGAAGGTATTTCGGAGCTTATCGAGTGCTGCGACGACTAAGTGACGTTACCTATGAAGTCGTCCCGGAAAGCCCAAACTGTTCAAGGCGTCGCCAGCACCGACCTGAGCTTGTGCACGTAGTGCGCATTAAGCCATGCGTCAGCGAGTGACTCTGCGAGGCACCGTCGCTGCTATATATATATATATATATATATATATATATATATATATATATATATATATATATATATATATATATATATACGGAAGCGAAAAAGCACGACTAACGAGGAAACACTTTTATTAATCACATACGTTTCGGCTGGTGGGCCAGCCTTTGTCAGTGTGACCGCTGATGTTCACACACGTCAGTGTGACCACTGATGTTCACACAGTTTGGTCACACTGACGAAGGCTGGCCCACCAGCCGAAACGTATGTGATTAATAAAAGTGTTTCCTCGTTAGTCGTGCTTTTTCGCTTCCGTTTATACTACGGATATATATATATATATATATATATATATATATATATATATATATATATATATATATATATATATATATATATATATATATATATATATATATATATATATATATATATATATATATATATATATAGTGAAGTAACGGTGACGCGGACACCGGCGGCCAAATCCGGCCGAGAGTGTCCATGTAGTTCCTGTCGCAATAAAATTCAAGCTTGAAAAATCAAACGGCGGCATTGAATCAGCACAGGTGAGCGCACGGAGGAGGCAGGGGAGGGACGCTCCCCCTCCTGTCTCCCAAGAAGACGGGGTTGGGGCTCCAAGTCAGCTCTACACATTGACTTAACAGGGATGGCGGCGTTGCAAGCAACATTCGCCATCCCCCCAACCCTGTGCCCCCTAAAGGGGGACTCTGTGCACGCCTCTGGGAATGAAGTATGCAGAGTTGGGGCAGGGCGGTATATCATATTTTTATCAGGCTACTTTAAAAGAACCAACAACTGCCCAGAACATGAAATGAGATGACTTGACGGATAGAAAGATTGTCTCTAATAACGACTCAAACCAACCCTGCTTTTCTCGTGAAAAGTAAATATTAAATGCGAAGCATTTCTTAGCGAACTTCGGCGACTCTGAGCGTATCTATCTATCTATCTATCTATCTATCTATCTATCTATCTATCTATCTATCTATCTATCTATCTATCTATCTATCTATCTATCTATCTATCTATCTATCTATCTATCTATCTATCTATCTATCTATCTATCTATCTATCTATCTATCTATCTATCTATCTATCTATCTATCTATCTATCTATCTATCTATCTATCTATCCGCCTACGACTATTAGCTCTCCTGGCTATTTGGATAATGGTATCGATACCACGCTTGGTATGGCATAACATGACTGACAAGCATGCTTGACTAGTCATAACATGATAATCATGACATGCATGTCATGAATGTTATGATTTACATTTCATGGTCTTGCTGCTGTTGCGGTGGTCTCGTTTACATGACATGTTGCATAACTGGTATGGTATGACACGATTGCATGGCGAACACAAGCGACAGACTCTAGCGTGTAAATCATGACATGCATGTCATGTAAGTCATGTGTCATGACTACACGCCACGCTCATGATGCGCTCGCAGCCGTCTCGCTAGCTTCACATATACCAAATTCGGCGTTACATGATGCGAATGGATGACGAAGGTATGTGACTGGTGCAAACATGACAATCATGATATGCGTGCCATGTGACGTTATGACTACAAGCCACACTCATGATGCACTCGGGGCCATTTAGCTAGATTCATATATGCCAAATTTGGTATTACGTCACGTGAATGGATGACAAAGGTATGTGACTGGTGCAAACATAATAATTATGAGATGCGTGTCATGCAAGAGCAGGACTACATGCCACACTCAAGGCGCCAATACACTTAGACGTGAGCCGGGGTGCGTGTGCTCTAGCGTTCGTTTGCCACGCCAGGCGCTCGTCTGCCTGGCATATACTCGCAGGCACGCGCCGCACAGCGTTGCTTTTACGCATGCGCGTTTGACCACGCCCAGCGTCCTTTCGTCACGATGCTAGGCAGACGCGGTGCGTTCTAGATAACGTAGTTGGTGTGAAATGCAGCATGGCTACTTTCGCACTGGTTGCCACCAGGCTTGCGACAGACGCTGGTCACGTATGGCGTCAGACTATAGAGTGTTCGCGTTCTGCTAGCGTAGTGTAGCTGCGCCCTGCGTGCGCACCTCAACGTTACGTCATTTTATTGGGCCCTTCATGATGCTCTCAACGCTGTTTAGGTAGCTTCACATATTCCAAGTTTAGTATTACGGGACGTGAACTGACGACGAAGGTGACTGGTGTAAACATGACATGGGGTGCGTGTCATGTAACAACACGACCACATGCCACGCTCATGATGCGTTCGTGGTCATTTCTCCAGCTTCAGATATACCAAATTTGGCATCAGGGGAATGAATAGACGATGAAGGTAAATGACACGTCCAAACATAATAATTATGACATAAAAGGTATGTATGGCATAATTACCCTCTACCTCGTAACGTTGTTGTGATTTTAAACTGACATATAAACCTTCCTCATTCGTGCTTCGCATATCATCGATTCCCACTGTACGTTGGATATGCATTTTTTTAAATTTTATTTCTTCTGTGAAAATCGCGAAAAATGACCTGTGGTGTTTCTGGTGTCCAAAACATAAACTATCAAGCCCTTTCACGTGACCATGCGTTAATGTACATGGTCAACAATTTATTACTTAGTACTGAAATATTGTCACGGTTAAAGGCTGGGCAAGAAGACAGAGGACAACGAAGTGATGAGCGTGAGCAGCACCCACGATCGCTCCGAAGAAGACGACGTCGAAGCGGCTGCTCTTTTGTTCTGTTATTACAAACTGGTCTGGCACAGTCTCCCCTATGCCTCCACTGCAACGAGAGTGAATCCCTTCACCATTTGCTGTTAACATGCAGGTTATACACAAACCAAAGCAAGAGACTGTTAGAAGAGCATCTCCGTAGGTTGGCTCTAAGTCCTCTCCTTCGGAGCAACTGAAAAGGGATTAAGCCACAAGAATGTTTGCGAGGCCGTATGCAATTTTCTAAAGGCAACAAGACGATTAGAATGTTAAGCTGAGGCATAAATTCACTTTATTTCAAACCACATTTGCCTGTTCGTTCTTTGTATTACCTCTATTTTATTTCTAATTTATTGTCTACCAATTGGTTCTATGTTTAAACATCGTTATCTAAATAACCAGGGTGGTAAAACAACTCTACCTCACAAATGAGTCACCATCCGTTTCATGGCCGATCCCCCGTAGCGGGTTGCGCCAGGACTCTGAAAAACAACCAACAACCTTGTTTTTACTGGTCGCACCGTCGTCCTGTACCCTGTTATGTTCACGTCACGACATTGGTGGAGATGCTGGACTTCTCCAACTGATGCTTGGGACACCTCCGCGCCCTGGCAGTTCGAGTTCGCCACCGCAAATCGTTCCTGCAGTGGATACTCATGTCCACTGCTACAGTCGCCGACAGCGAGGTCTTAGTCCCGAGGCAATCCCTTTCGAACTTCTTCAGAAACACACCGTGCCTGGAGAAATGGCTACTGGAGGGCCTTCACAGCTTACTGTTGAGCAGCGTAAAGTTCCCGGCACCTTTTATGGTGAGCTGTATGAAGATGTTGGGGACTGGCTAGCCCAGTATAAGCGAGTCACAAAGACCAACCGCTGGCCCACTGAACAGAAGCTATCGCGCGTCTACTTTGCTTTGGCAGACAGCGTTCGTACGTGGTACGAGAACCAAGAGTCAACGCTGTCTTCGTGGGATGAATTTCGGCAGCGAATTCTCGGGACATTCGCAAACACCGACCGCCGTGATTCTGCTCTGGAGCTCATCGAGGCACGCATACGGAAACCGAACGAGAGCGTCGCCATGTTTGCGTAGGACATGACCCGCCTATTTGGGCAGGCTGACCCCGAGATGCCTGAAGGTAAGAAATTCTGACATCTGATAAAGGGTGCCAAAGAAGAGCTGTTTGCCGGTCTCCTACGCAACCCACCAACAAGCGTAGCGGAATTTATTAAAGAAGCTACAACAAGCGAGCGAGCACTGCAGCAACGACGCCGATACCACAACCAACCAATTAAACAACACATCTCCCAGCCTCTCTGCTTTGACTGCCAGCAGTGAGTGTTCTCTCCGTGAGCTCATTCGTGAGGTCGTTCGTGAGGAGATCCGAAACCTCCTTGTGACTCCGCAAGATAATACCGTAGCTTGCGTTGCAGAAGTTGTGCGGCCAGAACTCCGCCAGACATTTTCGTTGTCCGAGTCACTTTCAGACCAGCGGTCTGTAAGCTACTCACTGGCCGTCCATCGACCCACTCCAGTGACGTACAACTCGACACCACTGGCTTATCGCAACGTCAGCCAAAGGCTCTTAAATGAGCCGTGGACCCAGCCTCCAATCCGCCGCATCCGTATCCACAGTCTAACGTGCCTATGCAAACGTCGCCGATGTACACTCCGCCGGCATCTGCATCTTGGTCGCAATGAATGCCCACCAGTCGACCAATAATTCCTAAGACGGACTTGTGGTGCACCGTCTACCGTCGACCACTTTGCTTCCATTGCAGAGAAGCCGGCCACGTTTTCTGCATTTGCCCATACCGTGACCATAGGCATCAGAACTTTCTACAAACCTCACCTCGTGCTTATTTCGATAACCGCCGTGACATCAGTGCAGGCCCGCATGCACAGCAACCTGATGTGCCATATCGTCGACGCCGCTCTCCTTCACCTGCACCTAACTCGCCGCAGTAGCGCAGTTACGCCGAGGTGGCCCGGGACAGATCCCCTAGCCCTCGTCGGGGAAACTAACAGCAGCGACCTTTGGGGGAAGGTTGCCACCCGTCAAGATACTATCACACCCCCAACATCTTCAATACGACGCGATACGACGGATGATACCGCGGATCGTACGATGGACGATACCAACGACGATACGACGCCACCGATATCAACGGAAATCGTAAGCGCCAATCTAGACGTTTGTATAGACGGACGCCCAGTAAGAGCACAGGTAGAGACTGGTGCGGACTTCTATATTATCAGCCGTAAACTCGCCGACTGCCTGAAGAAATTCAGAGCAGTATGGACGGGCCTGAACATAAGAACCGCAGGGGGTAAATTGGAGACGCCGACGGGCAAATGTACCGCTCGAATCAATATCGGCAGTTAAGATTTCGTCGCTACTTTCGTAATTTTACCGGAGTGCTGCAAAGACCTGATTTTAGGCATGGACTTCCTGCGTGAATACGACGCCGTTACCAACATTTCTGAGAGATCGGTTACAATTTGGATGGCCCCAGGCCAAGCTTCGGATGAGCCCTGTACAGACCAGCGACGTAAACCTTTGCGCGTCTTCGACGACGACTTGACCATTCCGCTGCGGTCGAGTTCACTCGTGGCTGTGACATGTGACACGTCGAGCAATTTGAAAACATCGCCGAGCAAATTCCAACGCTACTATTCAGCCATGGTTTATCTATCGCAAGATGCGTCGTGAGCATAAAATGCGGACACACGAACGTCCTTGTTAAGAACTTCAGCTCTGAACGCCGACTTCTGACGAGGGGAATGGCAGTCGCGTAGCGCTCGCCGAGATGACAGAGTGCTTAACTCTTGAGAAAGATAATTTAACTGATCTGCCCCCCATACCTCTATATGTTGATATATGCCCAAGTATGCTGCCAGCGTAGAAGCAAAGTATACTGCAGCTTCTTAACCAGTTTGAAGACTGGTTCTTTTCGACGTCCAGGGTCCATGAAACGCCACTGAGGAAACATCGAATTATAACGGATGACATGACCAGACCCATCAGACAAAACCCGTACCGGGTAGCTTCGCGGTAGCGTGAAGCCATCGAAAACCAGGTGCGACAGATGCTTGAAGATCACGTTATTCAGCCGCCGAAAAGCCCTTGGGCTTCGCCGGTTGTATTAGTGAAGAAAAAAGACGGCGCCTTACGTTTATGCGTGGATTACCGCAAGCTGAATCAGGTGACAAAAAAAGACGTCCACCCACTTCCGCGTATCGACGATTCACTCGATCGACTACGGCATGCGCGTTATTTCTCGTTGATGGACCTAAGGAGGGGATATTGGCAGATAGAAGTCAACGAAAGAGACCAGGAGAAAACAGCTTTCGTGACACCTGATGGCCTTTTTGAATTTGAGGTACTTCCGTTTGGCTTGTGCTCAGCACCGGCAGCGTTTCAGCGGCAAATGGATACCGTACTATCAGGCCTCAAGTGGCAGACGTGCTTAGTGTATTTAGATGACGAAATCGTATTTTCTGCCACATTAGACGAACACGTCTGGCGACTGCACTCAGTATTCCAAGCTATCCGTTCCGCCAGACTAACGCTTAAGCCAGAAAAATGTCACTTAGGCTTCGAAGAGTTTTTGGGTCTGGGGCATCTTGTGAGCAGTGAAGGTGTGCGGCCTGACTCTGAAAAAAATAGCTGCCGTTAGGAATTTTCCAGCGCCAACTGACAAATAGGTTGTCAGACGGTTTTTAGGACTGTGTGCATACTACCGACGCTTCATAGAGAAGTTCTCGCACAATGTCTCGCCGTTGACCCGCCTTACCAGAGAAGACGTCGCATTCGTATGGAATGAAGAACAGCAAAAATTGTTTGACGAGCTGCGGCAACGCCTTCAGAAGCCACCTGTTCTCGCACACTTTATGATGACGCCCCGACAACAGTGCACACCGACGCTTGCAATGTCGGCTCAGGAGCTGTACTCGTGCAGTGGCAGGATGGTGCTGAATGAGTAATTGCTTACGCAACTCTTTCACGTGTGGAGGAAAATTATTCCACCACGAAAAAAGAGTGCCTTGCGGTAGTGTGGGCTGTTATGAAATTCCGCCCATATCTGTATGGTCGTCCTATTAATGTTGTCAGCGACCAACACTCCCTCTGCTGGCTGACAAATTTAAAAGACCCTTCAGGATGGTTGGCGCGCTGGAGCCTGAAGCTTCAAGAATTTCCCATGATGGTGGTCTACAGATCAGGGAAGCGACATTCAGGCGCCGATTGGCTTTCTCGTGCGCCATACGAACCTGCAACGGCAGAACATGACGATACAGCCTTTGTTGTAGTTGTAAACACCGCTACTGTCGCACATCTGCAACGAGACGACCCGGAATTAGAACCCTTATTTTGTTTTTTGGAGGGGCACACTTCAGCTGTACCTAGACTGTTTGCGAGAGGGCTTTCTTCATTTTGCTTGTGCAACGACGTCCTGCATAAGATGAACTTCACGTCACATGGAAACGACTACTTACTCGTCATACCAACATCTCTAATGAGTGAAATGTTGCAGGCATGCCACGATGAACCAACATCCAGCCACTTGGGTTACAAGCGTACGCTGTGCAGAGTGAGGCAGAAGTACTACTGGCCAAGACTGACGGTGACCGTTCAACACTAAGTTCGGACGTGCCTTGAGTGCCAGCGCAGAAAAGTCCCACCCGTCTAACCAGCAGGCCTCCTCCATCCTATTAGCGTGCCTGTTACTCCATTCGCTCAAGTCGGAATGGATCTTTTGGGCCCATTTCTCACCTCATCGGCAGGCCGCAAATCGATTATAGTAGCCACCGACTACCTCACTCGGTACGCCGAAACCAATGCTCTGGAGAGAGGCATGGCAAGTGAAGCAGCCCAATTTTTCGTGGAGAATGTGGTGCTGAGGCACAACACTCCGTCAGTGGTAATTACTGACAGGGGAACTGCACTCGCCGCCGAACTATTACAGACAGTTTTAAGACTTAGTGGCATATCCCCCCGGCGAACAACGGCGTATCATCCACAATCGCATGGTCTTACGGAGCGTCTCAACAAGACACTTGCGGATATACTCTGCATGTACGTCGATGTGGAGCATAAAATTTGGGACAAGATCTTGCCGTATGTCACGTTCGCCTACATAACAGGGCTCATCAAGAAACAACAACGCCATTTCGCCTTCTTCATGGTCGTGAAGTCATCACTGTGCTGGATGCCATGCTGCCGCACCAGTGCGAAAACATCGAAACGGATGCTGAATATATCACTCAGCTTGCCGAAGAAGCCCGACAACTTGCACGCCTACGTATTAGTCGCCAGCAGGACTATGATTCAAGACGGTACAACCTTGGTCCCTGACTAGTCTCATACGAGCCAGGAGAGAAAGTTTGGATATGGACACCTATTCGGTGCCTTGGCCTCTCAGAAAAACTGTTAAGACCGTACTTACGGCCTTATCAAGTTCTATGACGTCTCAGTGACAATAATTAAGAGGTTGTTCCTGATACTGCGCACTCCTTAAGGCGTCGAAGGTGTGCTCCAGAAGTTGTGCGCGTTGTTCGGATGAAACCTTATTTCTCCGAATGAACTCATGCGTTTTCAATGAGTACAAACCACTTCGATCGTAAAGCATCGGGACGACGATTTCTTGAATGGGAGGCTAATGTTGTTGTTGTTGTTGTTCTCCTATTGTTAGTGGCGCATACCCACTGTGGGGGATTGGCCAAGAATCGAGTGGTTTTGAAATTTACTGTTCAGATTTGGAATGATGAAGGTATAACAGAAAGTTTACCAATAGCCTAGGAAAGAGTGGTGCTTAATGTAATGCATACAAATATTTACATAAACAAATTTATTCTCAGAATAGAGCAATAATCTGATTTTATACGTATATAACTATGTGGACATGTTAGGATATTGAAACTGGTTAATTAGTCAACCTATTGGAGGCTAATGTCATGGTTAAAGGCCGGGCAAGAACACAGTCGACAACTAAGTGATGAGCGTGGGCAGCACCCACGGTTGCTCCGAGGAAGACGATGCCGAAGCGGCTGCTTTTTTGTTCTGTTAATACAGACCTTGTTTTTCCTGGTCACACCGTCGTCCTTTATTCTGTTATTTTCACGTCACGGCAATATTATTTGATTCTTTATAGCAAAAAATAGTATTTTATAAAGGTATACGTACACGCTTGCGTTAATAGTACGCATTGAAGTGGCGCTGCTTTGCGTGACATATGCGCAGTTCCGTTTTCGATTACTTGGCTTGGCGACGCGGTACAAATGAAGGAAATCTCTACTGAGCCGCATCGTCTCATTTTAACGGCTTGTTATTTTGAAAAAATAGTTGTCAAGCGCAGAATGAACGTGCTTAATTATAGTTCCAGGAAATCCTGCGAAATAAGAACAACGACAGCGTGCATAAGCCACCAGAAAGGCTACAGGCATCGCTATCAATATTCAGCGTTGCCTGATGAAAAGGCACAATACCGTGTTCAAAGCCTTTCAGACCAAAAAATACTGCTTATAAAATGACTACGAGCTCTTTGAATTAACTACTGCAGCTATGATCATTACGAAGGGTAAGCTTTGTGTCACGCAGCAAAAAACTGGATAAAAAAAGTGAGTTGTCAGTCCCTTTAGTTATGTACGAAGGCACCACAAGAAGAAAAAAGTGTGTGTGGGGGGGGGGGGGGGGAGAGAAGTCATGCGTTTACCTTCTTCAAGCTCGTTACTAAGATATAAAACATGAGAGGAAATACTGAATTGTGTTTTGCTTTTCCTAACGGCAAGCTTTCGAAATAAAATAAAAAGTGCTGAATCGACACCCAATTTGTTTATCAATCCTATTTTTTTTCTATGCGTCCTTATTGCTGTTTTGGAGATGTAGATGAGAACGTTGGCCACATTTTTTTCTGGATAAACATGCACCTAAATCTGAGTAGACGGGCCTCACACATTTTAACCTTCATCGAAAATGCAGCCGCTGCAGCCGGGATCTGATCCCGTGACCTTTCGGATATAAATCCCCTATTAGAGGAGACTCCACTAGATAAGCGCTTGTAATGAACAGCCATGTGCAGATATGCACGATGTGGTGTGTTGATCCGTATGCTGTGGGCAAAACTTGGACTGAAATTGATTGAGTGATATGTGGGGGTCAATGTGCCAAAACCACCATATGATTATAAGAGACGCCGTAGTGGAGGGCCCCGGAAATTTCGACCACCTGGGGTTCTTTAACATGCACCCAAATCTGAGCACACGGGCCTGCAACATTTCCGCCTCTATCGAAAATGCAGCCCCTGCAGCCGGGATTTGATCCTGCGACCTGCGGGTCAGCAGCCGAGTATCTTAGCCACTAGACCACCGCGGCGGGGCGTTGGACTGAAATATGTGCGTGTCAACGTACTATTGCAAATTGAAGCCGTGCAAGCAAACGGTCCATTGTCAAGACACAGTTTTCTTCATTGGTGTCAGTTTGCTATATGTTTTTTGTTACTTGTTCATGCTTGTTTTTGAGTACAAGTGACTTTTTTTGGTGGGGAGGGGGCGATGAAGAACTTGTGAAAATGGCGCAGAAAATATAATACACACCTCATCGTTTTCACAGCAAATTAGTCAGATAACCGGAAAACAGAACAGCCAAAGAAGTGCTGAAATTTTCATCGCAGAATAATAATATCACCTTAGGGTTTACTTCCCAAAGCCACGACACTATCATGAGAGACGCCAAAGTTGAGGGTGCCGGCTACTTCGACCATCTGCTGTTCTTCTACGTGGACTGTCATCGCCACTACACGGGCCTTCACCATTTCACCTCCACCGACATCTTACCGCCACGGCTGGGATCGAATCCGCGACCTTTTTTGTCATCAGCGGAGCACCTCGATCACTGATCCACTGTGGCGGACTACTTGTACCGAAGAGATCGCAAATTACACATAACGTCAATAATTTCGCTTAGTATATACCTGCCATTGACAGAACGAGAAAATGAGAGTCTCGCTAATTTCATAAATGACTTTTCCACACATTTTGCGGATTAGCCCCTATATAGCGTCTGCGAAAATTTAGCGTTCCCACTGACAATGTAGGAGATTGATTTTCCATCGGCACTCAACTACAGTAGAAACGGAAAAAAATTAGCACAAGTGTCCGGTGACCGGTACGGAAAAACTGGCAAAACCGAGACAAGCCGCGATGTTGTTCCCGAGCAGGCCGAATGCGAGAATACCAAGCACGTTCCATTTTCCCAAGCAGGGGTGGCTGGCAGAAGTCATCCCATGTTGCTGTTGGCTCAACCGAAAGCTCACTGATCCTAAATGAACACTTGCACATTCCTTCTCGCCGGACTTGGCCACGCACGCGATTTTCTTCTTTCTTTTTATTGCGCTGGAGTTGCGGGAACCCCATCTTCATCGCGACTGCACCTACGATTAAAGCCGTCCTATATACGGCGCGTTTTCATGTATACATCAAGTGTTAAGTAGTATATTACTATGAAATGCAAGTGATCCTTCAATTATTTCCATCGATGTCGCGATGACACGCTAGCATTTATCAGAGCGCACCTTTGCCATTTTCAATATCACGCGACCGTCGACCCGGTGATTCTGTATAGTATCGCCGACGAGCAACAAGGTCAGCGATTGTGCGATCATCGCCAAGCCTGCTTTCTGAACAACTATATATGATGTGATACGCAATATTTGATCGCACAGATAAGACTGATAGTGTTTATGCATCTCTAGGCAAACAGCGAGGCAGGTGGTGCCGGCACACGAGTGTGCTCTTGCTCTTGCGCATCATGTACGAAATATCGTTACTTCTCGTCTGTATGAGGTGCTACCATGTCTAGAAGCCACCGCTCTTACGGAATTATTGAAAAACAAATGCGAGGAAGTACAGAAGATAACGCGTTTCAGTCTGAAAGGCTGGTGACCCATGCATATCGGCTTGTTTCAAATGGCCTTGATGAACATGCAGGGCACCACAGCTTTGACGCAGAAGCTGGTGCACCGAGGCTGCCTTCTTTAATGGTACCTGAGATTTCGCTTGTATATCATTGATATTTTCGCACTCGATGGTATACGTGACTGGGCATAACGCAGACGCGCGGATCAGGTCGACAGGATAGTCTGATCATTTATAAGGCTTCTGTGATTATTTGTTATGGTTCTCGTTAGCCGGAAAGACTCATACATAGCCGGTTTCAGCGGGGCAGGTTGATTTTTATGCCAGTGAGAGTTTTTCTTTTACGTTTGCTTCAAACAAACGCCGGACAAAAAAGTCCCCAGGTCATTCCAGCAATTAGGCCCGAGAAGTTGGGGAGGTGTCACCTGCCGGGAGGCTTGGGTGACGTCACAGAAAGGACTCTTTAATTCCCGCCACGGTGCGCCCACATAACATGCGCTCGCTTCTTGCGCTGTTCCGCTGTCGGCGTTCGCTTATTGCTTGTCTCAATCTGCAGACGAATGACGGATACAGAATCTATGATAATACTTGACTAAACAACAAAACGTTTAGTGTTGCTTCTGTGCAATAGCCGACGGTGCTCGCGCTCGCCGAATATGAAAGGGGTGAGCAGGCCTGTGTCACGCTGTTGACACCTATGGATTTACTTGCTGACCACAGCAGCCGCATTCCAACGAATGTGAAAAGTAAAAACAGGCTCCTGCTCAGATACGCCAACCTTATTACTGCATAACCATGTCGTAATCTTGAAATGCAGGACACCATATTTACATTATCAGGTTAAGTTGTTATTCATGGGCGATTTCTTCAAGAGATATGAGGGTTTTTCACCTCCGCCAGGGTTATTTGTACCGGACTGATCCATGTATCTACGGAAAGCACTTTTAGTGGCGTGCCAAGCCCCACGCTTGCGTGCAGTCTCCCAAGATATCTCAAATGCGCTGCCCCAGCCATTGGGTCTGTTTTTTGTGTAGTTGCTCACTCACCATGTTTAGTTTCATGCTTCTCTTTCAATTTAACAAGATTATTCAGGTGAAGTGCATTTGAGGTTATGTGCGGAAATTCTTTATTGGCTGCAGTCAGATCCTGTTTTCATGCAGCATTGTAGCAACGGTGCTGGCGCACTCGTACCAGTTCAGGTAGCCACCTTATAAATTAACTTTCCTTTCAGTTCATTATGTGTAGGCAGACAAGACTTGTGAGACCAGTCGTCGCCTCATCGAGCAGAAGGATATTTATTAACTTAATTGGGTCACGTCACTGAGTGCGCCATCGGAACTTTCTCGCCTTTCCTTTGGTATCGTTTCTATCAGTGGCGCTCCCACGTGACGTAGACAATATCGTTTGTGACTCGGTGGTAAATCGGACCAGCATTTCAAGCAAATCAAGGTATACGCTTACCGAATCTGAGGCGAATGTTGAGAAATGTGTACGTGTATTATCTGAGTGAACTGGCATCTAAACATTTCTGATATCGTTATGTGTGGGCAGTATTATTTCATTTTATTTTTCCTGTATTTTCCTTATATGAAGGGATGGCTTATTCGTGTAAAGTGCCCTATTGGTGATAGCGCTAGTCTGTCAGATGTTTTAGATTATTTGCTATTGCAGGAGTAACTGTACACGGTAAACCGCGATCTATTCAGTTAATTATAAGCATTCTTATTTCCCTTATGATGTTTCGGCACACATTCGTTTATTTCATAAAATCTATGCCTAGTTGTATTCACATCAGCACCACCTAATACATTTTTAGCATCAATTTCTTGGTGTACTCGATGAAAACAACTAGCGTCTCGCTGTACTTCATCAGCATTTTCACAGCAACTCTTCTGTTTGGAGGGCTGTGTGCTGGGCTCGCTAATTTATATTTTTCTACAGCCTGACTAACTTTCACCAGTTGTGAAACATTCCACCTTGTACCTTGATAAATTAGCGTGACGAAATTGAGAAGTAATCACCATCGTATCGCTAGAGCGAGTACACGGAGGGCGAAAAAGAAGGCGGCAAGTGGTGGTGGCGTAGGTGAGTGCTTGCCGTCACGTCACATCGCCACGACCGCCGCGACGCCATGTTCATTCTCGGGGCTGATAACACTCAGAGTGAAGTGTATGTTCTGACAGGAACTCAATATACTTTAGTCGCACTTGATTCATCTCAGATTTTTAAATGCACTTGAATTACTTGTGATTCGCGGTATTCACTCTTCGTTGACTTTAATGTTTGAGTTCACTTTAGCAGCCGGGAAAGATGGGCAAGTTGGTAAGAGTTCGTTTTGGTGAGCCGAGGCACGAAGATACAAGGCAAATAAGCGCAGACTGACAAATGGACTTATCGAAGGATTAAATCAGTAGTTTTAATAATGTCAACCCATGTGACATGTCCTGCTCTGGGGATAACAGAGCAACCGAAGAAAGCCATGAAACTATAGACACCTCTCAGTCACGAAACAAGGCACTGACATCATATTATCAATAAGAGAATCAACTGTCGTCATGAGTTCACTATAATGGCACGGTACAATACCGAAAATAGAAAACAAATTTGAATGACGCTTGAGCTTCACCATCAAGATCAGAACGCAACAGCGTTCATGCCAAGGTCATGCGAATGACCTTGGCAACTGCTAAACTGATTTCGGTTTTCTGTGGATGCCTGAACCGGGACGCAAGAAAGTGAACGTTTGAGCACCTAAAATTGACCGTTTCAAAAGACCATATGCTTACTGCAGGTAAAGTTGCGGAGCTCTCACTATGGCATAGTCCTTCTGCGAATCAGCGAAGGGGCCCATTACGTGCCCGCCAGGCAACACGCTAAGCCACGCAGCTGCTCAGTTTGTTGATGCTTTTGTTGTTAATGATGACAAAGTATGTTTGAATGCTTTGCAATGAATGGGTTCTTAGAACAGCAGTTCATTCCGCTATTCATATATGCTTTGACACCTGGGGCAATGTACGCTTCTGCTACACAATATTACAAATGTGTTATTGCTTAGCTCACTACATGACATTCATACAGAGTGTTTCTTCCGAAGAAGTTTTTAAGCAAGGGCATCGCTCTATTGTAGAACAACTGCTTGCCATACAGAATTCACTTAGAAGCCACAGTAGGGGCCATTTCGTGCCAAGAAATAACGAGAGAAAGGTCAAGGCGATCGAGCGCTATTCCTCGCTATTTCTTTGCGCCAAATAGCGAAAACTCTGGATTATAATTGAACAAAAACTGATTAGCCCGACAAGGTGTACTGCCATGTAAAATTAGATCGCCTTTCAAACCGATTTTATTTACACGTTTCTCTATTTCTCGCATGACACTGACACCAGAATTTTGGCGAAACGAGCTCGTCAACGTTTTCGAGTTATTACTCTTTGGCGATATATTGCGGAGCTTCAGAGGCTTAGAACGGGTATAACGAATAATCATCGCGGATTACGTTCAGACCATCAAGACTTTAACTAATGAGAGATGTTCACAGTACAAAAAAGCAACTTTAACAGTAATAGCAGGTATATGCAATAAGACACCTTGAGTGGTAATTGTCTGAGTTTCACGTTCTAATGCCACGGCAAGATTATAGGGTGCGCCGTAGTAGAGGGCTCCGGAATTTCCCCCGTCGGGGTTTTCTTTACCCTCAAGCATTTTCACTTCTTTAGAAAGTGCATCCACAAGACTGCATTTGATTCTTGTCAGCAGTCGCGCACAATGACCCAAAACAATCGTGGCGGCTAATAATACAGCTTCGGTTCTGGGATATACATATGCATTCACTACGGGTACTGAACAGCCAGAATGATCAACTTAAGTGGGTGAGTAAGCACTGTAAACTTGAAAAGCGCCCTGCCACGGTGGCAGTGGCTAAAGTATACTCGGCTTCTGACCCGCAGTTCGCGGGATCTATTCTCGGCTGTAGTGGCTGCATTATCGATGGAGGTGAAAATTCTGTAGGCCCGTGTGCTCAGATTGGGGTGCATGTTTTAAAGAGCCCTAGATGGTTCAAATTTCCGGAGCACCCCGCTACAGCGTCTCTCATAATCATATGGTGGTTTTGGGACGTTAAACCCCACATATCAATCAATCTATATGAATTTGAAAGCCCACGGTGGTAGTTGAAAGAATGTTTTACCATGCCGTGACATAGAACGTCACATGTACGGGAGGTGTACAAGCGGGGGCAATTGCACAATTTTAATCTGGTCAACCGGAATGAACGTGCGTAGCAAAAAAAAAGGGGGGCCCTAAAGCTTTGTTTTTAGGAGTTGAACGTATTAGCGACATCATGTTCCCGACGCGTACTTCAAAAACTTCATTCATGAAACCTTTTCGAATTTGCTCTGCACCCATTATACGTGGTCTTAAGGGAATAGGCGCAAGTGTGTGTACCTTTTGTTGTGGGTTTGTTGAGGCCGAAATGTATCGTCTTCGACGGAGTGAGGGGTATAGGCTTGAGAGTACGCCATATATCTTACTGTCGTAGCAAAAACGAGAACCCATAGAAAAAAACAGAAATATTTGAAAAAGACTTCACTTGACCTCCAGCTCAGGGCCTCTCCTCGCAAAACTTACTCCATAGGACCGTTGGCAAAAGAAACTTTTTAACTAATCGTCACGCTGAACGTATCATTAACATCACCGGCTGCTCAATATTTAAAAAGAATGACTTACGAAAAGCTTGCTGCACTTTAGAACAGTTCGAAGCTTTGGCATGACTTCCACGCCACTACTTTGTATCACAGCTTCTTGCTACGTGACAGCGAAGTCATCTTGTGGACCAGTTCACTTATTTGAGTAGACTCGGTGGTTCACGCTGTCCATTACGTTTGCTTGTAGCGCTTCGGTCACTGATTCACTTATTGGCCGCCTGGCCACGTTTCGCGTTCCGGTACGGTCAAACTACGTATATAACGCCCCATATTAAAAGGACGTTGCACAGAAAGAAACGTTCATTCACCGTTGACTTGCACTGACAGTATTATAACACCTTTCCATTTTGAAAAGGACAAAGAATGAACAGTATTATAATAATATGTCTAAAAATATATGCTGCAGACAGACTATTTACAAAACATAGAATGAATGATCAAAACGACCGAAAGGCTGTTACCTAAAAATTGCGTGACGTCTTCGTAACGATGGTGTGGTTGTTATTGCCTGGACGTGTTCCCAATGAGAGCAGTGGTGTAAGACTGTTGATCACAACTAATGGTGGGATATCTACAGCACCCCTGTTTGCACACTTATAGCTCATCTTTCACATTTTCTTACAGTGAAAGCTGTATATGGCTAGGCGAAATGAGAACTCATTCACCACAAGAAACACTAAACGCCTCCATTGGGTGCTCCGTGCAGTTACGTCATTCTTTACGTCACACCCAAACACGCGCGTCATTGGAAGCCGTATATTATCAGCTGTGCTACTGAGCGTGCGCGCATCAGTTTTAAGGGAGTGGCTTTCAAAGAGATAAAAATGAAAAAAAAAATGTTGAAGGACGATTTATAAATTCTAAAATGCCGTCGGAGAACGCCTGTGCTTGTGGATACGGCGTCGTTCAGAATATGCGCGTCTCCCTACTTGCATGATTGGGCACGCAGGGCAAAGCGACACAATCACAAAGTGAAGTTATCCTCCGTCATGAGCTTCTACTAATCTAAGTAGCCTAATTCACATTTTCTCAAGTTAGCGGTGTCATTCCTGGTTTCGTAGTCTTTAAGTTAATAAACCAGCCTTTGAAAACGGTGGGCAGACGACGTGGCATGAATGAATACATGGAGAGGGTCTAATCGCCCTTCGTATTGACTGATAGGCTCTGTAACTTCCGCAGTCCTGAATGGAACTTCTGAAGCAGAGTGTGGTGGCCATAGACAGAAAAAAAAAATCGAAACAACACGCACGACGACTGAGAAATGAACGAGTGCACTACACCCTTTCAGGTGACTTGACAGTAGCTTTAGTTGATAATGTATTTTTACTAGCTCTAATTGCTGCTGGCCTATCGATATTTAGGGCAACCGTACATCTCTCAAGATGCATTAGCTAATTCATCAATACGATGCAACTACGACAACAACCAGCACTGTCTGTGATATTGTTGATATTCTATGCGCCGCAAAAGCGTCATGGTGTGCAAGGGCAAAGATAACTCCTTACCTACAACTCATTGATTGATGTGACTTATCATGAAGCCGATGTTTTGATCCATGGCCAGGATGTGGCAGAAGAAGCCGTCGACGGTGACCTTCAATTTTGCCGCACCTTGTGAGAAGTGTCGTTAAGGCACTGTCCTATCGCCCCACAGGAAGCAGGAATGCAGTGAATCGCTCGCCAGGAAAGCGATACACTACGAAACGCGCCGTGATACCATGAAGTACTAGCGCTGAGGAATAGCAGCAGTTATATGCTAGTGAAAAGGAGGCGATCAGTTCCGCTGGCGTGACAAGGGTGGTGGTGGGAACGATTGCAAAACAGTTTGTAACAACTGCCACAGTCGCTACGTCCCTGGTTATCAGCCAAGGCATGAAAGACGGGGGAAACGACGACGCAGAACGGGTTTCCTGTGTAGATCAAAAAACGAGGGCTTGGTGCAGCGAGAGAACAAAAAATAAATGCATGGGCTCGTATTGTGAAAAGATTCCGCTGCAAAATTAATTACAGCGGCTAAAAATGAGGAGCTATACGTTTGCGAGATACGCAACAAGATGCGATTATCGCTACGTGTACTATATGTATGTGAGCCCTTCTTCCTCTACAAAGACACTTTATTGTTAGATTTGTAGTCCAATTTCTAGTAGTATATTTACTTAATTTCTTGTAATAATACTGAAGACAGCTAGGGGAGAGTAACAAAGGTGTTTAACACGCCCGAAGGTGTTTTACGCGCCATTCCAGGGAGGCCGATCACAACAGGGCCCAGGACCACAATTCCGACATGCTCTAAGCCATGCTACAACTATTCAGCCCAAATCACGTGCGTAAGAGTTGCTGTTGAGTGGATACGGACTATTCGAATGTAATGGGTACTCGCAAAGCCATCTTGCGACTTATAGGAAAGAGGACAGTGCATTCTGGCGTAGCGTAGATTTATTCAGACGTACAAAAAGACGGCGAAACTATTTACTGAAGATAAATATTTTAACTGCTTTGAAACACACGAATAAGTACTCCAGCTTAAAAAAAAAACAAAGCAAGTTGATCTAGTTGGCAGGGTTTCATGATTTAAGGAAGTAAAAGGTGTGAAAGCGGATATACGGACAGAACAGTAAACTACCTGACAGTGCATTGATATGGAGTTTGTATGCGATGAACTTCTGTTTGTTTTTCACACATTTTGATGCCTTATGGGAAAACACTGCTAAGATGATTCCCAGCTTTGTCATGTGCTGTTCATACGATATCAGTAGCATAAAACCTCCTGAAAATTGCGCATTTATTGCGGAACGTTAAGGAAACCTACAACATGTTTACCGATGATCTGGGGAAACATTACAATGTCGGTCTCTCGAAGACCGTGAAGTTATTGCAAATAGTGGTTCTCGGGGGACACGTCAAGTAAGCAAAGTAACTTGTTACAACTTTCATATGCATCGCAGAGGTGGAGGTCATTTAGCTGCGCAAAATATCGATGGCAAAGTCGTCACATGGTTTCAGTGAATTCCTAAAACTTCAAAAACTAGCAGTTTAGCATCAAAACAGTCGTGTGTGGTGGAAGACCCTGAAAACATCCGAGCAAGGAGGAGGAAAGAATAAGAGAAGGACAGGGAGGTCAGCTAGTTTTTTAGACCGACTGGCTACCCTGTACAAAGTATACCTGAGGTGCAGTTACTAATGCCCGAAATCTGTGGAAGCTGTTATCGCTTGACGAATGCCGCCACTAATTTTGCCGCAGTAGTCGTACGCAGTTCTACACCCAATGAAGGCTTTAGGTATATAGCAATGCGATGTATTTGATTGCGTAAGAGAGTGGCAAGCGGGGGCTGAATTCGAAGTTACTTTACCGCTGCTGAAGAGTATGGCTGTGCGTGAAGGACAATCGTTGCGGAGTGCAGCGCTTGCTGGATGGCGTTGATCAAGCTATGCGTGCGCCTTCAGTTCTCATCGTTGACTGTGTGCAGATACGATGACGTGATGAGTGTGCATGTTTCGTTGAAAAAATGCACACCGCGTTGATGCCAAGTGCGGAATGATATTTGAAAAGCAGCAGTTTTTCGTTTTTTTTCTGCCATTAAGATAAATATAGATACTCAACACCGATAAGCATCGTTTTTTGTTTTCGGGCACCAAAATGCACTAGTTGAAATATTTGGGTGTTCAATGAAAATGAAAATTGTTGGGAACGACAGTTGTAAGCTCGTTCCGCTGTGAACAGAGACACGTGAGCTTTCACGAAGGTACGTCGTCTCGAATTCACAACAAACTCTGCCGTTCTGGAGTGCAGCTTCCGAGCAGGATGTAACTACCAGAGGCACAGCTGTGCGGAAACTGTGTGAAGAGAAAATCGAGCAATAACACGTGTAAATTTTACATCCCGGAGATCCCGTTCGAAGCAGATTTATCAGCGCGCGGGTGATGCGGCGGTGAACGTGGTTGTGAGGTGGCAACACGCACGTCGGCAAATACGCTTTCGTCAGGACTCTTTACAACAGGACTCTTTACTTTACAACGTCAGGACTCTTTACCTATGAAGAAGTAGTGAATAACTACGGGCTGAACGTAGTACAAGCTGTTGCCAGTAGTGGCGAGAACGTGAACATGCGCTCAGCTCTGTATGAGCAATCCGCTATATATATCTTCTGGGGTATAAGTTTAGCTGGCAAAGTGTTGTGCTCTTAGTCAGAGAAGTGGATCATTCCGCCAACAATACTGCGACCACATTTTGAAGGGTGCGAATTTGATAGCAGCCATGTACACACATAATATTTCGCGTTAAACAACACCGGTTTGTAAAAATAATAAGGAGTTTTGAAGCATGGTGGTCCTCATTTTCATATCATATAATGTTTCAGGAAGCAAATTCAAAAAACCTCATTCAACGCCCTATATGTCTACACATATTTATATATAACACAGGGAAATCACTGCACAAAAGTTCTGTTGTAGCCAACGTTTCACCAAGAGGGGAGCAGAGAAGAGAAGTCTTTTCGCTTAAATATTGGCACCAGCGATATTTCGTGTTCAACAACCTTTCATCACTTTGAGTGGCCATATTTCCTTGATTTTTCCGCTCTTATAGCTTCCACAGTCACCAGCACTCCTGTGATGAGTGAGATTATCACTTTCGCGCAGCTACGTACACGTCCTAAAAACTGATGTAAAGACCGAAGGCTCCGGAGCGAGCTTCAAAACGCCGTGGTATGGCGCTCCCATTCAAGGATCGACAGTACATCTTTTAGTATCCTAAAGTAGCCTAAGAGTATCTTCCCCAAGACACTCCCACAGACGGAGGCTGTCTGCCGCGGTGCCGAGTTTGCCCGGCATGGCACGAGCCAGTACAAGCGATGAAAACTCCGCGCTTTTATCTCGGGGACCTCATCCAGGTTTGCACGTTAGTTTCTCGCGCTGGATTTTGGGCATTCTAGCACGATACGTGACAGGCTGTGATTTGGCTCAACTCACTCTTCGCCAAGGGACGCCCTAGCATTAGCCAAGAAGACCCCGTTAAGTACTTATGATCGATCTGCTTCACTGTTTGTGATGCTTTGCACGGTGAGTGCGAAGTTGTTCTTTCTTAATGGTTCATTTTATGGACCTTTACTAAACGGTGAAGCTCAGTAACGAAAGAACATGTCATTATCCCCTCCAAAAGTTTAATATCGTCTTTGCACGAGACATTATAAGTGTATGCAGTCTGTGTTACATTTACCATCAATGAGGTAAGCTATCACGATAATCAGGTATCTTATATTGTTGGCACTGAATGACGCAAAGGCATGTCAGGTACTCTGCCTATGGGAGCCTCGTTACTAATATGCGTGCTTAGAATGAGTGTCTATGCAACAGTGTCTATGCAACAAGGACAGTAGTCAACACACACAAACGACTAAGCACAATATACATGAAATGTTATTACAAAAATGTCAAAATCCACAGAATGTCCATAACACATACTATTATGAACTCACACACACACACACACACACAAATAACAATCAACCCATTATTGTCCGATTTTCCCACTTCAAAGATAAGGAGGGCTTATTATCAAGAAGCGCGCGACTCAAGGGCACCAACTACAAGATTACAGCAGATTTCTCGCCAGCTACTCGCCTTGCCCGCAAAAAGCTAGTCGAATTTGGTAGAACTCAACGCAAGCCTTTCAAGCTCCGTTATGATAAACTTATACTCGATAACACTACTTACTTTTTTGATTCTACTGAGCAGAAGGTCATTCGATAGCCACGGTAGCAATCACATGACTCTTCTCAGCGAGAACTTCCACGCACAGCTCTGTCTTTCGTATATACGAACATAAGAAGTATCCTGCCCAAACGCGACTCACTTTCACACATAACAGATACCACTGACTGCAATTTTATAGTTCTAACCGAAACTTGGCTAAATTCATCCATTTACGACACCGAACTACAGTGCTGTTTCCCTGATTTTGTAATTTTTCGGCGCGACCGAGAAAATAAACGTGGTGGTGGTGTCATGATGGCCGCCCATAACAGTGTTCAGTGCTCCATAGTTGATGTACCCTCTCCCTTAGAAATCTTTTTTGTGCATTGCCAAGCGTCTAATCCACCTGTTGTAATCGGAGTGTGTTACCGCCCACCTGATGCCGACACGTCTTTCACAAAACATTTCCATGATGCCATTTATTCCGTCACAACTGCATTTCCAAACGCCCCACTTATTTTATTTGGTGACTTCAAATTCCCCGGAATAACATGGTCAAATGTAGCACCAACTGCATCAAAACACAACGCTGAAAGTGACTTCTTAAACTCTTGTTTAACATTCGGCTTATCACAACTTATCTCTAAACCTACTCGACAAACAGAACACTCCTCCAACATTCTAGACCTATTGCTTACGTCTCACCCTGATAATTTTAGTACAGTGTCATATTTATCTGCCATTAGCGATCACTCTGTTCTTCAGACAACCTTTCAGTGCTACTTACCTAATCCCAAGAAAATTAAGAGAACAATCACATTATACAATAAGGGCAACTACAGAGCTATAAACGATGAACTAGCAGCTTTCTCTGAATCCTTTCTAAGCGATTTTTTTATGCGCACTGTCGAAACAAACTGGCACCTATTTAAAACCAAACTACAGCACCTGATAAAAGTACACGTTCCCACCGTCACCTTAACCATAAGGTCAACATCCCCATGGTTCAACGCCTCACTAAAACGTCTTAAAAATAAAAAGAAGCGCCAGTTCCGCTCCGCTAAGCATTCAGACACCCAGTACGCGTGGGACAAATACAAGACAACCGAAAAGCTTTTCGATTCTCTCGCAGCTAAAGCCAAGCGTTCTTTCTATTTTCTACCTTACCTGATATGCTCCGAAAAAATCCTAAGCAATTTGGGAAAACAATTAACCCATCGTCTATTACCCCTTCATCGAACATTACACTACGCGACGAACAAAATGTTTCAATTCCTGAACACTACACTTCGCATGTATTAAATGAAACCTTCTGCTCTGTATTCACCATAGAACCTGACGGTGACCTTCCCCATGCCCTTCCTGTATGCCACCCGATCATGTCGAAAATCGTATTTCATGCCAATGGTATTTCCAAGATAATCGACTCGTTAAAGCTTACTTCATCAATGGGTATAGATGGCATTAACACAAAAATATTGAAGAACACTAAAATTGTAACAAGTGTGATTTTATCTAACATTTTTCAGCAATCACTCTCATCTGGAGTGGTGACCCAAGACTGGAAGGTAGGCAAGGTCATTCCAATCCCAAAGAAAGGTAACTCGTATTCACCCAAAGACTATCGTCCCATTTCGCTCACAAGTGTATGCTCAAAAATAATGGAACACGTAATCTATTCCCACATAGTCAACTTTCTCGCACCTCTTCATTTCTTTCATAAAAACCAACATGGCTTTCAGAAAGGTGTTTCGTGTGACACTCAACTAGCTCTGTTTACTAATGACATTAGCTCTAGCATTGATGTAAATATACCAGTAGACGCGCTCTTTTTAGACTTCGAAAAAGCTTTTGACAAAGTTCCTCATAAACGCTTGTTCTTAAAACTTTCTTGTCTCAACCTTGACCCTTTAGTTTTCAATTGGATTTGCGACTTTTTAACTAACCGCCAGCAGTTCGTTTACGCAAATAATCTTTCTTCGTCTTTACGCCCCGTCATTTCAGGCGTGTTTCAAGGCACGGTTCTAGGACCTTTGCTTTTTCTCATATATATTAACGACTTGCCGAATAATATTTCTTCTAACATCAGACTTTTCGCCGATGATTGTGTCATTTATCGCCCAATTAACAACACATCAGATGTTCATGAACTTCAATCTGACCTTCATAAAATTGAAATCTGGTGTGCAACGTGGTTAATGTCCCTTAACGCAAACAAAACGTCACTAGTCTCTTTCCATCGCCGACAGTGCTACCCATCTCCAGCATACTTCATTAACAACACTCAAATTTCACGCGTAGCTACATACAAGTATCTAGGTGTCCATTTTTCTTCTGATTTAACATGGTCCCTTCACATAACGCACATTACTAACGAAGCGAACCGTGCTCTTGGCTGTCTGCGCCGAAACCTTCATCTAGCTCCTACCCCTGTCAAACTACTCGCTTATCAGACACTAATCAGACCAAAACTTGAATACGCATGCGCATGTTTGTGACCCTCATCAGAGTAACAATACTAAAACACTTGAAACAGTGCAAAGCCGGGCAGCAAGATTCATCTTTTCAGATTATTCATATCAGTCAAGCGTAACCGAACTTAAATCTCGTGCTAACCTCGCTACCCTTTCGTCACGCCGCTGTATAGCTCGTCTGTGCCTGTTTTTCAAGTTTTATCATGGATCGCCTCGTACTCCCACCATCAAGCCAGCCCATCGTCATTCAGACCGCATCAATCACAGGAAAGCTGTTTACCCACCAAGAGCTCACACCACTGCACACCTTTCATCCTTCTTTGTCAAGACCGCACAAGATTGGAATGGCCTTCCTCCTCACGTTGCGCACCTCTCCAGTATAATCAACTTCAAAGCAGCGATCGAGCATCTACTCGTTTAACCGATTGTGATAGCCCACCCTTCATGTAAAACCCCTTCATTGAACCTTTGAGGTACTGTAAATAAATAAATAAATAAATAAATGGTTTTTTTTTGTAGTCTTACGTTACAGAGTCGCATACGTCACCAAGGTGCATTGTATTTTTGATAAATTGCATACCATTTGATACAAGCAATAGACAAACTTCAAAATCAGGCTGCATGCATGGTTCTTCTTTAGTAACTACGATGCTTTTCAAAGTGCCAATAAATTAAAAACGTTACTGTGCTGGGCATCTTTAGCGGGACCACTTCAATAAAGCACACAGGTATAGTTGCAACTAAAGTAACTTTCCGTGTCTTTCTTCCCACAATCCATGCGAGATTGGAACGGATTACCTGAAAACTATGTTTCTGTATATAATATTCGTAATTTTTATTCCCGATTGTTTTTACAATATTGTATAGTTATCCTAGTTTTTTAAAGCTCTCTGTTAGTTTAGAATACGCTAACCAATTGTTTCACTTGATATTAACATTATTTCATATATGTTTGTTGTTTGTCACTGCAAAATGTGTAGAATGTGATACTAAACGTGTCACTTCTGCGATGATGCTTTCGAGGCAATGCAGGTATCCTGTAAATGAATGAATGAATGAATGGATAAATAAATAAATAAATATATAAATAAATGAATAAATAAATAAATAAGTACTGTTGTAGCGAGCACAAGTCCCAGAAGTGTTATTCATTTACGTTTGGGGTCACCATTGAAAGCTCTGAACTAGTTCAGACACCTTCTCAGTTATTAGATTATTATGTCGTAACACAGCGTGTAATGATTTACTTTGAAAAAAGCTTGCGGCATCCCCCAGGAGATGCGTGCAAAATACAGCACAGGGCAGTGGTGAAGAGTCGTCAAACGGAGAATACTGCTCGACGACTCCTATAGTCATCGTAGTCGGGCGCTGTATACAGTACAACGCTTACAGATTTCTGACAATACACGTATAAAGCCTTACTGCAGCACTACCACTGCCATGGTAAATAAGGAGGGAATGCTAAACAGACCTTATAGGTGAAAGAAGGGTTTACCTTCACGCGGATTTAAGGGTTGAATCAGTACTTGAGTGTACTACAGAAGGGCGTAACCTAATAAAGGCAACATACAATTAAGGCAAGATTGGCGAAGACTATGTTTTTGGTTTTGAACTGTAGTGTAGTAATAACGACAGAAATGCAAATGAATTAAAATAGACGAAAAAACAAGTTGCCGTTGGTACAGGGACTGAACTTACATTCTTCGGGTAATGCGCCCGATCGTTGGGGTTCATTGTCTATTATTTGGCTTCATAAGGTTGCGTCCAAGTCGGAGACAAACCCTTGATTCATTCTTATCGCTTCTACCTAGGACGTGAGATTTACGACACGTTAACATAAGTAGCAGCCTGATAGGAACGACAATCGGGCCCTCCACGTGACCTTTTGTTTCGCGTGGTAGACAGCTCCCGTGGACCTCTCCCAAACTTTCTGCGAGTCAAGAGACGAGGCAGTTGTACTCTAATAATCACACAGAGATCTGCTGCTTTACTGCAGTTCGCCGTTCACTATCATGCCTGCCTCTTGTGTAAAGGAGATGTGTTTACATTTAAATGTCAATCTGGCGTTGACACTTCGTCGGCAATAGGTACCACGTTATTCTTATGTGGCCCTGTAGTTGTACAAGGTGTGCAAATAAATATTTGGACAAAGCATCTTCATCCTCGTCATGGCACTTGACCAGACAAAATGTCGTGAAACTCTTAACTTAAAAAAAGTATTACGTTGGCGATATCAAGACTAAACACTTTGCCACTGTACCAAGGCTACAATGGAAAATGGCTCCTGTCACACCTTTTTAAATGAACCCAAAGGTTACGTACGTACTCGCTTTTTACTACAGGGGGGACAGTATCGTGGAAGTGGAGCCGCGTCTTATCCTCTCACCTCGGCTTCGCCATTCCATCGCGTGTAAGAGGCCGTGCGCATACACACAGGGAATCGCTCAGAATCCTATGTGATCGGCTGGTGTTCCCAGGTGTGCTCTTGATGAGTCCAGGAGTTTCAGTGCCGACCACAGAAGCTGCGTCAAAATTCTTTTCATGTTAACGCTTCTCACAGCACTCTGCAAGAGCACTTTGTGTTTCAGTTCTCCTCTTGACGTTCGGTGTCAGCCGAATCTTTCATGAAAGAATCCGCCAGCAACAACAATGCACACTGCTAATCTTGATACTCTATATCCTGAAGGCTTTCAGAATACGTCACTCATTGCGTCATTTTTGTAGCTGAGCTATTGATTATTTACATTTCGCAAACCTGACAATGCATATGTATCGATATATTACTCAGAAGTTTTAACGCTGAGAACGAGATTAAAGTATTATGTTGCTTGCCTAAATAACAAACATCCAGTGTTCGTTTCTAGCCTAACAAGCTTTCTTTCAGCCTCTTTAATATAAAAGGCTAGCAGCAAGTATACCATACCACCGTCTCATATTTGGCCTTCCTGTACTTTTTGCTTTCACCATAGAAATATGACAAATTAGGAAAAGTGACAACTAAGGCGCAACTTATTACATTGATTGATTGATTGATTGATTGATATGTGGGGTTTAACATCCCAAAACCACCATATGATTCTGAAAGACGCCGTAGTGGAGGGCTTCGGAAATTTCGACCACCTGGGGTTCTTTAACATGCACCCAAATCTGAGCACACGGGCCTACAACATTTCCACCTCCACCGGAATTGCAGCCGCCGCAGCCGGGATTTGATCCCGTGACCTGCGGGTCAGCAGCCGAGTGCCTTAGCCATTAGATTACCACGGCGGGGCAACTTCTTACATACTAAGGAAATTCACTCAGCAAAGTAATCTATTCAGGCACTAAATTGAAGAAACCTAGAGGGTGCTCAACCTCCTCCCAAAATATTCATATTATGCATGTTTATTTTATAACCACGCGCCCAGACGAACACACACATAAGCATACAAAATTTTTGGCTCAACTTCCTGCCCCTCAAAAAAATAAAGCAATATATGGCAACGCGCCTAATCACACTTTTGTGCAATGATCCTTATTAACAAAACAGTCACTCGTAACTGTGCAGGCTGCCGCAAAGCAACAGTGCGGAGAGCGATGCCGACAGCAGCATCGAGTTCACGGACAGAGGTTCCAAGGAGTCTTTGGTACACGGCGGAACGCCGTGGTAAGGTCTTCAGAATGTCTCTCCGAACATAAGAGCACTAGCCATCGCCTGCATCGTATTTGTCGGAGCTTTTGCCACCGCCATGGTGGTCAAAAGCTCATTCGGAGTTCTTTCAGGAGAGGAAACCGCCGAATTCGCTTCCGACCTGCCTGTGTACCTGCGGCTGCCTTCTAGACCGCTTCAGCCGGACGACTCCGGCCCCAGCGTGAAATTTTCTCACCGCTGTTACAACGGCACTGTCAAGCGTGGACGATTCGGGCCCAGAAAAGAGAGTTCCGTGGCTACGACTGTGTTTAGTACGGAAGGTCCAGACGAGACGTCGGGTACGAAATCACTGTTGCTTGACATCATTTCTTCAGCCGAGCCTAGCAGCAGGATACCGAAAACGCGAAAGATAAGCAGGAAATTCATCAAAAATTACAGCGTAAGCTCAATTGCTACACAGTTTGAATTGTCGGTCAGTACATCCATCACGAGCACTGTTTCTCAGTTGAGTAGTACCGCCACCACTTCGGAGTCATCTAGAGGTGCCATAGCGACCCCGTTATTGAGCAGAACCTTCGCCTTCAGCCACGCTTCGCATCCTGGTATCACCAACGTCACTTCAGTCTCTTCAGAATCAAAGGGGAATGTGATAGCGAATCGATCTACTGATACGACCTCCAGTAGTAGTTCCTATCAGGCTATCAATAACTCCTATCAAGCTAGTAATGCCTCCTATTCAGGGTCAGCAGCTGGCGAGACAACGACTTGGCTGAAAGGTACGAACTTCACATCGAGTACTGACCCTTACCGGGGTAGGGTTGCTGTTGGCTCCGACTCAACAAGGAGCAGCGCCTCCCCATGGTCAAAAGCCAGGAGCTTTGTCAACAGTTTTTCTCCAAGCACCAGCACTATAACTTTAGACTTGAGGAGTTTCGAGATAGAGACGGTGCAGAATATACAATCGACAAGAACGACGACGGTGGCATATTATTCTACAGAAAACACGGCTACCGTAAGCGAGTCGACGGACATGATAAGCACAGCGCCCGACTCTAGATCTATGAACCGGAGCAGTACAGCAAGAGAAGCAGCTCCCTCGAGTGCAGCCTTATCCGGGACAGCATCCTCACATGCTTCACCAGCCACGTCTGCCAAGGACGAGCGTGCAGACAGAAGCAGTCTTGGGGAATTGATGTCGGATGCCACAGGAGACTACAGCACCTTTGAAACGGGAGTCGCGTTTCGAGGCACGGTTTCAGAGGCAGGCGAAAAACCCGGTCAATCGACAAGAAAGAAGCATAGCTGGTTGGTCGGAGATTCTGGACAAAACTCAACGGTGACACCAATTAGGATCGGCAAAGTCGTCACTACGATGGTGCCCATCAACAGTTCGCTGTCAGCGAATATAAGCGGGCAGTATTGATGTCTCCTTGATATAAACAAGTTATACTGTTGCGGCACGTTACCTATTCTACGTCGAGTTGCGTTACATCTGAAAGTTAACGTTTTTCTCATTTCTCTCTATGGTGGCGAAAGTAAAATTTGCGTATCCGCAGTCTGTGCTGGTCTCAATACTGGTTATGCGTTATTTAACGATTAAAATTAACTTCTCGTTTTGTACATGATATGTTTCAGTGACTGAATCAAGAGGCCCTATAGTTCTGTTGTTCTGCTTCGTCCTATATGTCTTCGCGTTTCGCCATATAAGTATGTAACATACGTCTATCACAAGCCTTCACTCTTTAGAGAAAATATTTTCTTCCAATTTTGATAACAGTTATGTGGGGTATGACAGGCTGAGGTTTTTTAACTGCTGACGCAAATTGTTAGCCACATTGTAGTACAGCATTTTACATCTTAAATAGCTGAAGATCCATCAAAATAGTTACATTTCACAGCAGACTGGTCATGGTCGAGGTTTTATTACCTTCCAAACATTCTGTACAGAAAATAATAAGAGAAGCTGGAACGTGCGGTGTTCACCACCTGTGTGTTTCCTTGTAATTTTTAGTGTGCCACTGCGGTTCTGGGATTGACCAAATTTCTGTTACATATGCAGTCTTTGCCTGTGTCTATAACAAAGAAATTCTGTCTAATAAGAAAAACGAGCCCTAAATTTACTCCTTCATTCATAAGCGCTGTAGGAGCTTACAGCAGCACTGTTATGGTTCAAGGGGGAGCAACATAAAAGGCGATAGAACGACTTCACAGAGGAAGAGAAAAAAAGATGCAGTAAGGTATAGGCATAACCATGCATAGTATAGCAAGGGAGGAAAGACACATGGGAGGGCGAAAGCGTATGGCCAATCAGGCCTATCTAGGTGCCCACTGGCTCCTCTGTGACTCGTCCTTGGTGGACTCGGCGAAGATGCTCAAATTATGTTCTTGTTTTTATAATCTGCCAAACCTTTTTATAGAAAATAAGAGGAAGAAAAAAAATGGGAGATCCCACGTACAGTGTGAATCGATGATATGCGAATCATGAATGGTGAAGGTTGATATGTCACTTTAACATCACCACAACGTTACGAAGTAGAGATAAATTATGCTGTACGCGACTTCCGTGTCATTATTATCATGTTTGGATGTGTCATGTACCTTCGTCATCTATTCGTGATGCCAAATTTAGTGTATGTGGAGCTAGCGAAACGGCCGCGAGCACGCTATGAACGTGGTATGTTTTCATGTTCTCGCATGACACGCGTGTCATAATTATCATGTTTGCACCAGTCATATAGCTTCGTCATCTATTGACGTCACGTAACACCAGATTTGGTATATGTGGAGCAAGCGAAATGGCCACGAGTGCATCATGAACGGCCCAGCATACTCCAACGGGACGTTGACGCACGCGCACACTGGGCACAGCACCGCTATACGTTACCAAAACGCGAGAACTCTATAGTCTCACGCCAGGCGCGACAGACGTGACCACCGGCCCGATGGCAACTGGTGTGAAATGCGACATGTTGCATTTCGTGCTGATGCGTTACTCATACATCACTGCGTCTGCCTGTTTTCGGGACGGAGGGACGCCGGACGCGCTGAAACGCGCGTGCGTCCAAGCAACGCAGTGCGGCGCGCGCCTGCGAGTACATGGCAGGACCGGTGCCTGGCGTGGCTATACGCCGGCCTGACGTGACGAATCGAACGCCGGCGCGCACGCGCTCCGGGTCACGTCGAAGTGTATTCGCGCCTTGGCGTTGCATTCTAGTCATGTTGTCACATGACACGCATCTCGTGATTATCATGTTTGCACCAGTCACATACCTTCTTCATCCATTCACGTCCCGTAATACCATATTTTTTATATGGGAAGCTAGCGAAACGACGGCGAGCGCATCATGAGCGTGGCATGTAGTCACGTTGTTACATGACACGCATCTTATGATTATCATGTTTGCACCAGTCACATTCCTTGCGTTGTTCATTCACATTCCGTAATATCATATTTTGTATATGCGATGCTAGCAAAACGGCCGTGAGTGTATGATGAGGGTGGCATGTAGTCATACTGTTACATGACACGCATGCCATAATCGTCATATTTAGACGTGTCATTTACCTTCGTCGTCCGTTGGCGTCACGAAATACCGAATTTGGTGTATGTGAAGCTACCGCATTGTGAAAGTGGCATGTAGTCATGTTGTTACATGATACGCATGTCATAATTTCCATGAAAGGGTCTGTCGCTTATGTTGGCCATGCAATCATGTCATGCCATACCAGTTTTGCAACATGTCATGTGAACGGAACCACCGCCAGAGCAGCAAGACCATGAGATGTAAATCATGAGATTATTGACAGACATGTCATACATAGTTTTCATGTTATGACTATTCAAATATATTCTTCCTACAGACATGTTATGCCATACCAAGTTTGATATCGATATCGTTATCGAAACGGCCAGGAGAGCTAAAAGTCGTATAGGCGGCTAGATAATAAATAGATACACTCAAAGTCGCCGAAGTTCGCTAATAAATGCTTCGCATTTAAAAAGAAACATGTATGTGAGTTTCTGACGAATATATTTAGAGAGTTAGAGAGTAAAAAAAAAGTTAGAGAGTAAACTCCACACGGCGGCAGGTATGCCGCAAGATTCTCGCGGTTCAGCCTCGTTTGATTGCTTTAAGCTACACGTGTAAATTCGTGTTCGGTGTCTGTCGTTATCGTGCGAACGGCTGGAAACATTGGAGTATCAACCTTATATCATTGGCACAAATGTTTCTACCAACGAGCATTACAAAAAAAAGGAGAGGAGGAATCACTGCGCAATCAGAAAGAGAGGATGCTTAAGGTCCGCTAACGCCAAACCGGGGAGGGGCGAAGAATCTGTATGCACCGATGCCTGCCACAATAAAGTCTGTCCTATTTGCTGCTTCAGACGCTACAAACCACCGTCGCTTTGGAAATATGTTTTAATAGGTGGCGTTTCAAATACTTCACTTTACCGTACAGACGCACGTCTGTGTTTCTGATTTTAGATAAGGAACGAGAGACTTGAGTGCCTTGGTACATTTCGTCAGAGATTCTGAAACCCCTGCTAAGCCTATCATAATGTTAGTAAGTAGGAATGTTGAACTCATGATAGGCGTAGTATGGACTGGTGCCAAGTAGTGGGACTTACCCACTACTTGTCAGGCGTACCCGGTTATGAGGGACGTTTATGACAAGACGACAAGTGGAGACGCTATAAGGTGCTTCGCCCCGAAAAAAAAAAATGTTTTGGCTGTTGGTTCCAGACCTCGGGTCCTACACTCGGAAGCCTGGACTACACGCAAACGGCTCCTGTGTACGAATATGTCTCAACCATATAAATGCAATACACTAGCCAAATAAAACAAATTAAAAAAAAAACCTTTCGCTAATGATGAAACTGGCTAGCGTCCCAACGCAAGCGAGAGATACCGCAAGTTCTTCAGCCGTTTGCGTGTTGCGGCTTTTAATGGCGGCCGATACGAGGGCACCTCAGCCGTCGACGATCGAGGTGACCACCGCGGCCGACTTTCCACTTGCCGCATACACGTTCACAACCGACTTGCTGTCCATTGAATAGAAGCGTTCGATTAGAGCTGGAGCCTGGTGCTCTCTTTTTCTCGTCTCTGCGTTGGCCTAAATGTCGGGAAGCGCGGGATCTTGCCGCAAGTTGTAAGGGTTCCGGCCAGTACAAGGCTAAAAAAATTGCCAGATCCCACGAATCTGGGAATCGACGTTATGCAAAGCATGTGGAGGGAAGGTGACCGTGTTGCATTTTTTTATTCAGTGACACTTCATGAAATTAGGCTAAGTTAATGTACAAATGTTGAAGAGTTGCAGATGTTTACATAACCAATCGTTTGCACTTGCGCAATGATACCAACTATGGAACGTGTGTAATAGCTACACCAAAAGATGATATGGAGTGCTGATGCTCGCGAGGATGCAGGCCCTGCATACTGCTATATAAATTAACATCAGCGCATGAAAACTAACCACAATTGACGTTAACCCGACGTGACGGCTGTATGTAATGTTCATAAAAATGTGTAGGCAGCACTTCAACCACTTTTTACGTTTCAATAATATTAGCGTCTATTTAAAAAGATGTTCCCAGACCAGACGTAGCTCTGTGGTAAAATGCTTCACTGCCCCGCAGAATGCCTGGGTTCGATTCCAGCTGGGACCCTGACATTTATTCTTTGTATTCGTCGGGTCTAAGCTAGCTATGTCGGCTATTTCTCAGCGCTCGCGCGTTATAATTGTCCATGTGTTCTCGTCGTTCCTGGGTAGATACTAAGTGTCAATCACCTGTACCACACACCCGCATACCAGCGGCACATACCCGCCAGTGGGTATGTGCCACTGTCTGGCGGGAAGTGTTTGACGACGTACACGACATGATTTTGACATTATTCTTGTCTTGACCAATGCGTCATATTCGTCAAACCATCTTACTCTCCCATCCTTATTTTGGTTCACGCCAAAATAAGAGGGTGACCACAAGAGCACCCAAACGTAAGCGGCTGGAATAGACAGACAGACAGACACGCTGAATGTCGCCGAAGTTCGCTAATAAATGCTTCGCATTAAACCTGTCTTGAAGCCGAGCACACACGTTTGTTTCTGGTAATGAGAGCCCCACAAGCTAGCCCGAGCATTCGACTTTCGCCTGAATGTGAAGCCAGTCTACTGCCGGAACATCAACGAGCATCTGCAGAATTACATGGAGAACGTCGAAGATTACTGGTTACGCAGGATTGAGGTGCCGCTTTCGACATAAAAGCCTAACTGATAAAGAAGCAGTCGCATTATGGCGCCTGGAACCTGGCAGTGTTGTAAACTTGATTGATTGATTGATATGTGGGGTTTAACGTCCCAAAACCACCATTTGATTATGAGAGACGTCGTAGTGGAGGGCTCCGGAAATTTCGACCACCTGGGGTTCTTCAACGTGCACGCAAATGTGAATGTTGTAAACTTGGTTTTGACATATAATGCTCACACTGACGATAAGAAAGACGATGCTCGATTGCGCGACGAGCAGCCTCAGTCGCATAACGTTGAAGTGCGACAGCTCCCCAGAGGCTAAATCAAATATAAATAGTAAAGATGCCTGTGGTGCCGTGTTCCGGGTCGAGCACCCTACTTCACAGCAGGAAGCCATCCGGCTGGCGGAAAAATCTACGAAGAGTTTTTACCTCTTTGCTTGCTTTTAATCGAGTGCTTGTCCCCCGTCACCTAGGCATGTGTGTCGCAGACGGGGAGTACAGGGCCTAGTTATCTCACAAAAAAATAAAGTTGTTATTATCATCATCATCATTACCATTGTCAGAAATACTTTACTTCTCAGCGATCCAAAAACACTTCGACTGTTTCTATCTGCCTGCCTATCTATCTAGCCCCCTACAGCTTGACGCCATCGTGGTCACCTGCTCAGGTTTGTGTTTGCAAAATTGGCAGAGGAGAAAGTGAGTGCACAATGAACCCCATGCTCAGGTTATGAAACGAAGAACGTGGCTTGCCTGTTGCGTATGTCATGCGACACTTTCCACCAGCCTCATGCAGCACATTTTCTCATAATACGGCCCGTGGAACGCGGATATGTGCCACCGGTAATTCGCAGTCTATCTGTATTCTGATAGAGTGAAAATAAACTTCACTAATATTTAACAAGTTGATGTATGTTACAGAAAATCTGGCGCCGGCGTAGACGACGTTCTCAATAGAATCGATCTCTCTCTTTTTTAATTCTACTATCTCTCTCTCACTTATCAGAGCCATTGCATCTTATGCCAGTCAAATCGGCACACGTGCTCGGAGAGCGACGAAAAAGAGAAGAAAAAGATGAAGGGGAAGGCAAGGAGAGCAAGTAGATGGTTTGTTATTATGATAATTTTCTACCCAAGACACATGTCTAACCTCGGACATACCAGCTATCCCGTAATAATGTTTCAGTTTACACGATCGAGTTATTGATACGTGGCTGATCACAAAATTCAAACGTACAGGAGAGGCGTTTGCATCTAAGGCCGGCCACGAGCGCCCTCTAAAAGCCACTTTCTGTGGGTTTTAAAGGGTATTGCTTGAACCCCGGCATGCATTCCTAAATCGTTAACGTACATAGTAGGTATAGAAGCCCTCGTCAGGTGCCGCGCGCCTTCAGCTCTTGTACCCTTAATAAAACGAATGAAGGGAAATTCAGTAAATCAAGTCAAGTCGTAAATCTCCCGCTGGAATATTTTGCAAGAGTGAATTTCACTTTTTCCTGGTACTGCACATGCTCGAAGAGGAAGCCGGTCGAGAGTGAACGTGTTGTGGATTCGGAACTCCAAAGCCTCATACAAATATCACAGTACACCTCTAATGCTTAGATGCCTCATCAAACGGGAAATTGAGCGTCGGCGTTGACGGTCTAAACGCGAGGAAGTCCAAAGATCATGATCATCATATTCACGTGATTACATCACTATTTGATGCAATCTTAACGTTATATGATAGTGTCATCCCATGATATCGTTGCTTATTCAAAGTAGTCCGATCAAGGAGCCCATTTAAGCGCAGGTGTGGTCCTGAGGGGTTCGAGACATTGCGTCGACTGTAAAGAAAAAGATGACGAGTTCATGTTCGAGTGATCCTAAGCCGATGCACAAAGAACCCTGTTATTGCATCGTAATATTTCAATGTATCTTCGGCACCTTGATTCTGGTTAGTTACTGCTAGTTACATAGAATTTTAGGCTAGCTAAAACCCCTCCGAATGTCTCCTTCCGGAAAAAGATATAGTTGAGAAGAAAAAGAAGACGAATAGCATTGTCGCCTCGAGGTGATCGGAGCGTTGTGAAGGATCAAGCTAGCAAGCAAGCGTTCTCAGCAATCTTCGAGATGTCTTTTGATGCTGAGTCCTCCCGACGAGCAGCCGGTGGCGACGTGCCAGCTTCCATCGGCGACACTGCACCACCTGCTCCAGCTCCAACAGGACGTCGTCAGGGAGTCCGGGCGCATCCAATGACTGTGCAGCCAGTGCTGTACAGCAGTGCGTTGAACGTAAGTATCCGATAATGTTCTAGATCGCCACACTGATGTAAAGGCGGAAACTAAATATGCGTTTGACCAGTCACCTTCAGGTGCTCTGGTGGTGCGTTTTTCGTAGGACTGGTCCAAATCGAACACTCGAAAGACATCTTGGTGGGAGAAATAGGTGCAATAGAAAGACTCACGCAGGCAGCATGGAAGGCGAAGACTATGTGTGACCTTTTTTTTTGTCACGCTTCTCACCCACATAAACTTTGCAGGACCACCTAGTCAGACAGGCTATTTTCGCTGAGGCGCACGTTAACACGGTGCATTCATTCAGAAAGGAATATGATTGCGCAGGAAAAACAACACATCACATGTACTAAAGACTAAGACGATAATACCTGTGGAGGTGTCGTCGTCTGTGTCCTCGGTGTACTGTGTTCTTTGCGCAATTCTGCCATTCTGAAATGCTTCAACTAGCCCCTAAACGCGTGCTCATAGACAGTGCATTCAGATAGCCTGGTTTTAAATGAAAGCAACCAAGAGATCGTTGCGGGACGCAAGTCCCTTTTTATTTAAATTAGTATTCGGCCATGAAAATTCAGGACAGATGACGTCTAATGTCTATGTGCTTACGTTCATCTGAATTGAATAAAAACTTCAGAGGCGGTTATTTTATACAGATGCAAAATTATTTCCATAGAGAATCCGTGGATCATGCATGCATTCTCTCATTCCAGTACCGACAGATTTTCGCCCTGTCGTAGAGCGAATGAAAGCGTGGCAGAAACCAGTCGACCTTACCATAACGATGCGAAGGGTAGGAATATAAGCTTGTTGTTACATCTTCATTTTAAAAGGAAGCGCGTTGAGGAACGTGCAATTTTTCACTAGTGTGTATAATCTAGTCTTCGTCATTGTGTTTCATCTCACTGCACTCTATCTGCGTATTTGAACTCATTTCGGAACCATCACTTCTTGTATTGCTCTGCGCTGAAGCTTATTGGATTGTCGCAGAGAAACTGCATGGCATGAAATGTTTCCCCAGGGTTATTATTCCTCAAAAAGCAACCCAGGCTTTAAGGGATATTACCGTGTCGTATTAGGTACCTACATGAAATATATAGCAACTATTGTTTAATACAATATTATTGCTATACGATCACTCCCCTACATCGAAATATGTTGTATTAGCACGGCTCATTGGGCTACAGCTGGCACCAGGGGCGTAGCCAGAATTGTTTTCGAGAACGTTGAACCCTACTTTATGTTTGGTCGTGCGTGCGTTTGTATGTGTGCTTGTATATTAGGTAAGAAAAATCGAAAAATTCCTGGGGTTTGCACCCCCAACATCTCCGCGCCCTATTAGATACGCCCTTTGTTGGTATTTGTTTATATTCACAGGATATGGCACGCACACAAACACTGACACTAGATAACCGACGCAAGCAGCACCTTTATTCGCAGTGCAGCACCTGCTTTGTTTGCGTATTTCTTCTAGTGTTCGTGTGCCCGCCGTATTAGATTAAAATCTACTTCGACTTGGCTTTTTTTTTCTTTGCAGAGAATACAATTGGCTCTCGCCTTCCCCTCCTCCTCCTGATTTTCAAAGGTTTCTGCACGTGACGTGGTGCAGCACTGTCTCCGTGATTGGCATATTTTTGGCCAAGCGGCGACGTCATGGAAGTCGAAAGACATCATAGTCTACAGCAGACCATTGTCAAGGATTTTTTTAAGAGGAGGAGGAGGTCCACTCGTTGAAAAACTCGTAAAACACTTATTTTGTTATTCTCAGTAAAACACACCCCAACCAAACTTTAGGAGAAGTTGGGGAAAGGAGGGCGTGGGGGGGGGGGGGTGTAGTGTTCTCCTTCAGACTACAGGCCTGATCTGGAGTTAGATTTTCTGACGCCACTGCAATAGAATTCCCACACATGTAATGTATTACATTAGAGGGAACACAGTAGCTAGTGTCTGGGCTATAACACGCGACAGTTTAGCCAGCATGACAATGATGGCTAGTGCAGATTTGTGCCTATAGCCTTCATTCTTTCGACTCCGTTTGGCTTCGCGTCGCCTTGAGCCACTTTGTCACGATTCGAAGTTCAGCAAAATGTTAGCAGTTGCGATTCACCAACTTAATCTTTTAGGCTCACGCATTCAAATCGAGACACAAAGTTTACACGGGTCCGTTCTTTCAGTTGAAACAAAACCGAAACACTGCAATAACAAAGCCACAAGTGCACTCGATACCCACAAGCATAAAGACTAGGCAAATGTCTCACGGTGGCTGAATGATCGCAGCGCCACAGTCTCTCTCTGCTTAGTTTGAGCAAACTCTATGGTCGAAATGAAGTCAAAAAGTTTAGTTAAGGTCGGTGTCATCAGACAGGACGTCATCTTGACAGCAACTGCGATCACGAAACTTTTTAGGTCGTTGGTGTGGGCGTCGAAGTCGACAGTCACTTCTCGCATTTGGTGAATGCAACTAAACCTATCAATTTATTACCTTGAAGGTATGCATACTGAACCATATTAGGTGGTGCGCCTGTACGGGAGCAAGCGAGGGATACTGTGCCCTCCTTGGTTTTGAGCAGTGCAAGAAGGCTAACCAATGCGATGAAATAATAGTGCTAAACGAAACGTGTCGTAGTTATACATTTAAAAGTGAGTTCTGTTTCTCGCAGGGTCCGGGGCCTCTTTCCCCGTCGGTAGATTACGCGACGCCCGGCCGAGCGCCCGCTTTGTCCGGCCACGGCAGGACCAAAAACGACAGACAGCGAATGCGCCAGGAGATAATGGCGCTCGCCCGTTCTCCAAGCTGCTGGCGTCCACTGATGGTCTTCGTCTTCAGCCTGGTGATCGGGGCCACGCTGGCGCTGGCCGCCTACGGAATCCGGGGATCCCGCCTGCGCCGTGGAGGAGGGATGCCTCGCCGCGGCAACGGCACGTACTAGGATGATGCGGACGAACGCGGATGAACCACCGCTTGCACCACCACCTACGCCATGGTAAAATTGGTAAACATTGGCCGTGGCGACGAAGGTCCGCGCTAACAGCGGTCAACAATGGTTCTCCGTCCTCCACTCTCTTTTTCTCTTTCACGAAGTACTAATAAATGCGGACGAAATCGTCTCTGTGTGGGTACTGTTTATAATTATGCCATAGCTTTGAAAAGCTCACTTCCCAGAAATTACGCTGTCAGCGTCAATGGTTATGAGCAAAAAATCATCCTTGTGCGCGATCGAAAAGTGGAGAACGATGCTAATATCTGAAGTGGGGATCAGACCCAGGTCGTCTGCATAGTAAGAGGGTGTTCTATCCACAGCCACGCGTCTGCTGAAGAATACAGCGAAAGCAGCCTTCTCTGCTGCTAATGCAGTTCCAGTAACTTTCATGGTTTACAAGCATATGCGCCCTGTATGCATGTTTTACAATACATGCAATATTGCCGAAATAATGTGCGGTGCAAGGGAACACTGCCATCGGACGATGATAGTTATAACGCGCGAACAAAACGACGACACAGAGACAAGAAGGACACGAAGCACATGCCATACCACACCGTCGTGCCATACCAACTAGCCCAAGCTGCCACACATTGCCATCGGGCGTCAGAGCATGCGATTATTCTAATGACTTCATGGTTTAAAGTCGCTCACTCCCTACACAAGGCACACACGTTACGGCGCACATATTCTCTTAAGGCCACGTAGTGGTCGCATAGCAAGTTCGAAATGATTTCACGTTTTCGGAGTAGACGCACAAGGGACAGAGTATTGCTATCGCATTTATCTTTTAGAGGCGAAGCTTAAGGATACCCCATTTTTTTCTGGTCTATAGTAACAGATGCTATTCACAAATGCTATGGGTGGGCTGGGTAAGTGAGCCATTTGAATGTCATCGACCAGCGTAAAGGTACAATGTCGGTCAATCATCAATTGAGCATACAATTCGTAAACGTTGTCCGTGTCCTGTTCATGTCTATGGCGCCTTGAAACTTCTAGTGGTTGTGATTACTATTTAGACCTGGAACTTCAGGCTAGTTGTAGCTGTATAAAACCCCGTTGTTCAGCGCCTTATATGTCAGTAGTGGTTCGCATTCAGTTAAGCCACCCACCAATTCGCAGGGACGTCTTCAGCTGTAGACACAGAAAGGACTGGGGATCCCCCCCCTTACCTCAAGTTTTCGCCTGCTCTCACTTTGTCGCCCCAAGAACAATCAATCAAACATTCACACGTCTGAGTTGTCACTTCGCTCGTGACTTTGTGTCATTATACAGCAGAAATCGCCATCAATGCATATACAGTGATTGAATCCCCCCTCCCTATTCGAATCAAATATTTTATTCAACGCTTCTTCTACGCATATCGATAGTTGTAAAAATCGATGCTGCGCAAAGGTCACGAAAGGTTTTCCTGCTATTATTATGAGCAGCACTCCTCCCAATAATTCGTTATTAGAGAGCTTTAGTTTAGCATAAGCAAGGCCGCACGTTTGCAACGTGCTTCGCGCTGCGTACGCTACGTTTACGGCTGCGTCCTACAGCATTAATTTACCAATGCGCAACATCCGAAATGTTTACTCCACCTGAACGTCAACAGGCCTAACTTTAAGTGTTGCTTCACGCCATCTCGTGGAGAGGCAAGAAGTTGTGATAACCGATATTAGTAGACGCACATCTGTTGATACATGAAGGTTTCTTAAAGGTGAAAGCTTGAAATGTCGGTTTCATGGTCTTGTGAGGTCCAAATGTATGGTCTAGAAACTGTCACAGCTTTGCAGCAAAGGCGAAGCAATGAATGCGATACTAACAAATTGGAAAGCCACACGCACAATGGCGAGCCGATCAAAACGGGCCCCGCGTTTTCACACACAAATGACGCACGAAACGTGCTCACAGGCACACATGAACGCCAATAAGCGTGTCAGTTGTTACTTCACTGTGTCTGAGCAGCACGCCCTTTTCGCAAACGCAGACTGTGAAACGATTGCAGTTAACCTTGTGCGCCCGGTAACTGCAACAAAATTGTTCCGGTGAAATCCCAAGACTAGCAAAGGCGTACGAATGCCCCACTACGACATAAGCCAGTGCACACGTGAGCGTCCACCCTGCCCACTCTCCATGGGGCAAAGTACGGGTGGAAGGTGAGAGCACGTGCCGCCGTGTCGAGACGATGATGCGTCGTGTGGTCATTGCGCCGTCTTGTTGGTAATGCTGAAAACACGATACCTTCCCCGCAGATGCCCGTCACTACCGGTAAGAAGTAGATGTAAATATCTTGCCATTTGAACCTGCAAGGAGGTGCTCTTTCGTGGCTTAGGGACTGAAGCTTCACACTTACAACTCAGGTGTACTACGTTCGATTCCACGCACCCGAGCCTTTTTCTGAAATAATGTTCTTTCTTGCGTTTTCGTATATATATATATATAATATATATATATATATATATATATATATATATATATATATATATATATATATATATTATATATATATATATATATATATATATATATTGTGATGAGCGAGACAGAGAACAAGAGTCAACACCCGATCCTGGGCCAGCTGTTCTTATTCTGCCTCTTCTTCCCCGCTTTCCAGCCCACGGCCCACAGCTGCCGCGCCGCTCTTCGTTACATTCGGCCACACTGCGGACCTGACAACGAAAAAAAAGAAACTACAGTTCATTGCACCTGCAGTGGTCCGACTGCGTTTTTCAAGCGCGACACATGCACGGCAAAGTTGTTTCTTTTGCGTTTATCGAGAGTGAAGCTCGCATCTGAGAAGTTCACACGCCAGGCATTTTCTCGTACACACTGAGTAATTATTAATGGCCCGTCTAACTTAGGGAGTACCTTCTTGCCAGGCCCGCTGTTGCCCCTTTGCACCAAGACCTTGTCACCGATGTTGAAAGCAGGAGCAGGTCTACGGCGTCTGTCATAGCGGCGCTTTTGATTTTCTTGTGCGTGGGTGGCTTTCTTGATCGCCTCAGTTCGGATCTTCTGACAGGCCGCTTTGCGATCGTTGGCACGTGGAATTGTAATGGAGCATCCAGACTGAGGACCGCTTTCAGCTGTGGTAGTTTCCCATAAACAATATCGTTGGGCGTTTCCCCCGTAGACGTCTGCAGTGCCGTATTATACGCAAAAGCGGCTGATGGAAGGTGGACGTCCCAGTCGCCTCTCCTCTTTTCCCTGCCAAGCCATCACCAAGCCATCAACGACATACTGGCGGGCAGCCGGAGAGATCCATGTAATGCCATATTTGTCGAGAAGCCCGAGCTTATCGTAGACGTATTTACGGGCGTCTTCCGATGGAGCCTGCCGACGCGATCGCATGCGCATGAAATGGTCGTCGTATGCGGATGGAAGTGGTTGGAAGGCCGTGACGAAGGCTGTAGTCCAGTCACTCCAGGATTCGTACTTGCAGCCATCGTATTGATGCCACGCTTTGGCGGGCTCGCGCAGTCGGCTTACGGTTAGCGATAGCGTCACGTCGTCAGTCCATGCATGTCGACGGGCCAACGAGCCCATTCGGCGATAATAGCGCGTGCTGGTCCAATCTACTGTGTGCGTGTTTGTGTGCATGCGTGTGTATGTAAGAAAACAATAATAAGGATGCACTTAGCGGTTGAAGGGTGCACTAGGGGCCAGATTTCGCTACCGCGTTCAACTCTTAAAGGGGAAGCTAAAGGGTTCTCCGATTTTTTACAAAGCTCTAAGCGTAGCCGTAAACTGTTATTTTGACCCGCGTACAACAACGGGCGTATTATTTCTGATAAATAAGTCGAAGATAATGAAGTAAGTGCTCCAGAGTTTGATCAGACCAGTGTACAGTGGCGGTCAAAATACTTTGTAACACGGGAACACGTGTCAAACAGTCTGAAGCGCCTTCTGACGGCTGTCTGCAAAGCTAGAAAGCGCACACTGCACACACGCGCCCTTTTTTACCTGCCTGCCCGCTCGTTGACTCTCTTCAACAGTGCGCGTACCAGAAAAGTGCAAAGTGTCACTCCGGCTGTCGATGCAGAAACACCGAGCGATGCTATCGCAACGAAAGAACGTAATGCTGGATTCACGCGACAGATGTGATCATGGACGGATCAGTGATTTGACATGTGACGTGTTCTGTATTTCTCCACGGCTCACATTCACACGACAGCGGAGATGGCGGGGACGGACCGGCCCTACTCTCGCTCTCAGGAGCGTAGGCGATGGTGCACCCGCCCTCGGCAGTTCTGCATAACTTCATCCATTTTCAGCGACAGCCGCGTACTGCGTGCATGCACAGTTCAGAATAAAGTAGCGTCGTAAACACTTTAACACCGCTACAGTGGCTAGCGTCGCCATCGTATTGTGCGCTCTTCTCAGCAAAAGCGACATGGAGTAGACTGGTGGAAAAGACTGGAAAGAACGGTGGTTTCCAGCCGAAAACGTTTTGCCGCCGGGAGTTTCGTTTCTTTCGCCGAAAATCCCAAGTGATCTCAACTGTGATTTGGGTCTCCGCTGTTTAACGAGTCGCCCCCGGTGGATCGAAGGAGAAATGCAAAAACGGGTGACGTATGATGTAGCATGCGATCCCCGGGATCGAATCACGATTTGGTACGTCGTGTGGATCCAGCACAATAGGTGATCGGGAATATGGGCAGTTGCAGGGAACTGTGGGATACGATGGCTTCCGGTTCTACGCACCACGGGGGTTAGCAGCGGCACGCCTGCATTTTTACCGCTTTGTTGAAAAAAAGCACCTCTCCGTGCAATGTCTGTGCTATTAGAGTTGTTTTTTGTGCATATGCTAACCTTGATTGCGACGATGACAAGCTACGAAAGCCATGAACGGTAAGGAAACCTTTCTATTGCACTAAAATGATCTGCAATGCTTTCATGCTGCTCGGGGCTATACTGTCAGTTTTGCCGGAAGATCAGTCGATAGAGAAGACAGTTTTCATTGTATATATGTGAAATGTTACTGCAGATAAAAAATCCCAATTTAAAAAATCTCAGGGGATGGGTATGACTGTAGCAGTGTGCTAAAAGTTCATTTCAGGTTTGCTGCTTCAGCCGACATTGTCGGTCGATTGGCATAAAGCGCTACACTTATTGAGCGCGTTGAGATATCGTTTTTAGGGGTGAAACAAGGAAGTTTATTTCAAACTGGTAACAACAATACAGGTGAGTTCAACTGTCTGGTGTAACAAAATCACTTCAGTGGCGTGTACAAACAAGAGCACATACACAGGATGTAACACACAGCGCCTCCAATATTCTCACAGATCACGAATCACTCAAGAAAACAAAGAGAAAAAGGGGCGAATCTCCTTCTAACGGCACCCATTCGTCCCTCGTGGCCGTAGTAGTAGTGTGTAACAAGTATCACATTTTGATCTCCGAGGTGGTGCTGGTGAGAGATTTCTTCTGTGTGTTGTTGAACAATAAAAGATAGTGCTTAATGTACATGCCAATGGCTGCAAAGGGAGAATGAGAGACAGGAAAATTCGGCTATTAGTTATTGCGCACGCTAGGAGTTTTTTATTTTTCTACAACACACAGAAGACAAGAAATGGTTGCTACGTTATACTCGCTGAGCGTAACCTCCTAGATTTTAAAAAGAATTAGCGAGCGTTGGGCCGCAGTGCCATGAATACAGTGAACTAGTATATACCATGAACTCGAGGTGGTTAAAGGTGGGAAGTAGACACGAAGCGCAAGCCGTAAGAAAGTGTGCGTGTGCCTTCTCTCGTTCAGTCCTTGGAATGTCGGCTGGATGACGGTGCTTCTATATGAGGAATATATGATAAAAGATGCGAGATGGTGGTACTTGGATAGTTGAATAGGTGGACGAACGGACACACAGACAGATGCATGGATGGACGCACGGATGGCTGCACGGACGGCTGCACGGACAGATGGACACATAGACGGACGCAGTAGCGGATGCATGGACGAAAGCAGGGACGAACGCACAGATGAACGTGCGGACGCACGAACAGACGCACGCACGGACGGGCGGATCGACGCACGGGCGGTCACATAGACGCACGCATGGATGGACGGAAGCAAGAACGAATGGAAGAACGGATGCTTCGCCCCACTATCCATCATTCACTACGTGGATATGCTGCTATTTTTTTCTAACCTAAAGCACACTATAAGATGCGTTTTTCACTCAAGGCCAGGTTTGAACGCTGATCTTATAAGATGCGATTTTCACTCAAGGCCAGGTTTGAACGCTGATCTTTGTCAAGCTGCGCGTTATTGCGGCGCATAAGCAGTACAGTAAGACATAGACGGCGCCGAATAGCCGAAACCCTGCGTTTCTTCTTCAACGCACGCCTTCCTTTGTGTGCCGACCTACACAGTTTGACGAATTAAATGCAAACGACTCGTCCAGCGCTTCGTGTAAACTGACTTTTGAGGGACGCTTTCGCGTTTTTTGTCTTATGTGCGCAATGGCCGGCGATCATCTCATATGGTAGGTAGATTTCGCCCGCGTGTTCCCATATCTTTGCTAGGCGCGCCTGCGCGAAACTTTATTTCTCGATGTAATATTTGCAGCCATTTCATGCGTAAGCCTTTTATTAGTGCGGAATACACACGCACCTGTGATAAAATAGTATTCGCACACACTGGCTCCTACGTTCGGTATCCAAAGGCTACATGTTGCTGTGGCCCTCTTCAAAGCTACGGCCCACCTCATTTTTCTTTGTTTATTTCATGGGAATGAATACCTGTCTTTCCCTTTCATGCTCGAGTTGGAGCAGCCAACGGCTCAACAACTGACCATGGTTTATCAAGAAGAAGATAAATGGGCGACCGCGCGTGCGAATCCCGAATAATCTGAGGCTTGCGGCAGAGCTGATCGCCGTCGTCTACTCTTCTCGAACCGGAAACCGGCTACAGATGGTGCATCCCACAATCCCTTGCTCTTTCACTGCTTCAACTGTTTTACTGGTTGTACTGATTCCACAATATGTTAAAACCTCTCTTGAACTAACACACCATCAAACCAAATCAAAAGCATGTTGTCGCTCGAATTCCGCATAAAGAGATACTGCTCTCCACTGAACAGCAAGTCGTGCAGTGGCTCGTGCATAAGCACCTCAAAATCAAAAGAGGATTGGCTCCACCAAGTAGACAGTACTAGGCCTTGAAGGCGATTTTAAACTCTAGGAGATCAGAAGAGCCTTGCATGATCTCAACGGCGGGTCGACCCTTGGCCCGGTGGGTATATCAAACAAGGCCCTTCGTAAACTCGATGACGATTCAATCGAGACCCTGAAGGATATGATCAATGCAGCATCGAGTGAGTGCAGAGGGCCAGAGCAGTGAAAGCTGGCCAACACGATCCTCATTGCTAAGCCAAGCCAGGAAAGTCCCCAATATTCTTGACATCATGTATCGGCAAGGTTGCAGATCATACCATACTGCACAGGATAAACAAGTACTAGGAGGATAACGACGTCTATACACATAATATTGTTACGTAGAAATAACAGTAGCAAAACCACGTAGCAGTATGGTTGGATTCAGGGAAGGGCTATCGACACAAGATGCAATGAAGCTTGTCAAACACCAGGCCATCGACAACGAAACCAGAGACATCATAGCCATTCTCTGCCTAAAGCGTTTGATAGCATCTACCACTCAATCATACTCGAAGCAATTTCAAAGCTGGGAAAGCCTTATATTGCCGCGACAAAGTCTCTGTATTCAAACAACGCGCCCATCAACGCGCGCACAGGGACATACATGCGCGCCGTCTAGCGTTGCGCAGAGACGATGATGATAGCACGAGAACCCAGCTGGCCCCTGCTGATATGCGCCGCGCGCTTGGGACTCTTCTTCAAGAAGTAGAAGGAGACATCTTTGGTGTTCTGCTGTAACGTGCTACGGCCATACTCCCTTTTAGTTGTGGGCACAGGTTCGCCCTTTAAAAAATGCGTTTTATTACACCCCGACTCCTTCAACATCGTTATATTTCTGGTGGAGGTGCTGGGTAATGAATCAAAGCCCTATGAACGCAAGACAGCGTAGCCCCGACCACCAGCGAGTGGATCCTGGGAAGCTGACACCTGTGCATCAGAGGAACAATCGCCGTCTTCGAGGTGATTCACCAGAATTCAGTCCACTCCACTTCACGCCAAAGGGAACTCAGTCAATGGACGCCGCCACCATGACGAGTCATGTAACACCAGCCCAAATGGTGATAAATCAGCCTCACCAGCCACCAATATTTCATGGCGACTCGTATGAAGACGTAGAAGATTGACTGAACCTCTTTGAGAGAGTGGCACGTTTGAACGGTTGGGATGAGAGAGAGAAGCTCCGCCGCGTATACTTTGCTTTGAAGGACTTCGGATTTCCATATGACTGAAGACAAGAAGCTATGCCACCTCATGCGTGGGGAGAAGCAAGAGCTATTCGCTGTTCTCGTCCGCAACCCACCACGAACAGTTGCGGATTTTCATACGGGAGCGACAGCCATCGAGAAAACGCTAGAACAGCGGGCTCGACAGTACAATCGAGACATAAACTACGCACCTGCCAATATCTTCTCTGGGCGCCAGCGAAGTGACATGGACGCCCTGCGAGAACTCATCAGGTCGGTGATCAGGGAAGAGCTCAGCAATTTGCAAGCACCTCACACTACAGCGACACTGTCTGTCGTCGACGTAGTACGAGATGAACTGAGGCAGATGATACGTGAGCCGGAGCGTGCGCCACAGCCGATTCAACGCATCCCAACGTACTCTGAAATACTCAGACAACCCGCGGCGCGCACCAATGCAGCAGTTGCGATGGCCTCTCCTTGCCCACAGACGGTACGCAGCGCACCTCGTCCACTGGAACCGACGGCTACCTACCTGCCACGAGCCCGTGGTGTAGCTCACTACGTGGATAAAAGGCCCCGGAAAAGGGACATCTGGCGTGACCATGAGTGCAGGCCTCTGTGTTTCCATTGTGGGGAAGCAGGTCACCTGTATAGGTTCTGCCCTTACCGACAGGCAGGATTAAGGGGCTTTCGTTGTACGCTCCATGCCCTCGAAATGGTGAACGGCCAACGGAGATCGAAGAGTATTTGTCCGCGCGCCAGAGCCCACTCACTCCACGCCAACATCAGCGAAGATCACCGTCACCCAGGCGTTACCGATCACCCCGCCCACGCGCTTCTTCCGCACGGTCTGGGCACTGTTATACAAGCCCACACCCGGAACACTGAAGCAAGTGACCTGTGGAGGTGAGGCCGCTGATAACTACAGTTGCGAAGATCCTCCATTATGGTTTCAAGGTGATGATGCTATGTTTACAGAGGATAAGCGCAGCAGTGCGAAGATTACTTCAGATTTGCGGTTGAAATAGGCGTATACGAGCTAAATGCTTTAGTTGACACCGGCGCTGATTATTCGGTAATAAGTCCCAAATTGGCAAAGAAACTGAAAAAGGTTGTGACAAAATGGAGTGGGGCACAGATACGCACGGCAGGTGGCCACACTATTACACCGCTTGGCAGATGCACCTCAAGGCTCGAAATAAGAGGCTTTACTTACGTTGCTGACTTCATCGTACTGCCGGACTGTTCAAAGGAGCTTATACTAGGAATGGATTTTCTGCAAGCCAATGGAGCCATAATTAATCTGCGCAGATCCAGTGTAATGTTTTCGAGCGAACAAGCTATGTCGGTGGAGGAATCAGAAAAGCGACGTCTTACTGCTCTGCGCGTTGTTGATGATGACGTCACAGTGCCACCACGCTGTAGTGTAATGGTGCTTGTTGAAAATAAGGCGTTTTGTGACCACGAAGGAATAGCGAATGGAAACGTAGAGCTCTTTTGAACAAAGGAATTTGCGTGGCGAGGGGTGTTGTTCACTTAAGGAATGGCCGCTCAGTTGTCCTCCTTACGAATTTTGGGAATGAATGTCAGCACATCGCGCAAGGTATGGCTGTCGCCTATTTCCACGGGTTCTGCATGGCGACTGAACTATGCAGTTTAGCGACAACGCTAGCCACTCCACAAGAGACCTGCAACGTCGACGCATCAATTAACGTCAACCATAGGCTCCCAGAATATCACAAGAAACGATTGTTCGCCCTTATAAAAGAGTTTTCGGTCTGCTTTTCAACGTTCTTTAAGGTGTGACGCACGGCTATTGCAAAACACAGGATTATAACAGAAGCCACGAGACCGATTTACCAACACCCATATCGAGTATCGCAAAAGGAAAGAGATGTCATCAAGAAACAAGTGGAGGAGATGCTTTCAGATGACGTGATCCAGCCTTCCAGCAGTCCATGTGGGTTCCCTGTAGTGCTTGTTAAAAAAAAAGATAACAGCCTTCGATTCTGAATCGACTATCGGAAACTGAACAGCGTAACGAAACGGGATGTATACCCTCTGCCGCGTATCGATGATACACTCGATCGACTACGGAGTGCGAAATACTTCTCCTCCCTTGATCTCAAGAGCGGATATTGGCAAATTGAGGTGGATGAGCGCGACCGTGAAAAGACGGCATTCATAACCCCAGACGGCCTCTACGAATTTAAAGCGCTCCCATTCGGCCTGTGGACAACGCCAGCTACGTTTCAGAGAAGATGGACGCTGTCCTCACGGGACTGAAACGGCAGACCTGCTTGGCTGTACTTGGATGACGTTGTCGTATTTTCCGCTGCATTCGATCAACATCTAGAGCGACTGCGCACAGTATATTAGAAGCCATTTGTTCAGCAGACTTGACCATCAAGCCAGAAAAATGCCACTTCGCTGTTGAAGAGCTTCGATTCCTCGGACACGTCGTCAGCTCCGACGGCGTTCGGCCAGATCCCAAAAAGACAGCTGCCATCGCGAAGTTCCCGACACCCAAAGACAAGAAGTCAGTACGTCGCTTTCTGGGTTTATGCGCGTACTATCGGCGATTTGTGAAAAAATTTTCGAACATTGCTGAACCACTTACTAATCTAACCAAAGACGAGGTGCCCTTTATGTGGGAAAGTGAACAACAGGAAGCATTTGAGGAGTTAAGAACACGCTTGCAAGCCTCTCCAATCCTCGCCCACTTCGATGAGACTGCTGAAAATGAAATTCACACTGATGCGAGTAACGTCGGCCTCGGAGTCATTCTTGTCCAGCGGCAAAACGGCCGAGAAAAAGTGGTAGCATACGTCAGCCGCATGCTTTCGAAAGCTGAGACAAATTACTCTGCAACCGAAAAAGAGTGTCTCGCGGTCATCTGGGCCATAAGTAAATTTCGGCCGTACCTCTACGGTAGACCATTCCGAGCAGTCAGTGACCACCATTGCCTGTGTTCGCTGGCGAATCTTAAGGATCCCTCTGGCCGACCAGCAAGATGGAGCCTTAGGCTACAAGAGTACGATGTTACTGTGGTATACAAATCTGGGAAAAAGCACGGCGATGCCGACTGCCTGTCACGCGCACCAGTGGAGACGAGTGAGCCAGAGGAAGAAGACCTCCCGTTTCTAGGCGCCGTCCAGGCATCAGAAATCGCTCAACAACAACAAAATGACCCCGATTTGCTGCCGCTTATACAGCGTCTCCAAGGACTCAACGTCAAAGTCCCGCGCACTTTATCCAGAGGGCTCCCTTCGTTCTGTCTTCGAGAAGGGGTCCTTTACAAGAGGAACTTCAAGCCTCATGGTGACAAGTTTTTACTCGTTGTACCTGCACCTTTACGAAACGAGATTCTGCACGCATGTCATGATGAGCCAACATCTGGACACATGGGTGTCAGCCGCACATTTGCCAGAATTCACCTAAAATACTACTGGCCAAAACTGTTATCATCAGTTCAGCGCTATGTGAAAACTTCCCGTGAGTGTCAAAGACGCAAAACTCCATCCGTGAAACCTGCAGGCCTCCTCCAGCCAATAGAACCACCGCATGCCCCATTCCAACAAGTCGGTATGGATCTCCTAGGCCCGTTTCCGACATCGACTGCACGCAAGAAGTGGATAGTTGTAGCCACGGGCTATCTCACTCGTTACGCTGAGTCTGACTCGCTGTACACTGCAACAGCTCTTGAAGTTGCCAAGTTCTTCATCAACAACATAGTCCTCAGACATGGTGCACCCAGCGTCGTAATTAGAGATCGTGGCCCAGCGTTTACTGCAGACCTAATTAAATGTCTGATGCGAATGACCCATACAAACCAGAGAAGAACTACAGCAAACCATCCTCAAACAAATGGCCTAACGGAGCGCCTGAACAGAACTCTGACTGATATGCTTTCAATGTATGTCGACGTCGAATATAAGCTGTGGGATGAAATATTGCCCTACGTCACGTTCGCATATAATACAGCCGTTCAAGAAACAACGCGAATGACATTATTTGAACTTGTATTCTGCCGAACAGTCACCACTCCACTGGATGCCATGTTACCACTGAATGATGAAAGCAGCAATCCACCTGGCCTAGACGACTTCCTGCAAAGAGCCGAGGAAGCACGACATATGGTGAGATACAGAATACGCCGCCAACAGCGTATCGAATCCTATCGGTACAATCAGTGTCGTACCGAAGCGCATTTTCAACCAGGTGACAAAGTATAGATATGGACCTCAGTGCGTCGCCGTGGACTTTCTGAAAAACTTTTTAGCCGCTACTTCGGGCCTTACGAAGAACTCAATTGTGTAAGCGATGTAACTTACCAACTCAGATCCGCTATACACGGGAGCTAAAAACGCCGCAACCCTACAGAGGTTGTACATGTAGTCCGGATGAAGCCTTACTATGAAAGATCACCGGAAGACCAGTGACGCCTACCACGAATCTATTCTTTGCCTTACGCATCGGGACGATACGTATGAGGAGGGGCATTATGCCGCGACATAGTGCCTGCATTCAAACGACGCGCCCATCCGCGCGCGCACAGGGACATACATGCGCGCCGTCTAGTGTTGCGCAGAGACGATGATGATAGCACGAGAACCCAGCTGGCTCCTGCTGATGTGCGCCACGCGCTTGGGACTCTTCTTGAAGAAGTAGAAGAAGGAGACATCTTTGGTGTTCTGCTGTAATGTGCTACGACCATAGTCCCTTTGAGTTGTGGGCACAGGTTCGCCCTTTAATAAATACGTTTTATTACACCCCGAGTCCTTCAACATCATTACAATATGACCACCCACGTTCAGAGGTACGCCATCCAGAGGGTCTACTCCATAAAAGTCCTGGGCATGTTGATAGAGTCTACCAGCGCTAACAGGAAATCTATGTTGATAGGGTCTACCCGCGCTTACAGTATATCTTTAGCCAAGGTAATTTGGAAAACAGACAGTGTGGCGCACCTCATATGCAGAGTGGCCAACAAAAGAAATAGAATCAAGGAAGACAACCTCATCCGGTTGATGCGTGCGTTTGTTCTAAGCCACTTCACGTACGAGGCAGCAATGCACAACTGGTCTAGAGCACAGTCCGAGAAACTGAATGTGCTCCTCAGGAAAGTTATCAGGAAGGTCCTGGGCCTACCCATACATACCAGCACCGAGCGTCTACTTGAGCTTAGCATTCACAACACGATCGAAGAAATAGAAGCCCAAGAGAGTGCACTGTTTGCAAGGTTATCTACCACAAGGTCATCGAGAATGATACTGCAGGAGCTGGGTCAACACCCAATGACGATTAGACGCAAGTACAATGATATTCCCGACCACATCAGGGAGAATGTCACGGTATCTCCTCTAGCACAAAACATGCACCCAGAACACAACATCGGAAGAATAGCGAGGGCCAGGACTATACTTCGTGAAGCCTCAAACGAGGAACGAGGGGTCGTATTTGTTGACGCGACTTCCTACACCAATGGGAAAGCTTTTGTGGCAGTGGTGGTCGATGGGGCTGGCCTTGCGTTAAACTCAGCAACGATCAGGACGAAAAACCAAATCATTGCGGAACAGGGGGCCATTGCCTTTATACTAAAGATGGATAACATTTAAGTCGTCTAGAGGGATTTCATGGCAGCACTACGGGCCTTCGCAAAGGGGACGATCTCAGAACAAACGCTGAGAATACTACAAGGAAAGAACATAACAAATCATCTTCTGAGTTGGTTCCCAGCCCACTTTGGAGAAATCACCGACTCCCCTCTTAGTCTCAATGAAGCAGCACACGAGGCGATGCGAGACCTCTCTAACCGTGCTTCCCCGGGCATGCGTTCTACCGGTGAAGGGGATAACCGGGAAATTCTTACAACACATAACGAGCTCACTCAACATTTCTACCTGTCTCGAAGAATTTTCCCTCCACCGCACAAAAATCTAACTCGGCCCCAAGCACTTACATTAAGGCTTTTGCGAACGTGGATGTACCCCACTTTGAAAATGTTACACATCATGTACCCTGACCTATACCTAAGTAATCTTTGCCCACATTGTAGGGAAAGGGCTTCATTAGAACATATGCTCTGGCAGTGTACCCAATTCACTAATTTATTGAATATCACCTCTGCCAGATGGGAGGCGGCAATCCGCTGCTCGTCCTTGGCACATCAGCTCTGGACTTCCCACCAAGCCTGCGACGCGGCTGAGGAGCTCAGCATCTCAGTCCCCACGTGGGAGCGGCCCGCAACACAGCGATCTGTGTTTTGGAGGACCCAATAAAAGTTTATTCAATCCAATCTAACAGTAAAACATTTACCTTGTAATTAAATACTAAGCTGTTTCGGTTACCACCTCTACACCCGAGAGCGGGGTGTTAGCCACATCGGTTACAATAAAACAGCAACCGGAATGGTCGCGGGGCGATCACCTGACCACATTCAAGGACATCAAACCATGTTACAGACTAAATGGATGTGATTGTTCATGATTACACGACAAATTAAACAAGAGACAGACCATAGATTATTACAAACACATAACCGAGTTCGGTGATCCGTGTTACCCTAACTTCCCTACCCGACGGACAAGTGCAATGCGTACTGGTACTGCGAAACAGCTACGGTGCGGCAGTTGGTTTGGGAATGTACCGGGCTCGTTAATGTCGCAGCCACCAGCTCACTTTTTCGTTAGACAAGGACACACTTCGAATGCAAGGCGGTTCTCTTGTCATAGCGCGAAGATTTGGGCCGGCCTGCCGTTACGGCTGAGGTCGCCGCTGCGGATCGCCACCATCGGCCTCACTGCTGCTGACGGATGACAATGACTAGCGTATAGTCGGTCGATCAACTTCAGGCCATCCGGCTAGCAGAATAATAAGCCGCTGGGGTTTAAGGACTTCGATCTGTCACCTGAGGCACCGCCATCATCATCGACGGAAGGTGGGACGGGAAAGGCGTTATCAGCTGCCGCACTTTAAAAAACTATAAAAGAAACTGCTGTGTTTAGAAAAAACTTATGAACCTAAAAAAAGTTTATTCATCCATTCATGCGCCTGTGCCACCTATGAGAAAGCCATGACGGTAAATAGACATTTGTCACAGAAATAGGGTGAGTTCAACAAATCACCAATGGTGCACTAACTATGAAGAGAGCAACGGTTATCCCGACAAAAAACAGCTGCGAAGCGACGGCGGTGAACCGAAGATCTCGTGCGTACGACGAGAGCTGCGTCAATCAAATTATTGGAGTAAAATCAGAAAGTTGCAGCGATAAATTAGTGCGTATCTTTTCGATGGGGTTGTCACAATCTGTAATTATTAAGAGCTGGGCAGTACGCTTATAAAAATAACAAGGTTCGCATCCCGCCATGGTGGAGCTGAATGTAGAGATTTCCGTAGCACTCAAGTTCAGAAAAACTTGGGATATGGACGTGCTGAGGCACAAATGGTGATGACAACACAGTGGGGCTATTTGACCTGCTACTCAGGCTGCAAACGCAAACCTCTTATTTTATGCTTGATAGCAAGTGTAAATTTAAGGGCTAGTTTTTCTTTGTTAGACGCAATATTATTGAAAAATAACTGGCAATAGTGCCAGGAAAATTGTAAGAATGTCAATAGAAGTAATTGCAACCAAATCATGAACAAAGAAATGTGGTCGAAAAGATGAGTTGCCCCAGGTATATGATCCGAACCTGTGACATTCGAACAACGCTTGTTATTCTCTACTTCTGAGAAATGGTGGTGGCCATCCCACCGCTTACTTTACGAGGTATGTGTGTGCGTTTTTAATGTGAGAGCGCCAGTCGGTGCTACATATTGCCGTTACGGCGAGTGTAGGCCCACTTTTGCCTGTTTGGCGTCACGTAGTACGGGATCTTATTACGTGATGGCACCTGACCAATAATCCCTCGCATACCACCTCAAGTCATAAAGTCTGCGAGAACGAGGCCTTTGCTATGAATGAAGGAAGGCATACATTTAAGGGATCGTATTTCTTCGTTAGGCACAATAGTTATAACAAGAGACAATATTGCCAAAGAGGAATCTTGCTATTGTTACAAGGGATATTGTTAGAAGTACTTGAAAAAATTGCCATCTATACTTTGTATTTTATTCAATGGCCGGTGGCAACCACCTAGCAGTCAGTCTGCACCTTCTGTGAACAGTTCCGTTGAACAAGAGCACCAGAGTAGTCGGTATCTTGTTCCGCATCATCGTCGTCTTCGCCTCCGCTCTGCTTTGTCGACGAGTTTGCGACGATCAGCATCGACAACACCTTGTGGTGCTCCTTCAGCTCCTCCTCCGTAGCGGCAGATGACGACACTCCTGGAGGGACATCGTCGATTGCTTCCCGGAGCTCAGACGCGTTCTCCGGAGAGGCAGATGACGACTCGGCAGGCGGTACACCATTGGACTCGGCAAGCGGCTCCGTCGCATTCGCAGCCACCACCGATTCATTGAGCATCGAGATCTCGTAGGTGCCACTCGCATAGGTACACGGTGTCGTTGACTGGGACATTTCGAGGAGCTCCGGTTGTCTTCGGTGTCCGGGTAAGGGGCCGCGAGCCAGGTAGTAAGCTGTCGTGATAAGCACCAACACCGACGCGGCAGCCAGGAAGAGCACGCACGGGGCCCAGCCGTGATGCTTGTCGCGCAGAGGCTGGATCAACCGGTTGTCGCCGTTGGCGGCTGGGCCAACACCTCTGCCAGCACGCTTGGCATCAGCAGTGACTGCGGTCGTGGTGGTGTCGTGAACTGCGATGGCCGCCCTCTTCCAAACGGTCTTCGAGGCCACCACTTCGGCCGCCTGCTTGACGTTGGTCCCTGCGTCGTGGACGACACCTCGTACCGGAATTCCCGGTGGTGGGTACCTCGCGGCGGTGGCCGGCGGTATGCTGACAAGTGGCTCTCTTATAGCGAGAGGATACCCGCCTGCAGGAGCTGGTAAGGTCGAGATTTTCCGACGTGGCACAGTGTGAGCCTCCATTGAGTTCTTTCTTCTTTGTCCTTGTCTACGAAACGCAGCTATGTGCCCACCTTGCAATGATGACGACGACGACAACGACGACGACGATGATGATGACGACAATGATGATGATGATGATCCTCACTCACTGATGGCACTCGCCAACAATGGGTGATCGGCCGAGAACCGGGTGGCAGACTCTTCAACTTAGTGGGCTATGAATCTAAAACCATCCAATGAAAGTAAGTTTAAAAACCCAAATCATCAATAATGTATAGAAATACTGCACGCGCAAAAGGTCAGACAATCAGATGGGTTAGGCCCCTAAAATAAGAATAAATAAGAATATAATAGCAAGGTAATGTTTTTCTTCACAAGAAGTAAGCAAACACAGCAAAACAAAGATCCTTGTTACTATACCTAATGTAATCCCTCCAACGGTAAAAATTGCTGCAACATTTACATCTAACTCTAGCGTTTTTACTGGATCGGCAAGGTATCTTTTATATTTATAAGAATATCGGCAACACAATAAAAAGAAGGTGTTTATTTTTTGTATTTCTTTCAAAAGTGACCAAACGGAGTCACTGTGAGCCCAGCTTTATGTAAATAATAATAAAGATGCGGAATTCCGCACCGTAATTTGGTAAATGTATTTTCTATAACTTTCGAGATACACACCGCTGTTTATTACAGTGAAACCTTAGATGTACGAGGTTTCTGACTTCATCCAATGTAATTTTGCCTATTTCTTTGGACAAAGAAGCAATCGTAAATCTTTGTGCTGTCCTGTAAGCCCTATCGGGTAAAATTGGGAAGAGGGGTCCGCTCAAAGATAGAGTGGCTAATGAGTCCACTATCTCATTGAGTTTAATCTCACAGTCACCAGGTACATGTAGCAGCTGAATTTCTGTCAAGATTACGGGTATTAAAATATTAAACATACTCATGAGCGTTAATTGTGTTGCTGCAGAGAGTGCAGCACATACTGAGAGACAATCAGTAACTATGGCTGCTTCTGATTGGACTGAAAGAAGTTTACGAAGCACGAAAAATATAGCAAATAATTCAGCAATAAATGCAGGCGTATAATCTGGTATTCATGCTCAGAAATATTGGTAGAGCGAAAGACAGAGGATGCTTACTCCAGCCTTTTCATTCGATAGTGATGCATCCGCCGATGTTGTTTATTGACAACACGTTATATTGTAACTGGACATTCAAATATCAAAGAGACATTTGTTTTGCCTTCGAAGGTAAAATAATGCCAAATTTTATGTGAAGTCTACAATTTAGTATACTTGTTGATATAATATGATTGATATTTACATTCAGAGGTTCTATCAGCGCTTGAACAAACCTAATCTGTAGGAATCTATGATACGGGAAGCAATTCTCCTAGTGTGCACGTCATGGACATGTCCACTTTGGCGGAAAGTGGTCAGTTAGAAAAAGGGGAGGGGGGGCAAGTCGTGACGTCATGGCTCTCGTGACCATGTCGACGCACAAACCCACCAGCACATTCCCAGCATAACGAGATAGAATTTACAGCAACAGGACTCTTAAACAAACTTCACAAGTCTGAACTTGTATATTGTCACGGGGTCGAGGCGTGGACGAAGGGAACAGACTGGGCGGTCAGGTTAAACTGTTTATTGAGCCGAGTTTGTGGCCTCATAAAAGGAAAGTCAGACTACAGCAACACACTGGCTACGATAGCAATAAACTGAGCGTAGGCCGTTGATAAACTGACAAGCGATGACGCTCGCCTACATTTATACATGTGCCGTCGAATATTCCAGCGTTATCCCTATCGGTGACGCAAGTGCCAGAAGAATCTGTATTGTTCCCGTTGTGGCTGTGGTCGAATCTGAAGGTTCTGCGATTATCTCAATGGTTCTTTGCATAATGAGCATGGTTGTACAAGGCAGCGCATATATGTGTAATGCGGCTATAGGCAAACTTGAGCAAGGAGCGAGGCGTTGCTAAATAAAGCATCGTCCCGATACTTTACCAGAAGATAAAAATACAATAATAATGCAAGAAAGTACAAGCAATAATTTACAATACTCCAGCAGCAGCAACAACAAAATACACTCTTTTCACGTGCATGAAATGTTTTGAGGTGCGCGACATGGACTTCAGGTCGCAATCGTTGTCGTTGAGAGTTGGTGATGCCGTCGCGGACAACCTCGTAATCGAGTGGGCCTAGACGTCGAACTACACTGTATGGTCCAAAGTACCGTTGCAAAAGTTTTTCACTGGGTCTACGTCGTGTATTCGTGAAATACTGGGCTGGTATTCCACGAAGCGTTGTCGAAGATTGTAACGGCAGTTGTCGATCGTCTGTTGGTACTTCATGCGGAGGCGGGCGAGATCGGGCTTCTTCGGTGTGCTTACAGTAATCGCTCACAGCGAGGATTTCTTGGTCCGAGACCTTGGATAACCCGGAGTCGAGAGTCGTTGCAGGGGTCCTTCCTTAGACCAACCTGTACGACGTTATTTTCGTCGCATGATGGTGTTGTAAACGAAGGCCCTGCAAGAAATAATTGCATCCTACATTTTGTGTTCGACGTCCTCGTACATCGCCAGCATATTGATGATGGTCTTATTAAGACGCTTGGTGAGGCCACTGATCTGTGGCTTGTAGGCGGTGGTCCGGTGGTGACTTGTCTGGTTATACCTGAGAATCACCTTGGTTAAGTCCGCCGTAAAGGCCGTACCTCTGTCTGGAATCAGCCCTCTGGAGCTCCGTGACGCAGGACGATTTTCTCGACGAAGAGCTTTGCTACCTCGGCGGCACTGCCTTTGGGCAGGGTCCTTGTCTTGGCGTAGCCCATGAGGTACAACGATTCATTTGTTCCCAGAACTGGAAGTCCAGGACGGCCCCAGTAAGTTCATGCCGATTTGCTGGAACGGCCGGCGAGGTGGCTCGATGGGCTGGAGACGTCCGGCTGGCCTTGTCGATGGTGTCTTTCGTCGCTGACAATCTCGGCAGGCCCTGACGTAACGAGTGACGTCAGCCACAAGTTGGGGTCAGTAGTACTTTTTCTGTATACTTGCGAGCGCAAGGGAAACACCGAGGTGTCCAGCTGTCGGTTCATCGAGTAGAGCCTCAAGGACCTGTGGTCTTAGTGCTGAAGGAACCACGAGAACATGTATGACCCCAAGGTGCGACAAGTTCTTCTTCAACTTCAGTCCTTCCTTGAAAACCTTCGGAACAGTCGTGCTGTTACTCTCGAGGTATTCCACAAGACTCCTGAGTTCCGGGTCAGCTCGCTGTCACTGGGCGAAGTTCGGATAGTAGCAGCTCACCCATTCATTAACATTTTTTTGCACTTATTGTAAACCCACGCAACCAATTTTCTAATTATTACATAATGCTGTAAAGATGATCTAAACCTTGTGTATTCAATGCAGTGATTAACGTCCCTACCCAGGCATTCGTCATTAGGTGCTGCTAGCATGAATTCACAAGCGTTGCGTCATATACTTTATGCAGCTACGTGTGCAAACACGAAATACCAAAATAAAATTCTTAAGCATGAAAGCATGAGATTTTGCTTTTGCTTACAAACGCCGCAATGACCTTGCGTTTTCTAATATGTTCTGTGAATCTGTATGGATAGAATTTGACAAGAGTGTTTTCTCAGTCGATGGCCGGAACACAGTATTAGGGTGCATTTATCGTTCGCCAGCATCTTCACAGTCTGAGTTCTGTTTACAGTTCGATAAGTTGTTGCACACTATTACGAACGAAAACAAAAATATCATCATCTGCGGAGATATCAACGTCAACATTATCGACCCTACTAATCAGTCATGTTCTGATTATCTCGGGTGTTTACATGGCTACGGTTTTGAATCTTTAATAACCACTCCCACCAGATGTGACATAGCAGGATCTAGTACGTTAATTGACCACATATTAACCAATTTTGCTACAGACAATACAGAAGGAGTCATTGAGCACAGCATAACGGATCATTACCCTATATTCCTGACTTTGGGCACAGAAAATTACAAGTGTAAGGAAAACAAAGAGAGGATATCTTTTAATTCTCAAAAATTCGTATCTATGGTACAATCAATTGACTGGACCGTCGTAATAAGTGAATCCTGCGCTGAAAAGGCTTATCAGCTATTTTTGACTACAGTTACACAATGCATTAACGAATGCACGACGGTACACATCACAGCTCGTCATTTCAGTAATCCCAGAAAACCTTGGGTTACAAGGGCGCTACTTCGTTGTATCTTGAAGAAAAACCAACTTCACAAAAGAGTGTCTTGTGAGCCATTTAACTCTAAACTTAAAATTCGTTTCAAGAAATATTCCAACACGCTTGCAGCCGCACTTAAATGTGCAAAACGAGAATACTTTCAGAAAAAAATTTTGGATAATGGCAATGATACGAGGCGCAACTGGCAGGTCATAAACGAATTCTTAAATAATAAATGTCGTGAGCAGATAACGAAAATTAGAACTGAAGCAGAAACATACAGCCATCCAACTGATATCGCCAATGCGTTCAGTGAGTATTTTAGCAGTACCTGTGAATCTCTGAGAAATCCCCCATTACCAACATTACCTCGCCAGCCTTATTCTTTCTTCTTGCGACCAACGAGTGCAGAGGAAGTTCTTCGTGTTATAACTTCGCTCAGGTCCACGGGACCTGGTCTTGACTCTGTTCATCCATCCCACATCAAGTTAGTCTCTAGTGAGCTATTTCCTGTCATTGCAGATCTTGTTAACAAGATGTTTAAAGCAGGCATATTTCCCGATTCCCTAAAAGTTGGTAGAATAACACCTGTTCACAAAAAAGGTGATCGCGAACTTCTGAGTAATTATAGGCCCATTTGTATTCTTCCATTTTTCAGCAAAATAATCGAGCGTCTTATGCATACAAGATTAATATCCTACCTGACAAAGTTTAATCTGTTGACATCTAAACAGTACGGCTTTCGGCCTGGCTATTCCACTGAGCTTGCGCTTCTAACCCTCACCGATAAAATAAAAGGGGCAATCGACCAAGGCTTCGTAGTTGGTGGCGTATTCATAGATTTAACGAAAGCTTTTGACACAATTAATCACAAAATTCTTATACATAAACTTGAATCGCATGGCATAACTGGCCCTGCACTTCAATTTATATCTAGTTATCTCTGCAATCGCACTCAAGTTGTTCAGATTGACGGTAAAGTTTCAGCAGCTAAGAAAGTAAATCAAGGTGTTCCTCAGGGCTCGATCCTTGGCCCGCTGCTCTTTTTGCTATTTATTAATGATCTACCTAATGTTTTGACCGCTACAGATTGTATCTTATATGCAGATGACACGACCATTTTTACTTATGCTAACAATGTCGATGAGCTACAACGAAACATTAACGTGGATCTACATAGTATAAGTTCCTGGTGTCGAATGAACATGTTAAGAATTAATCCATCAAAAACCGTTTTTATAGTTTTTCATTCCTTCCCGACTGTACTTTCAAAATCTATATCTGTGCGTCTGGACGATAATTTAATTCCCATGTCCGACAGTACAACGTTTCTCGGTGCAGTTCTTGACCGGCATATGAAATTCAATCTTCATGCGCAATCACTCATTCGCAAGATAACCTTTGGAATACGCGCCATAATCAAAACTCGTTCATATTTTCAGCCACACATAATCCACTCCCTTTATCACGCACATATTCACAGCCATTTATCTTATTGCATATCAGCCTGGGGTAACACATATTTGACCCACCTCAACCAGCTACAACGCCTACAGAATCAAGCACTTCGACTCATGACTTTCAGCCATTTCTCAACCAATGCAACGCCACTTTATCAGAATTTAAATATACATCCTCTTTATCACCTCTTTCAGCTGAAGTTATCAGTTGTGATGTATAGGCTTTTTCGCGGTAATGTGCATATAGATGGCATTGTCTTGGAAGGCCTTGTAAATAATAATATTACTAGGTTTTCTGAGCTTGATAACCGCCTTCTGCCTAAAGTTCGCACAAACTACGGCAAGTTCACTACCACATTTACGGGAATCAAGCTGTGGAATTCCCTTCCTTACGTAATAAAATCATCAACCACAGAACATGCATTCAAAAACCAAGTAAAGAAATATTTTTTGCAACAGTTGTCTTCATCTTAGCAACTGCTTTTTAATGTAGCGATAACAATTGCTACATGTTATATTGTCTTTACGTTTTGTATTATAACTTGCGCTTGTTTGTTCTTCAGAGTTTTCTTTTTTGCCTTGCTAAACATATATGTATTTTCTACTTTCGTTTTTTCGCACTGTGCTTTTTTTTTTCTTACTGAAGATACCGTAACAACTGAATGTTGTACATTTTGTTTCTTCTCCCGTTAACATCATGTATGGGAGCCCCCCTGACAGTTTCCAACTTTGGGGCTCCTTGTGTGTATTACCAATCCTGTACGCACTTTTCTGTAAACTGACATCGTTGTTGAATAAACTTGAAACTTGAACTTGAGCTATCTGATTCTTCACTTCTGGATACATTAACATCCTGAAACGTTAGATGATAGGACGAGGGAGCACAATTTCCACATGCTACAAGTCATGTTACATTTATTGGGCCGCGATCACGTGCGTTAGAGTTGCAGTGAGGCGGATACGGACTATTCGAATGTAATGGGCACTCGCAAAGCCATCTTGCAACTTAAAGGAAAGGGGGCAGTGCATTCTTGCGTAGATGCAGCCATACGCGAGAATGCACTGATTGCAATACGCACGCACACACACACACACACACACACACACACACACACGCGCGCGCGCGCACACACACACACACACACATACACACATATATATATATATATATATATATATATATATATATATATATATAAATATATAAATATATAAATATATATATATATATATATATATATATATATATATATATATATAATATATATATATATATATATATATATATATATATATATATATATATATATATATATATATATATATATATATATATATATATATATATATATATATATATAGTGCTACGTCAGCAGACCTTTCAATAGCACGTTACCACAATCACTCTTACCGTACAGGTATAACAAATCAGATATGACATGGTGCCAAAAAGGCAGAGAAACTCTTTAATAAAAATAAATATTTTAACTGCTTTGAAACTTATGAATAAGTACGCCAAGTTAGAACGGAAGCAAGTTGATATAGTTCGTAGGGTTTCATGATGGAAGGAGTAACAGGTGCGAATGTGGATATACGGACACAACAGTAAACTACCTGGCAGTGCATTGTGACGCAGTTTGTATGCGATGAACTCCTGCTCGTTTTTATACATTTTGATGCCCTATAGACAAACACTGCTAAGATAATTCCCAGCTTCGTCATGTGCTGTTCATACAATATCAGTAGCATAAGCCCCCTGAGAAGTGGGATAATTGCGTATTTATTGCTGAACGTTGAGGAAACCTACAACATGTTTACCGATGATCCGTGGAATGTTACTCTACATATAATACTCCGCAACATTGTGTTTACTAGCTCTGAAAAAATATAAACTTCATGAGTTTCAAGGTCTCCGACCTTGCATCGCGCTGCTGCTCAGAATACTTTGCACAGCGCGTGGCGCAATGTCGGTCTCTCGAAGACCGTGAATCTATTGCAAGTAGGGGTTCTCGGGGGGACGCGTGAAGTAAGTGAAGTAACTTGATCAAAATCCTATATGCACCACAGTGGTATACAGGTCATTTAGCTGCACAAAATATTGATGGAAAAATCATCCCGCGGTATCAGTGAATGCCTAAAACTTAAAAAAGCTAGCAGTTTAGCACCAAATCAACAGTTTGTGGTTGAAGACGCCGAAAACACCCGATGAGGAAAATACCTGCTGGGATACCTGATAAGGAGGTTAGCCAGTTGTTACCGGCTGGCTACCCGGTACATAAAAATACCTGAGGTTAAGTTAGTAATGCCCGGAATCTGTTGACGCTGTTATCGCTTGACAAATGCAGCCACGAATTTTTTCCGCAGTATACTCATTGTACACAGTTCCACACCCAATGAAGGCTTTAGGTATATAGCAATGCGATGTATTCGATTGCGTAAGAGAGTAGCAAAGAGGGGCTGAATTCGAAGTTACTTTACCGCTGCTAAAGAGTGTGGCTGTGCGTAAAGGACAACCGTTGCGGAGTACTTCGCGTGGTAGATGACGTTGATGAGGCTATGCTCACCTTCAGTTTCATCGTTGGCCGTGTGCAGATACGATGACGTGATGAGTGTACACGTTTCGTTGAAAAATGCGCACCGCGTTGATGCCAAGTGCGGAATGGTATTTGAAAAGCAGCAGTTTTTCGGTTTTTTTTCTGCCATTAAGAAAAAAATAGATGCTCAACACTGATAAGCATCGTGTTTTTTTGTTCTTGGGCACCAAAATGCACCAGTTGAAATATTTGGGTCCTCGATGAAAATGAATATTGTAGGGAACGACAGTTGTAAGCTCGTTCCGATGTGAACAGAGACACGTGAGCTTTCACGAAGGTACGCAGTCTCGAATCCACAACAAAATATTCCGTTTTGGAGAGCAGCTTCCGAGCAGGATGTAACTACCAGAGCCACAACTGTGCGGAAACTGTGTGAAGAGAAAATCGAGCAATAACATGTGTAAATTATACATCACGGAGATCCCGTTGGAAGCAGATTTATCAGCACGCGGTGATGCCGCGGTGCACGTGCTTGTGAGGTGGCAACAGGCACGTCAGCAAATACGCTTTTGTCAGGACTCTTTACTACTTCTCTTGTGAAGGAGTAATAATTAACTACGGGCTAAATGTAGTACAAGCTGTTGCCAGTAGTGGCGAGAACGTGAAAATGTGCTCAGCTCTGTATGAGCAATCCGCTATATATAAATTCTGGGGTATAGGTTTAGCTGGCAAAGTGTTGTGCTCTTAATTAGAGATGCCGCTCATGTCGACACCTATACTGTGATCATATTTTGAAGGGTACGAATTTGATAGCAGCCATGTACAGACATTCAATTTCGCGTTAAAGAACAACGGTTTGTAAAAATATTAAGGAGTTCCGAAGCATGGTGGTCCTCATAATCATATCATATAATGTTTCAGGAAGTAAATTCGAAAAACCTCATTCAACGCTCTGTATGTCTACACATATTTATATATAACACAGGGAAATCACTGCACAAAAGTCTTGTTGTTGCCAACGTTTCACCAAGAGGGGAGCAGAGAAGTCTTTTCGCTTAAATATTGGCACAAGCGATATTTCATGTTCAACGATTTCTCATCACTTCAAGTGGCCATATTTTCTTGATTGTTCGTCTTTTCTAGCTTCCACAGTCACCAGCACTCCTGTGATGAGTGAGATCATAGCTTTCACGTAGCTACTTTACACGTCCTACAAACTGATGTAACGACTGAAGAATCCGGAGCGAGCTTCAAAACGCCGTGGTGTGGTGCTCCCATTCAAGGATTGGCAGTGCACCTTTTAGCTCCTAAGAGTTGCCTTCTTGAGACAGTCGCACAGACGGAGGCTGTCTGCCGCGGTGCCGAGTTTGCCCGGCGTGGCGCGAACCAGTACAGATGATGAAAGGTCCGCGCTTCTATCTTGGGGGCCACAGCCAGGTTTGCATGTTAGCTTTTCGCGCTGGTGTTTGGATATTGTAGCATAATACGTGACAGGCTGTGATCTGACTCTACTCTGTCTGCACCAAGGGACGCCCTAACATTAGCCAAGAAGACCCTGTTAAGTATTTAAGATCGATCAGCTTCACTGTTTCTGATGCTTTGCAAGGTCAGTGCGAAGTTGGGCTTTGTTTACGGTTCATTTTATGGACCTTTACTAAACGGTGAAGCTCAGTAACGAAAGAACATGTAATTATTCCCTCCAAAAATTTAATATCGTCCTTGCACAAGACATTACAGGTGTATGCAGTTTGTATTACATTTACAATCAGCAAGGTAAGCTATCACGATAATCAGGTATCTTATATAATTGGCACTGAATGATGCCAAGGCATGCCGGGATACTCTGTCTATGGGAGCCTCCTTACTGGTATGCGTGCTTAGAATGAGTTTATTACGTCATAATAAGTAACAAGAAATTGGAAGAAGTGTCTATGCAACAAGGACAGTAGTGAACACACACAAACGACTAAGCACAATATACACGAAATGTTATTACGAAAATGTCAAAATCCACAGAATGTCCGTAATACATACTATTATGAACTCTCTCTCACACACACCCACACACGCACGCATACAGCACGCACACACACGGGGAAGCTCACTGCATAGTAAAGTACCAGTAGTTTAGGTGAGCGCCCGCCACGGTGGTCTAGGGGCAGAGGTACTCGGCTGCTGAACCGCAGGTGGCGTGATCTAATCGCGGCGGCAGCGGCTGCATTTTCGATGGAGGCGGAAATGTTGTAGGCCCGTGGGCTCAGATTTGGGCACACGTTCAAGAGCCCCTGCTACCATAGTGCACTATAGTACCACTCTACCATAGTACCATAGTGATTTGCTACCATAGTGCTTCATAAACAAAGCAACAGAATACCAATCAGGAAGGGTGTAAGGCAGGGGGACACAATCTCCCCAATGCTATTTACCGCATGCTTACAGGAGGTTTCATGGAGCCTACAATGGGAACAGTTAGGAATAAGAGCTAATGAAGAGTACCTTAGTAACCGGCACTTCGCCGATGACATTGCGTTGCTGAGTAACTCAGGGGACGAATTGCAACTCGTGATTACGGAGTTGGACAAGGAGAGCAGAAAGGTGGGTCTTAAATTGAATCTGCAGAAAACGAAAGTAATGTACAACAACCTCGGAAATGAGCAGCGCTTCGAAATAGGTAATAGTGCACTTCAAGTTGTAAAAGACTATGCCTACTTAGGGCAGGTAATAACAGTGGAGCCGAACCACGAGATTGAAGTAACTAGAAGAATAAGAATGGGGTGGAGCACACTTGGCAAGCATTCTCGAATTATGACAGGTAGATTGCCACTATCCCTCAAGAGAAAGGTATATAACAGCTGTATCTTGCCGGAACTTAGCTACGGAGCAGAAACCTGGAGACTTACAAAGAGGGTTCAGATTAAATTGAGAACGACGCAGCGAGCAATGGAAACAAAAATGCTAGGTGTAACTTTAAGAGACAAGAAGAGAGCAGAGTGGATTAGGGAACAAACGGGGGTTAAGATTATCATAGTTTAAATAAAGAAGAGGAAATGGACATGGGCCGGGCATGTAGCGCGTAGACAAGATAACCGCTGGTCGTTAAGGGTAACTAACTGGATTCCCAGAGAAGGCAAGTGGGTTAGGGGGAGACAGAAGGTTAGGTGGGCAGATCAGATTAAGAAGTTAGCGGGTATAATGTGCCAGCAGCAAGCACAGGACCGGGTTAACTGGCGTAACATGGGAGAGGCATTTGTCCTGCAGTGGACGTAGTCAGGCTGATGATGATGATGATGATGATTAAGAACCCCAGGTAATCGAAATTTCTGGAGCCCTCCACTATGGCGTCTTTCATAATCGTACAGTGGTTTTGGGATGTTAAACCCTACGTATCAATCAAATCAGTTCAGGTGAGTACAACTGCACCGGATAACAAAACTGACTTTAAGGCCACATACAGACATGAAGGAACCGGTACGATGTATGGCACTGCGAACTATCACAGATCACTGCTAAAACAGAGAACACAAGATCTCAGAATCACATACCGGTAGGGAAAAAGTGCTACATTTGCCTGCAAAGCATGTCAGTCACTTGCAGTAGATGATATAAACACTGCTCGAAATTCTCTAGCAAGCCAGTGATGACGAGTCCACCTTTGACAAAGGCAGCTACGCCTATGAAGTATTAAACTGCCTTTCTGTAGCCAGTTTTATCTCTGTTTACCTGTAAGAAATATACCCTACGCAACTGTTTCAACGTTTGCGATTAGAAAAGAAGAATGGCTCGGGGAATATCTAATTACTTATATTTTACTTTTTCTGTCCGAAGTAGGATTTCTCATGAATTGCTCTTTCATTTCGCTAACATGCTGTACTAGATCATTCTCTTATATCCGGTGTGAGCCATTTATAAAGCGGAACAAGCAGACCCATCAACTAAGAAAGTGCCTAAATACGCGTGTTTAAAAAAGAGCCCTTTCCATCAGCATGATTGAGGCAGCGCATATCGCGAGTGAAGATCCTCCTGGTATACATACAGAAGGGATGCGTGTCGCACCTTTCAATATTGTCATTGGACTTGAACGCGAGGTTTAAGTTGTTTTTTTGTGTGTGTAGAAAGTCAAGAAGAAAACATTAAGATCCACCGCAATTTTGTATTTTTATTCACGCAGATGAGTTCAAACCCATTTGCTAAAAATGTGGACAGAGGACCACAATGGAGCACATCTTTTGGGACTGCCCAGTGGATTGTCCGCCCAGCAGAATAAATAGTAGGGAAAAAAAAGGCAGGGAAGTTAACCGGTTTAGGAAAGCCGGTTAGCTATCCTACACGTGAGAACGGGAAGGAGTATATTGACTCCATAAGCTCACAGGCATTGCTGGGAGACCCTGCTGACAGGTGCTGCTCCGTGCTGATGATGATCATGCGCTGTGCTGCCTACCGGGCTGCAGAAATTAGGCGCCTTCTTCCTCTTCTAACCACTACCACCACCACCAAACTCCTGACAAGCCATGCTCCGGGGGTAATGGTATAGATCACTGGGAGAGCTCAAGAGGTCACCTTTGGCAGTGAGTGAGGAATATCTGGTGAGGCTTCATTACGGAGAACTCCTAATTCCTACATTAAAGTTTTGTACTACAGATTACCGTCATAAGTATTTGTGCTAATATCACCGGGCTCATGAACTATTTTGCATCGTGAGTGCACGCCATTGAGAACTACTATCATCGTCGTCATTATCCTGACACCACTTTCTGCTGAGCCCAGCGACAGGCTCCTACGAAACCCGCAGCGTCCCACCTTTTTCTCCTCGTTGTTTCAACCGTACACCATGGCACCTCCTTTCCAGTCCATCCGAAGCGCCTTGTATTTCTGGATGAGAGGACGCCGTCGAAATGACGAAAGCTCGTCGTACTCGGAGCAGGACTGGTGGCCTCTTAGTTCCAACGCAAAATTTCGCCGCCGGACGCCCCTATCTTCTCCCCGCTCGAGCGGCCAGTGGTCGTCGGTGGGAGCGACCGACGAGGCGTCGTCAGGGGCTGCGACTTCCAGCCGCGGCTCATCGTCACATGGCTCGTACGTTCCGCTTCCATTGCTTCTAGGGTGTGTCTATTCTCCCGGCAACCGGGATAATTGATCCAAAAATTTCTCCCGGTAGTCGCCTCCCATTGGCTCTCATAAGTCACGTTACAAACTGCCGGGATTATTTTTTGTATGATTCTCCCGGCAACCGGTAGAACTTAATCTAACCGATTCAAAATAACCTAACGTTACCTAAACTAACCCAACGCACGCTAGGTCACGTCTGTTCAGTCTCTCCCGCAGCCTAACCTTACCTAATCTTAACGCACGCTAGGTTACGTATGCCCAGTCTGTCACGCAGCAGCCAGTTTATTCTCTTTTCACGGCAGTTAGTCACGTGACATATGAGAGCCAATGGGAGGCAACCGCCGGTAGAAATTTTTTTGAACAATTATCCTGGTTGCCGGAAGCATATACACTGCGTTGCTTTTAAGAGGACAGCCTTATGATCTTCATCAAGCGCGCAACCTCACCATCAGCGTCTACGCATGTTACACAAAAAGCGTCATCACCTCATCACCTCACCATATGACGTCATCACGACTTCACTGCGACGTCGCGTGATGGCGTCATCGCGTCTCACTGTGACATGGTCAAAGGTGGGCCACTCACGAAGTCTGCGCAAAAGCACGTGAGGGGTGGCACCTTGCATGGCCTTCCATCCCGAAGCACTTCAAAACCACGTTAGGCGCATAAAGCTTTCGGTGGAGCACAGGACAGCATGACTAAGCCAAGTGGGGGAAAAAATAAGAGAAGCTGTGAGATTAATGGGTTTTTTTGTAGTCCTACATTACAGAGTCGCATACGTCACCAAGGTGCATTGTATGTTTGATAAATTGCATACCATTTGATACAAGCAATGAACTAACTTCAAAATCAGGCTGCATGCATGGTTCTTCTTTAGTAACTGATTTGATTGATTAATATGTGGTGTTTAACGTCCCAAAACCACCTTAAGATTATGAGAGACGCCGTAGTGGAGGGCTCCGGAAATTTCGACCCCCTGGGGTTGTTTAACGTGCACCCAAATTCTTTAGTAACTACGAAGCTTTTCAAAGTGCCAATGAATTAAAAACGTTACTGTGCTGGGCATCTTTAGCAGGACCACTTCAATAAAGCACACGGGTATAGTTGCAACTAAAATAACTTTCCATGTTTTTCTTCCCACAATCCATGTCAGATTGGAACGGATTACCTGAAAACTATCTTCTGTATATAATAATCATAATTTTTATTCCCGATTGTGTTTACAATATTGTATAGTTATTCTAGTTTTTTAAAGCTCTTTGTTAGTTTTTAATACCCTAACCAATTGTTTACCTTGATTATAACCTTATTTCATATATGTTTGTTGTTTGTCACTGCAAAATATGTAGAACGTGATACTAAACGTGTCTCTTCTGCGATGGTGCTTTCGAAGCAATGCAGGTATCCTGTAAATGAATGAATGAATGAATGAATTATTAAATAAATAAATAAATAAATAAATATAATAAATGAATGAAAAAATAAATAAATAATACTGTTGAAGCGAGCGCAATGCTAGAAGTGTTATTCATTTACGTTTAGGGTCACCATTGAAAGCTCTGAACTAGTTCAGACACCTTCTCAGTTATCAGATTATTATGTCGTAACACAGCGTGTAATGATTTACTTTAAAGAAAAGCTTGCGGCATCCCCCAGGAGATGCATGCAAAATACAGCGCAGGGCAGTGGTGAAGAGTCGTCAAACGGAGAATACTGCTCGACGACTCCTAGTCTTCATAGTCGGCCGCTGTATACAGTGCGACGCATACAGATTTCTGACGCTACACGTATAAAGCCTTACTGCAGCACTACCACTGCCGTGGTAAATAAGGAGGGAATGCTAAACAGACTTTATAGGTGAAAGAAGGGTTTACCTTCACGCGGCTTTCAGGATTGAATCAGTACTTCATTGTGCTACAGCAAGGCGTAAGCTAATAAAGACAACATAGACTGAAGGCAAGGTTGGCAAAGACTGTATTTCTGGTTTCGAACTGTAGTGTAATAATGCCGACAAAAATGCAAATGAATTAAAATAGACAAAAAAACAAGTTACCATTGGTACAGGGACTGAACCTACATTCTTCGGGTAATGCGCCCGATCGTTGGGGTTCATTGTCGTTTATTTGGCTTTATCAGGTTGCGCCCAAGTCGGAGACAAACCCTTGATTAATTATTATTGCTTCTACCTAGGACGTGAGATTTACGACACGTTAACATAAGTAGCAGCCTGATAAGGACGACAATCGGGCCCTCCACTTGACCTTTTGTTTCGCGTGGTAGACAGCTCCCGTGGACCTCTCCCAAACTTTCTGCGAGTCAAGAGACGAGGCGGTTGTACGGTAATAATCACATAGAGATCTGCTTTACTGCTGTTTGCCGTTCACTATCATGCCTGCCTCTTGTGTCAAGGAGATCTGTTTACATTTAAATGTCAATCTGACGTTGCACTTCGTCGGCAATAGCTACCACGTTATTCTTATGTGGCCCTGTAGTTATACAGGTGTGCAAAAAATATTTGGACGAAGAATCTTCATCCTCATCATGGCACGTGACCAGACAAAATGTCGTGAAACTCTTAAGTTAAAAAAAATATTACATTGGCGATATCAAGACTAAACACTTTGCCACTGTGACAAGGCTACAATGAAAAATGACTCCTGTCACAGTTTTTAAATGAACCCAGAGGTTACGTACGTACTCGCTTTTTACCACAGGGTTGACAGTATCGTGGAAGTGGAGCCGCGTCTTATCCTCTCACCTCAGCTTCGCCATTCCATCGCGTGTATGAGGCCGTGCACATACACACAGGGAATCGTTCAGAATCCCATGTAATCGGCTGGTGTTCCCAGGTGTGCTCTTAATGAGTCCAGGCGTTTCAGTGTCGACCACAGAAGCTGCGTCAAAATTCTTTTTATGTTAACGCTTCTCACAGCGCTCTGCAAGAGCACTTTGTGTTCCAGTTCTCCTCTTCACGTTCGGTGTCAGCGGAATCTTTCATGAAAAAATCCGCCAGCAACAACAATGCATACTGCTAATCGTTACACTCTATATTCTGAAGGCTTCCAGAATACGTCACCCATTGCGTCATTTTTTGTAGCTGAGCTATTGATTATTTACGTTTCGCAAACCTAACAATGCATTTGCTATCAATATATTACTCAGAAGTTTTAATGCTGAAAATGAGATTGAAGTATTAGGTTGCTTGCCTAAATAACAAACACCCACTGTTCGTTTCTAGCCTAACAAGCTTTTTTTCAGCTCCTTTGATATAGAAGGCTAGTAGCAAGTATACCATACCGCCGTTTAATATTTGGCCTTTCTTTACTTTTTGCTTTCACCATAGAAGTATGACAAATTAGGAAAAAGGACATCTAAGGCACAACTTATTACATTGATTGATTGATTGATTGATATGTGGTGTTTAACGTCCCAAAACCACCATATGATTATGAAAGAAGCCGTAGTGGAGGGCTTCGGAAATTTCGACCACCTGGGGTTCTTCATCATGCACCCAAATCTGAGCACACAGGCCTACAACATTTCCGCCTCCATCGGAAATGCAGCCGCCGCAGCCGGGATTTGATCCCGTGACCTGCGGGTCAGCAGCCGAGTGCCTTAGCCACTAGATTACCACGGCGGGGCAACTTCTTACATCCTAAGGAAATTCACTCGGCAAAGTAATCTATTCAGGCGCTAAATTTGAGAAACCTAGAGGGTGCTCAACCTCCTCTCAAAATATTCATATTATGCATGTTTATTTTAAACCACGCGCCCAGACGAACACACACATAAGCATACAAAATTTGTGGCTCAACTCCCTGCCCCTCCAAAAAAATAAAGCAATATCTCGCAACGCGCCTAATCACACTATTGTTCAATGATCCACATTAACAAAACAGTCGCTCGTAACTGTGCAGGCTGCCGCAAAGCAACAGTGTGGAGAGCGATACCGACAGCAGCATCGAGCTCACGGACAGAGGTTCCAAGGAGTCTTTGGTACACGGCGGAACGCCGTGGCAAGGTCTTCAGAATGTCTCTCAGAACATAAGAGCACCAGCCATGGCCTGCATCGTATTCATCGGTGCTTTTGCCACAGCCATGGTGGTCAAAAGATCATTCGGAGTTCTTTCAGGAGAGGAAACCGCCGCATTCGCCTCCGACCTGCCTGTGTACCTGCAGCTGCCTTCTAGACCGCTTCAGCCGGACGACTCCGGCCCCAGCGTGAAATTTTCTCACCGCTGTTACAACGGCACTGTCAAGCGTGGACGATTCGGGCCCAGTAAAGAAAGTTCATGGCTACGACTGTGGTTAGTACGGAAGGGCCGGACGAGACGTCGGGTACGAAATCACTGCTGCTTGACATCATTTCTTCAGTCAAGCCTAGCAGCAGGATACCGAAAACGCGAAAGATAAGCAGGAAATTCAGCGAAAATGACAGCGTGAGCTCGATTGCTACACAGTTTGAATTGTCGGTCAGTACAACCATCACCAGCACTGTTTTTCAGTTGAGTAGTACCGCCACCACTTCGGAGTCATCTAGAGGTGCCATAGTGACCCTGTTATCGGGCAGAACCTTCGCCTTGAGCCACGCTTCGCATCCTGGTATCACTAACGTCACTTCAGTCTCTTCAGAATCAACGGGGAATGTGATAGCGAATCGATCTACTGATACGACCTCCAGTAGTAGTTTCTATCAAGCTATCAATACCTCCTATCAAACTAGCGATACATCCTATTCAGGGTCAGCAGCTGGCGAGACAACGACTTGGCTGAAAGGTACGAACTTCCCATCAAGTACTGACCCTTACCGGGGTAGGGTTGCTGTTGGCTCAGACTCAACAAGCAGCAGCGCATCCCCATGGTCAAAAGCCAGGAGCTTTGCTAACAGTTTTTCTTCAAGCACCAGCACTATTACTTTAGACTCCAGGAGTTTCGAGATAGAGACGGCGCAGACTATACAATCGACAAGAACGACGACGGTGGCATATTATTCTGCAGGAAACACGGCTACCGTAAGCGAGTCGGCGGACATGATAAGCACAGCGCCCGACTCTAGATCTATGAACCGGAGCAGTACAGCAAGAGAAGCAGCTCCCTCGAGTGCAGCCTTATCCGGGACAGCATCCTCACAAGCTTCACCAGCCACGTCTGCCAAGGACGTTCGTGCAGACAGAAGCAGTCTTGGGGAGCTGGTGTCGGATGCCAGAGGGAACTACAGCACCTTCGAAAGGAGAGTCGCGTTTCGAGGCACGGTATCAGAGGCAGGTGAAAAACCCGGTCAATCGACAAGAAACAAGCAAATCTGGTTGGTCGAAGATTCTGGACAAAACTCAACGGCGACATCAATTAGGATCGGCAAAATCGTCAGTACGATGGTGCCCATCAACAGTTCGCTGTCAGCGAATATAAGCGGGCAGTATTGATGTCTCCTTGATATAAACAAGTTATACTGTTGCGGCACGTTACCGATTCTACGTCGAGTAGCGTTACATCTCAAAGTGAACGTTTTTCTCTTTTCTCTCTATGGTGGCGAAAGTAAAATTTACGTATCCGCAGTCTGCGCTGGTCTCAATACTGGTGGTGCGTTATTTAACGATTAAAATTAACTTCTCGTTTTGTACGTTATATGTTTCAGTGACTGAATCAAGAGGACCTATAGTTCTGTTGTTCTGCTTCGTCCTATATGTCTTCGCGTTTCGCCATAATAGTATGTATTATACGTCTAGCACAATCCTTCACTCTTTAGAGAAAATATTTTCTTCCAATTTTGATAACAATTATGTGGGGTATTACAGGCTGAGGTTTTCTAACTGCTGACGCAAATTGTTAGCTACATTGTAGTTCAGCATTTTTCATTTTAAATAGCTGAAGATCCATCAAAAGAGTTACATTTCACAGCAGAGTGGTCATGGTCAAGGTTTTATTACCACCCAAACATTCTGTACAGAAAATAACAAGAGAAGCTGAAACGTGCGGCCCCTAATAAGTGTTCACCACCTGTGTGTTTCCTTGTAATTTTTAGTGGACCGCTGCGGTTCTGGGATTGACCGAATTTCTGTTAGATATGCACTCTTTGCCTGTGTATATAACAAAGAAATTGTGTCTAATAAGAAAAACAAGCCGTTAAATTTATACTTTCCTTAATAAGCGCTGTAGAAGCTTAAAGCAGCACTGTTATGGTTCAAGGGGGAGCAACATAAATTGAGAACAACTTCACAGAGGAAGAGAAAAAAAGATGCAGTAAGGTATACGCATAACCATGCATAGCATAAAAAGGGAGAGAAGACATATGGGAGGGAGAAAGCTTATGGCCAATCAGGCCTAGCTAAGTGCCCACGGGCTCCTCTGTGACTCATCCTTGGAGTCGGCGCAGATGGTCAAATTATGTACTTGTTTTTATAATCTACCAAACCTTTTTATAGAAAATAAGACGAAAAAAAATGGGAGATCTCACGTACAGTGTGAATCGATGATATGCGAAGCACGAATGAGGAAGGTTGATATGTCACTTTAACATCACCACCACGTTACGAAGTAGAGATAAATTATGCCGTACGCGACTTCCGTGTCATTATTATCATGTTTGGATGTGTCATGTACCTTCGTCATCTATTCGTGATGCCAAATTTAGTGTATGTGGAGCTACCGAAACGGCCGCGAGCACGCTATGAACGTGGTATGTTTTCATGTTCTCGCATGACACCGTGTCATGATTATCATGTCTGCACCAGTCATGCACCTTCGTCATCTATTGACGTCACGTAACACTAAATTTGGTATATGTGGAGCTAGCGAAACGGCCACGAGTGCATCATGAAGGGCCCAACATACTCCAACGTCACGTTGACGCGCGCGCACGCTGAGCACAGCGCCGCTATACGTTAGCAAAACGCGTGAACTCTATAGTCTCACGCCAGGCGCGACCGGCGTGACCAGCGGCCCGATGACAACCGGTGTGAAATGCGACATGCTGCATTTCGTGCTGATGCGTTAACCAGACATCACTGCGTCTGCCTCTTTTCGAGACGAAGGGACGCCGGACGCGCTGACACACGCACGCGTCAAAGCAATGCAGCGCAGCGTGCGCGTGCGAGTACATGGCAGGACCGGTGCCTGTCGTGGCTATTCACCTTTTCATTAACGCCTCCCTGGGCGCCACCATATCCCTCCTTGGGCTATGCAAATTGGCGCGTCTCCTCGAAAATGCACTGGCAACGCTGCGCCCTTAGCCTTTGTATCCCCGCGCACAGCCCATCATGGCGGTTTTTTTTTCCTTCCTTTGAAAAGGTGTATAACGCCGGCGTGACGTGACAAAACGAACGCCGGCGCGCACGCGCGCCGTGTCACGTCGAAGTGTATTCGCGCCTTGGCGTTGACATGTCATGTTGTCACATGACACGCATTTCGTGATTATCATGTTTGCAACAGTCACATACATTCTTCATCCATCCACGTCCCATAATACCATATTTTATATATGGGAAGCCAGCGAAATGGTGGTGAGCGCATCATGAGTGTGGCATGTAGTCATGTTGATAAATGACACGCATCTTATGGTTATCATGTTTGCACCAGTCACATTCCTTTCGTCGTTCATTCACATTCCGTAATATCATATTTTGTATATAGGAGGCTAGCGAAACGGCCGTGAGTGTATGATGAGTGTGGCATGTAGTCATATTCTTACATGACACGCATGCCATGATCGTCATATTTGGACGTGTCATTTACCTTCGTCGTCCGTTGGCGTCACGAAACACCAAATTCGGTATATGTGAAGCTAGCGAAACGGCCACGAGCGCATTATGAAAGTGGCATGTAGTCATGTTGTTACATGACACGCATGCCATAATTTTCATGAAAGGGTCTGTGGCTTGTGTTGCCATGCAATCATGTTATACCATACCAGTTTTGCAACATGTCATGTGAACGAAACCACCGCAAGAGCAGCAAGACCATGAGATGTAAATCATGAGATTAATGACATGTCATAGTTTTCATGTTATGACTAGTCAGATATGCTGGTCATACAGTCATGTTATACCCGACAAAGTTTGGTATCGATATCATTATCGAAACGGTCAGGAGAGCTAAGTCGTTAGCGGCTATAGATAATAGATAGATACGCTCAATGTCGCCGAAGTTAGCTAAGAAATGCTTCACATTTAAAAAGAAACATGCATGTGAATTTCTGACGATTATATTTATAGAGTTAAATTTATTACCGATCTCGCACTCCACAGCGCGGCAGGTACGCTACAAGATTCTCGTGGTTCAGCCATGCTTGATTGCTTTAAGTTACACGTATAAGTCCGTGTTCGGGGTCTGGCGTTATCGTGGGAACGGCGGGAAACATTGGAGTATCAACCTCTACCATTGGCACAAATATTTCTACCAACGAGCATTACAAAAAAAGGAGAGGAGGAATCACTGCGCGATCAGAAAGGGAGGATGTTTCAGCTGCACCATCGCCAAACCTGGGAAGAAGGCGGTATGCGCCAGTGCCTACCACAGGAAAGTCTCTCCTATTTACTGCTTTACACGCTACAAACCACCGTCACTTTGGAGATATGTTTTAGTAAGTGGCGTTTTACCGTACAGACACACGTCTGTGTCTCTGATTTCAGATAAGGAACGAGGGACTTGAGCGCCTTGTGCATTTCGTCGGAGATTCTGTAGCCCCTGCTAAGCCTATCATAATGTTTAATGCAGTAAGTAGGAATGTTCAACTCATATTAGGCGTAGTATGGTCTGGTGCCAAGTAGTGGGACTTACCCACTACTTGTCAGGCGTACCCGGTTATGAGGGACGTTTGCGACGAGACGACAAGTGGAGACGCTATAAGGTGCTTCGCCCCGAAAACAATTTTTTGGGGCTGTTGGTTCCAGACCTCGGGTCCCACACTCGGAAGCCAAATATGGCACGCACTGGACTGTGTTGAGGAAAGGATGAGCCGCCGTGCCCATGGCGAACCTCGCCCGTCAACCTCTTCTTTATTCCGAACACCACTCTCATCCTCTAATGATGATAGTGACTATCTTCGTAGTTCCCACAATATTTAACATCCTGCGCGCCCCCATAATGACGCATGACGACGAAGAACACTAAACACACACCCAGGTTCTTAGTAAACAATACTAGCCAGTAGTTAAACGAGTTCCAGATCAGTCCATATGAAACAATCCAAATTTTTTTCCTGTGCCGGCTCTTCCAGTGGTGTTTCCGATGCTTGTTCCAAATGCGTGCTTTTGAACGTGTTCCGAATGGTGGACTTTCGATGAACACTTACAGTTCACTAGAACAACGATGATGTAGTCTCTTCCACCATGTTTTACTGTAGCTCGCTTTGGAGAGTTTTCTTGATTTTCTAGTCTTGTCTTTGTTTACCTCAGAAGCACAAGCCGTCTCTTTCTGTTTTGGTCTGCTATGTCTTATACGTGGCTGTGATGCTATTTGCGCATTCCTTGCTGAAGTAAGATGGGTCCTCCGTGTTACCCTCAACCTTGACGTTTGTAGCTTATCACGACTCCTATTTTATCCGACATGTCCACCGACTCCGACTTATCCGACATGTCCACCGGCGTCGCTTCCGGTGGACATGTCGGAAGCAGTGACTAGGTGTCCGCTGCGTAACTCCGTCGTGCGTTGTAACCCAGCAGCTGCCACCAAATTGTTACGTGAAGGTACACGCGAAACTAGTCGTTTGAAGATTTTTTACACAGCGCCAACGCGAAAGCCAAGATGGAGAACAAGAGCTGTACCCTACACCAAAATTACGTCGTCTTCCTCCGCGCCTATCTAACCGCTTTAGTGGGACATGGTCTCATAAAAATATAAATAAGAAAGATGCTGGGTGCCATGCTTCGGGACGAGCACCCTACTTCACAGCAGAAAGCCATCCGGCTGGCGAAAAAATCTACGAAGAGTTAATGCCTCTTTGCTTGCTTTTAATCGAGTGCTGGCCCCCCGTCACCTCGGCAGATGTGTCGCGGACGGGGAGTAATGGGCCTAGTAATCTCACAAAAAATAAAGTTCTTATTATCATTATCATCATTACCGTTGTCAGAAATACTTTACTTCTCAGCGAACCGAAAAATTGGCAGCATATCCACGGAGTGAATGATGGAGAGTGGGGCGAAGCATTCGTCCGTCCATTCGTTCTTGCTTCCGTCCGTCCATGCGTCTGTCTGTGTGACCGTCCATGCATCCATCCGCCCGTCCGTGCGTCTGTTCGTGCGTCCGCTCTGGGTTCTTCCATGCATCCACCCCTGCGTCCGTTCATGCGTCCACCCATGCATCTGTCTGTTTGTATGTTCGTCCATCTATTGAACGCTCCAAGTACCACCATCTCAGATCTTTTCATCATATATTCCTTATAGAGAAGCACCGCCATCCAGTGGAGATTTTAAGGACTAAACGAGAGGTGGCACACGCACACTTTCTTACGGCTTGCGCTTCGGGTCTATTTCCCACCTTTAACCACCTCGAGTTCACGGTATATGTGCTTAGAAAAAGTTTATTCTACTTTCGGCATCCTTATCCATACGAGCACACACCGAAGGCAACGAGCATCGTCAACTGCAAACCTGCATCGCGATATGGTTTTGATTATAAAACCATTGCTTTAGAAAACACCCCCCACCACGGTGGTCTAGTGGCTAAGGTACTCGGCTGCTGACCCGCAGGTCGCGGGTTCAAATCCCGGCTGCGGCGGCTGCATTTCCGATGGAGGCGAAAATGTTGTAGGCCCGTGTGCTCAGATTTGGGTGCACGTTAAAGAACCCCAGGTGGTCGATATTTCCGGAGCCCTCCACTACGGCGTCTCTCATAATCATATGGTGGTTTTGGGACGTTAAAGCCCACAAATCAATCAATCTACAAAACACCTGGCGTCTTTCGTTAAGCAGCTGGCGTCTTTTTGTTTTGCTTTAGAAACATCTGGCGTCTTTTCGTTTTGCTTTTAGAAAACATCTGGCGTCTTTCGTTGGTTTTTTCATCAATCAACGGCGTTTTGAACATTAATAACGGAGGTAAACAATGGCTGCTACTGGGAAAGGGAGACAGCAGAAGTCGGCTTTTAGCTAACACTTACACTACTACTTCTACTAGCGTTTCCTACGGCAACATGCCAATGACTGCTAATGGGGAATGAGAGACAGAAGAATTTGGCTTTTAGTTAACGCAAACGCTGCGATTTTTTTAAGGTTCAACAACGCACAGGAGAAATCTCCCACCGGCACCCCCTTGGGGGTCAAAGCGTGAGACATGTTACGTACTACGAGGGACGAACAGGTGCCGCTTTAAGGAGCTTCGCCCCTAAAACACCTCGACTGTTTCTACCTGCCTGCTTATCTATCTAGCCCCCTACAGCAGAACGCCATCGCGGTCGCCTGCTCAGCTTTGTGTTTGCAAAATTGGCAGAGGATAAAGTGAGTGCACAACGAACCCCATGCGCAGGTTATAAAACGAGCAACGTGGCTTGCCTGTTGCGTATAGTCATACGACACTTTCCACCAGTCTCGTGCAGCACATATATACTCTCATAATAAGGCCCGTGGTACACGGATATGTGCCACCGGTAATTCGCAGTCTATTTGTACCCTAATACAGTGAAATAAACTTTACTAATATTTAATGAGTTGATGTTACAGAAAATTTGGTGCCGGCGTAGACGACGTTCTGAATAGAATCGATCTCTTTCTTTTTTATTTCTACTATCTCTCTCTAACTTATCAGAGTCATTGCGTCTTATGCCAGTCAAATCGGCACACGTGCTCGCAGAGCGACAAAAAAGAGCAAGAAAAATATGAAGAGGGTACAAGGAGAGCAAGTATATGTTTTGTTATTATGATAATTTTCTACCAAGACACATCTCTAACCTCGGACATAGCAGCTTTCCCGTAATAACGTTTCAGTTTACACGATTGAGTTATTTATACGTGCCAGACGACTAAATGCAAACGTACAGGAGATGCGTTTGCATCCAACGCCGGCCACGAGCGCCTTCCAAAACCCAATTTCTGTGGGCTTTAAAGGATATTGCGTGAACCGCGGCATGCATTCCGAAATTGTTAACGTACATAGTAGGTATAGAAGCCCTCGTCAGGTGCCATGTGCCTTCAGCTCTTGTACCCTTAATGAAACTTATGAAGGGAAATTCAGTAAATCAAATAATAAATCTCCCACTGGAATATTTCGCAAGAGAGAATTTCACTTTTTCCTGGCACTGCACATGCTCGAAGAGGAAGCCTGTCGAGAGTAAACATGTTCTGTATATGGACCTCCAAAGCCTCATACAAATGTCACATTGCACCTCTAATTCTTAGATGCCTCATTAAACGGGAAGTTGAGCGTCAGGCGTTGAAGGTCTGAACGCGAGGAAGTCCGTGATTCACGTGATTACATATTCACGTGATTACATCACTATTTGTTGTAATCTTAATGTTATATGATAGTGTCATCCCAATATATCGTTGCTTATTCAAAATAGGTTGATCACGGAGCCCATTTACACGCAGGTGTGGTCCTGAGGGGTGGGAGACAGTGCGTCGACTGAGAAGAAAAAGAAGATATTTTCATGTTCGAGTGATCCTAAGCCGATGCACAAAGAACCCTGTTATTGCATCGTAATATTTCAATTTATCTTCGGCACCTTGATTCTGGTTAGTTACTGCTTCTTAAATAAGATTTTAGGCTAGCTAAAACCCTTCCGAATGTCTCCTTCCGGAAACAGATATAGTTGAAAAGAAAAAGAAGACGAAGAGCATTGTCGCCTCGAGGTAATCGAAGCGTTGTGAAGGGTCAAGCTAGCAAGCAAGCGTTCTGAGGAACCTTCGCGATGTCTTTTGATGCCGAGTCCTCCCGACGAGCAGCTGGTGGCGACGTGCCGGCTTCCATCGGCGACACTGCACCACCTGCTCCAGCTCCAACAGGACGTCGTGAGGGAGTCCGGGCGCATCCGATGACTGTGCAACCAGTGCTGTGCAGCAGTGCGTTGAGCGTAAGTATCCGATAATGTTCTAGATTGCCACAGCGGAAACTAAATATGCGTTTAGCCAGTCACCTTTAAATGCTCTGGTGGTGCGTTTTTTGTAGGACTGGTCAAATAGAACACTCTAAAGACATTTTGGTGGGAGGTATAGGCGCAATAGAAAGACTCACGCAGGCAGCATGGAAGGCGAAGACTATGTGTGACCTTTTTTTTTTTGTCACGCTTCTTACCCAGAGAAACTTTTCAGGACCACCTATTCAGACAGGTTATTTTCGCTGAGGCGCACGTTAACACGGTGCATTCATTCAGAAGGAATATGATTGCGCAGAAAAAAAAACAATCCCACGTAATAAAGACTAAGACGATGATACCTGTGCAGGTGTCATCGTCTGTGTCCTTGGTGCACTGTGTTCTTTGCACAATTCTCCCATTCTGAAATGCGTCAACTAGCCCCTGAAGGCGTGCTAATAGACAGTGCATTCAGATAGCCTGGTTTTAAATGAAAGCAACCAAGAGAGTGTCGCGGGACGCAAGTCCCTTTTTATTTAAATTAGTATTCAGCCATGAATATTCAGGACAGATGACGTCTAATGTCTATGTGCTTACGTTCATCTGAAGGGAATAAGAACTTCAGTGGCGGTTATTTTATACAGATGCAAAACTATTTCCATAGAGAATCCGTGCATCATGCATGCATTCTCTCATTCCAGTACCGACAGATTTTCGCTCTGTCGTAGAGCGAATGGAAGCGTGGCTGAAACCAGTCGACTTTACCATAACGATGCGAAGGGTAGGAATATAAGCTTGTTGGTACATCTTCATTTTAAAAGAAGGCGCATTGAGGAACGTGTAATTTTTCACTAGTGTGTATAATCTGGTTTTTCGTCATTGTGTTTCATCTCACTGCACTCTATCTGCGTATGTGAACTCATTTCGGAACCATCACTTCTTGTATTGCTCTGCGCTGAAGCTTATTGGATTGTCGCAGAGAAACTGCATGGCATGAAATGTTTCTCCAGGGTTATTATTCCTCAAAAAAGCAACTTAGGCTTTAAGAGATATTAGCGTGTCGTATTAAGCACCTACATGAAATATATAGCAACTATTGTTTAATACGATATTATTGCTATACGATCTTTCCCCTACACCGAAATATGGTTATTAGCATGCCTCATTGGGCTACAGCTGGCACCAGGGGCGTAGCCAAAATTGTTTTCGAGAACGTTTTACCATACTTTATGTTTGGTCGTGCGTGCGTTTACATGTGCGCTTGTATATTACGTAAGAAAAATTGAAAAATTCCTGGGGTTTGCACCCCCAACATCTTCGCGCCCTCTTGGATGCGCCCTTTGTTGGTATTTGTTGATATTCACAGAATATGGCACGCACACAAACACTGACACTAGAAAACCTACGCAAGAAGCACCTTTATTCGCAGTGCAGCACTTCCTTTGTTTGCGTATTTCTTCTAGTGTTCATGTACCCGCCGTATTACATTAAAATCTACTTTGTCTTGGCTTTTTTTTCTCCTCTGATAATACAATTGGCTCTCGCCTTCCCCTCCTCCACCTGATTTTCAAAGCATTCTGCACGTGACGTGGTCTAGCACTGTCTCCGTGATTGGCATATCTTTGGCCAAGCGGTGACGTCCTGGAAGTCGAAAGACATCATACTCTAGAGCAGGCCATTAGCAAGGATTTTTTTGGAAGGGCAGGAGGAGGTACACTCGTTGAAAAACTCGAAAAACAGTTATTTTGATTATTTATCCTTAGTAAAACACCTCCCAACCAAACTTCAAGAGGAGTTGGGGAAAGGAGGGGGTTAGTGTGGGGGTGCAGTGTTCTCCTTCAGACTACAGGCCTGATCTAGAGTTAGCTTTTCTGACGCCATAGCAATAGAATTCCCACGCATGTAATGTATTACATTAGAGGGAACTCAGTAGTTAGGGTCTGGGCTATAACACAGGACAGTTTAGCCAGCATGACAATGATGGCTAGTGCAGATATGTGCCTATAGCCTTCATTCTTTCGACTCCGTTTGGCTTCGCGTGGCCTGGAGCCACTCTGTCACGATACGGAGTTCAGCAAATGTTTAGCAGTTGCGATTCACCAACTTAATCTTTTAGGCTCACCAAATCAAATCGAGACACGAATTTTACACGGGTCCGTTCTTTAAGTTGAAACAAAACCAAAACACTGCAATAAACAAGGCCACAAGTGCACTCGAAACCCACAAGCATAAAGACTAGGCAAATTTCCCATGGTGGCTGAATGATCGCAGAGCCACAATCCCTCTCTGCTTAGTTTTAGCTACCTCTATGGTCTAAGTGGCGTCAAAATGTTTGAGGTCGGTGTCATCAGAGAGGACGTCATATTGACGGCAACTGTGGTCACGTTACTTTTTAGGTTGTTGGTGCCGACGCCGCAGACGACAGTCACTTCTCGCATTTGGTGAATGCAACTAAACCTATCAATTTATTACCTTGAAGGTATGCATACTCAGCCATATTAGGTCGTGCGCCTGTGCGTGAACAAGCGAGGGATACTGTGCTCTCCTTGCTTTTGCGCAGTGCAAGAAGGCTAACCAATGCGACGCAATAATAACGTGAAACGAAACATGTCGTTGTTATACATTCCAAGTGAGTTCTGTTTCTCGCAGGGTCCGGGGCCTCTTCTCCCGTCGGTAGAGTACGCGACGCCCGGCCGAGCGCCCGCTTCGTCCGGCCACGGCAGGACCAACAACGACAGACAGCGAATGCGCCAGGAGATAATGGCGCTCGCCCGTTCTCCAAGCTGCTGGCGTCCACTGATGGTCTTCGTCTTCAGCCTGGTGATCGGGGCCACGCTGGCGCTGGCCGCCTACGGAATCCGGGGATCCCGCCTGCGCCGTGGAGGAGGGATGCCTCGCCGCGGCAACATCACGTACGAGGATGATGCGGACGAACGAGGATGAACCACCGCTTGCACTACCACCTACACCATGGTAAAATTGGTGAACATTAGCCGTGGCGACGACGGTCCACGCTAACAGCGGTCAATAATAGTTCTCCGTACTTTACTCTCTTTTTCTCTTCTACGAAGCACTAATAAATGCGGGAGAAATCGTCCCTGTTTTGGTACTGTTTATAATTACGCGATAGTGTTGAAAAGCTCACGTCCCAGAAATTACGCCGTCAGCGTCGTTGGTTATGAGCAAAAAATCATCTTGTGTGCGACCGAAAAGACGAGAACGATGCAAATATCTGAGTGGGGATCAGACCCAGGTCGTCTGCATTGTAAGAGGGTGTTCTATCACACAGCCACGCGTCTGCTGGAGAATACAGCGAAAAGAGCCTTCTCTGCTGTGAAATGCAGTTCCAGTAACTTTCATGCTTTACAAGCATACGCGCTCTGTATGCATGTTTTACAATACATGCAATATCGCCGAAATAATGCGTGGTGCAAGGGAACATTGCCATTGAACGATGATAGTTATAGCGCGAGAACAAAACAACGACACAGAGACAAGAAGGACACAAAGGACATGTCATACCATACTGTCATGCCATACCAACTAGCCCAAGCTGCCATACATTGCCACCGGATGTTAGAACATGCGATTATCCCAATGACTTCATGGTTTAAAGTCGCTCACTCTCTACACAAGGCACACACGTTACGGCGCACATATTCTCTTAAGGCCACGTAGTGGGTGCATAGCAAGTTTGAAATGATTTCACGTGTTCGGAGTAGACGCACAAGGGACAGAGTATTGCTATCGCATTTATCTTTTAGAGCCGAAGCTTAAGGATGCCCCATTTTTTTCTCGTCTATAGTAACAGATGGTATTCAGAAATGCTATGGGTGGGCTGCGTAAGTGAGCCATTTGAATGTCACCAACCAGCGTAAAGGTCCCATCTCGGTCAATCATCAATTGAGCATAGAACTCGTAAACGTTGTCCGTGTCCTGTTCATGCCTATGGTGCCTTGAAACTTCTAGTGGTTGTGATTACTATTTAGACCTGGAACTTCAGGCTAGTTGTAGCTGTATAAAACCCCGTTTTTCAGCGCCAGTCAGTAGTGGTTCGCATTCAGCGAAGCCACCCACCAATTCGCAGGGACGTCTTCAGCTATAGACACAGAAAGGACTGGAGATACCCCCCCCCCCTCCTCAAGTTTTCGCCTGCTCCCACTTTGTCGCCCCAAGAACAATCAATCAAACATATCACACGTCTCAGTTGTCGCTTCCCTCGTGACTTTGTGTCATGATACCGCAGAAATCGCCATCAATGCATAGTACAGTGATTGAATTCCCCCTCCCCATTCGAATCAAATATTTCTGGCAACGCTTCTTCTACGCATATCGATAGTTGGAAAAATCGATGCTGCGCGAAGGTCACAAAAGGTTTTCCTGCTATTATTTTGAGCAGTACTCCTCCCAATAATTCGTCATTAAGTAGCTTTAGCATACGCAAGGCCGTACGTTCGCAACGTGCTTCGCGCTGCGTACGCTACGTTTACGGCTGCGTCCTACAGCATTAATTTACCATGCGCAACATCCGAAACGTGTACTCCACCTGAACGTCAACAGGCCTGACTTTAAGTGTTGCTTTACGCCATCTCGTGGAGAGGCAAGAAGTTGCGATAACCGATATTAGTAGACGCACATCTGTTGATACATGAAGGTTTCTTAAAGGTGAAAGCTTTAAATGTCAGTTTCATGGTCTTGTGAGGTCCAAATGTATGGTCTGGAAACTGTCACAGCTTTGCTGCAAAGGCGAAGCAATGAATGCGATACTAACTTATTGGAAAGCCACAGGCACAATGGCGAGCCGATAAAAACGTGCCCCGCGTTTTTCACACACAAATGATGCACGCAACGTGTTCACAGGCACACATCAACGCCAATAAGCGTGTCATTTGTCACTTCACTGTGTCTGAGCTGCACGCCCTTTTCGCAAACGCAGACTGTGAAACGATTGCAGTGAACCTTGTGCGCCCGGTAACTGCAACAAAATTGTTCCGGTGAAATCCCAAGACTAGCAAAGGCGTACGAATGCCCCCACTACGACATAACCAAGCGCACACGTGATTGTCCACCCTGCATACTCTCCGTGGAGCAAAGTACGCGTGGGAGGTGAGAGCACGTGCCGCCACGTCGTGACGATGTGGAGACGCGTGGTCATTGCGCCGTCTTGTTGGTAATGCAGAAAACACGATAGTTCCCCCTGAGATGCCCGTCACTACCGGTAAGGAGTACATGTAAATTGCTTGTGATTTTAACCTTCAAGGAGGTGCTCATTAGTGGCTTAGGGACTAAAGCTTCGCACTTACAACTCAGGTGTACTACGTTCAATTCCACGCACCCGAGCCTTTTTCTGAATAAATGTTCGTTATGTATATATATTGTGATGAGCGAGACAGAGAACAAGAGTCAACACCCGATCTTGGGCCAGCTGTTCTCATTCTGCCTCTTCTTCCCCGCTTTCCAGCCCACGGCCCACAGCTGCCGCTCCGCTCTTCGTTACATTCGGCCACACTGCGGACCTGACAACGAAAAAAAAGAAATTACAGTTCATTGCACCTGCAGTGGCCCGACTGCGTTTTTCAAGCGCGACACACGCACGGCAAAGTTGTTTCTTTTGCGTTTATCGAGAGTGAAGCTCGCATCTGAGGTGTTCACACGCCAGGTATTTTCTCGTACACACTGAGTAATTATGAATGGCCCGTCGAACTTGGGGAGTAGCTTCTTGCCAGGCCCGCTGGTGCCCCTTTGCACCAAGACCTTGTCACCGATGTTGAAAGCAGGAGCATGTCTACGGCGTCTTTCATAGCGGCGCTTTTGATTTTCTTGTGCGTGGGTGGCTTTCTTGATCGCCTCAGTTCGGATCTTCTGACAGGCCGCCTTGCGATCGTTGGCACGTGGAATTGTAATGGGAGCATCCAGACTGAGGACCGCTTTCAGCTGTGGTTCTTTCCCATAAACAATATCGCAGGGCGTTTCCCCGTAGACGTCTGCAGTGCCGTATTAATCGCAAAAGCGGCTGACGGAGGGTGGACGTCCCAGTCAGCCTCTCCTCTTTTCCCTGCCTTCGTATATGGAGCGAGTCGTGCCTGGATGCTGTGGTTGGTTCTCTCAGTAAGGCCGTTTGCTTGAGGATGAAACGCGGATGCGAAGTGGTGCTGCACACCTGACGTGCAAAGGTACTTTTTCAGTTCGCCGCTACGAAACGTTGTAGCCCGATCAGATATTAACTTTTTTGGTAAGCCATGTCTCCATTCAAATCGGTGCTTGCGGAAGTCGATTAGGTAAGTGTATGCAAGAGATGGCACGGCCTCCACTTCCACGTATTTTGACAGGTAGGCTACTGCTACAATGACGTAACGTTCTTCGGATCAGTCCGCTCGTCAGTGACACCGGTACATTACGGCATTGCGCATCACAAAAATACTGTGAGTTCTCTTGTCAGTGATAGATGCAATAATGGATGCCAAATCTTTATCCCCCTGTTGGGCTCGGGATATATCCATCTGGGCGAAAAAAATGTGGGTTTGCCTGGTTTGTTGCGCGCAGTCAAGGGGGTTCCGTGAGAGTGCATCGGCGACGTTGTTTAGCCCCCCGGCGCGGTGGCGCACGTAAAAATCGTATTCTTGCAGCGTGATTATCCACCGGGCAAATTTGTGCTTAAGTTGCTGCTTGGAAAACATCCATGCTACAGCAGCATTATCAGTCACAACAGTGAATTTACGCCCGAAAAGATAATGTCGAAACTTATAATCGACGCTCCATACCACTGCAAGACAATCAAGCAGGTTGGTGTGCGATACTGCGACACGGAATCTATTCGCTCCGATAGTGGCTGAATGCCGATAGGAAATATATTATGTCCCAGGTACGAAATCTTGGACAACCCAAACTGGCATTTCTTTTTGTTCAAACGAAACCCTGCTGCATAGAGTCTGTGTAGTACTTCGTTCAAATTGCGAAGGTGTTCATCCTCCGTTCTGTCAACGACCAGGATGTCGTCTAAGTACACCACACAGGCTTGGTTTTTCAATGGTCCGAGCACTGAATTCATCACACGCTGAAAAGTGCTAGGAGCCGTTCTTAGTCCAAACGGCATGCGGTTGAGTTCATACGAACCGAAAGGTGTGCGAAAGGCCGTTTTACATCGATGTTCCTCCGCGACGTTAATCTGCCAGTACCCTGCGCGTAAATAAATCGATGAAAAGAACTTGCAGTGACGTAATGTATCAACAGCGTCATTCAATGCAGGGTAAAGGGTAGGAGTCAAGCTTTGTACATTTATTGAGCTGCCTGTAGTCCCCGCAGAAGCGTAGTGATCCGTTTTTGTTTTGCGAACAAGGACGACTGGCGCTGCCTACGGACTCGATGACGGCCTAATAATGCCCGCGGCAAGCATTTCATCTACTTGTTCTGCGATCACTGCCCGTTCTCGTTCAGCGTATCGTCGCAGTGGCACGCATATTGGCGGTAGATCTCCCGTTGGTATGCGATGGAGCAGCAAATTAGTGCCTGGCAGTTCTGCTGTATTGCTAGCGAGTACTGGCTGATGGCGAGTTAATATAGAAGATAAGGTAGGTGGAGTGGACGGCTCACCTGCCGGTGGTGGCAGGGTTGTGGCGGTAGTCCCAGCTGTCGAAGACCGGAGCTCGACGTGGCCGCGATGTATGGTGAGCTCAATATTATCAGATAGCAAGAAGTCAGCACGAAGGATCATGTCGGCAGGGAGGTCTTCAAAGACGGGAATGGCTGGAAGAACTTTAGTGCCTGCTGCCGTCCGGACTGCAATGTCGAGCATTCCGACTGGCATAGCACTTCCTCGAAGTCCGCAGAGGGGAGGTTGCGTCCACGGTCAGATAGTGTCCCGAGCAAGACGTCGGTGTAGCGCTGTTCATTCCGCACCGGTATCCACCAGAGCAGATAGGTCACCTATTCCCTCAACATGAATGGACATCCGAGGAGTTTGACAAGCTTGGTAGTGGATTCGCTCTGGAAAGATTGACGACACTCCTTGGCGTTGTGGCCAATGCGACCGCACTTGAAGCATCCGTGTCGTGGGGAGGCGTAAGTCGAACGGACAGTCGGTAATATGTCCAAGCTAAGCCGACGACGAGAGTTTTGCTGAAATTCGGCTGCCTTTTGAGCGAAAACCTGGGGTGACGCTTCAGGTGACTGGCAAAATAAGATGGCAGCGTGAGTAGGGTCAGCCAAGCCATCAACGACATACTGCCGGGCAGCCGGAGAGATCCATGTAATGCCATATTTGTCGAGAAGCCCGAGCTTATCGTAGACGTATTTACGGGCGTCTTCCGATGGAGCCTGCCGACGCGATCGCATGCGCATGAAATGGTCGTCGTATGCGGATGGAAGTGGTTGGAAGGCCGTGACGAAGGCTGTAGTCCAGTCACTCCAGGATTCGTACTTGCAGCCATCGTATTGATGCCACGCTTTGGCGGACTCGCGCAGTCGGCTTGCGGCTAGCGATAGCGTCACGTCGTCAGTCCATGCATGTCGACGGGCCAACGAGCCCATTCGGCAATAATAGCGCGCGCTGGTCCATTCTACTGTGTGCATGTTTGTGTGCATGCGTATGTATGTAAGAAAACAATAATAAGGATGCACTTAGCGGTTGAAGGGTGTACTAGGGGCCAGATTTCGCTACCGCGTTCAACTCTTAAAGAGGAAGCTAAAGGGTTCTCCAATTTTTTACAAAGCTCTAAGCGTAGCCGTAAACTGTTATTTTGACCCGCGTACAACAACGGGCGTATTATTTCTGATAAATAAGTCGAATATAATGAAGTAAGTGCTCCAGAGTTTGTTCAGACCAGTGTACAGTGGCGGTCAAAATACTGTGTACCACAGGAACACGTGTCAAACAGTCTGAAGCGCCTTCTCACGGCTCTTTGCAAAGCTCGAAAGCGCACACTGCACACACGCGCCCTTTTTTACCTGCCTGCCCGCTCGTTGACTCACTTCAAAAGCGCGCGTACCAGAAAAGTGCAAAGTGTCACTCCGGCTGTCGATGCGGAAACACCGAGCGATGCTATCGCAACGAAAGCACGTAATGCTGGATTCACGCGACAGATGTGATCACGGACGGATCAGTGACTTGACATGTGACGTGTTCTGTATTTCTCCACGGCTCGCATTCACACGACAACGGAGATGGCGGGGATGGACCGGCCCTTCTCTAGCTCCCAGGAGCGTAGGCGATGGCACACCCACCCGCGGCAGTTCTGCATAACTTCATCCGTTTTCAGTGACAGCCGCGTACTGCGTGCATGCACAGTTCAGAATAAAGTAGCGTCGTAAACACTTTAACACCGCTACAGTGGCTAGCGTCGCCATCGTATTGTGCGCTCTTCTCAGCAAAAGCGACATGGAGTAGACTGGTGGAGAAGACTGGAAAGAACGGTGGTTTCCAGCCGAAAACGTTTTGCCGCCGGGAGTTTCGTTTCTTTCGCCGAAAATCCCAAGTGATCTCAACTGTGATTTGGGTCTCCGCTGTTTAACGAGTCGCCCCCGATGGATCGAAGGAGAAATGCAAAAACGGGTGACGTATGATGTAGCATGCGATCCCCGGGATCGAATCACGATTTGGTACGTCGTGTGGATCCAGCATCAATAGGTGATCGGGAATATGGGCAGTTGCAGGGAACTGTGGGATACGATGGCTTCCGGTTTTACGCACCACGTGGGTTAGCAGCGGCACGCGTGCATTTTTACCGCTTTGTTAAAAAAAGCACCTCTCCGTGCAATGTCTGTGCTTTAAGAGTTGTTTTTTGTGCATATGCTAACCTTGATTGCGACGATGACAAGCTACGAAAGCCATGAACGGTAAGGAAACCTTTCTATTGCACTAAAATGATCTGCAATGCTTTCATGCTGCTCGGGGCTATATTGTCAGTTTTGCCGGAAGATCAGTCGATAGAGAAGACAGTTTTCATTGTATATATGTGAAACGTTACTGCAGATAAAAAATCCCAATTTAAAAAATCGCAGGGGATGGGTATGACTGTAGCAGTGTGCTAAAAGTTCATTTCAGGTTTGCTGCTTCAGCCGACATTGTCGGTCGATTGGCATAAAGCGCTACACTTATTGAGCGCGTTGAGATATCGTTTTTAGGGGTGAAACAAGGAAGTTTATTTCAAACTGGTAACAACAATACAGGTGAGTTCAACTGTCTGGTGTAACAAAATCACTTCAGTGGCGTGTACAAACAAGAGCACATACACAGGATGTAACACACAGCGCCTCCAATATTCTCACAGATCACGAATCACTCAAGAAAAAAAAGAGAAAAAGGGGCGAATCTCCTTATAACGGCACCCATTCGTCCCTCGTGGCCGTAGTAGTAGTGTGTAACAAGTATCACATTTTGACCTCCAAGGTGGTGCTGGTGAGAGATTTCTTCTGTGCGTTGTTGAACAATAAAAGATAGTGCTTAATGTACATGCCAATGGCTGCAAAGGGAGAATGAGAGACAGGAAAATTCGGCTATTAGCTATTGCACACGCTAGGAGTTTTTTATTTTTCTACAACACACAGAAGACAAGAAATGGTTGCTACGTTATACTCGCTGAGCGTAACCTCCTAGATTTTAAAAAGAATTAGCGAGCGTTGGGCCGCAGTGCCATGAATACAGTGAACTAGTATATACCATGAACTCGAGGTGGTTAAAGGTGGGAAGTAGACACGAAGCGCAAGCCGTAAGAAAGTGTGCGTGTGCCTCCTTTCGTTCAGTGCTTGGAATGTCGGCTGGATGACGGTGCTTCTATATGAGGAATATATGATGAAAAGATGTGAGATGGTGGTACTTGGAGTGTGGAATAGGTGGACGAACGGACACACAGACAGATGCATGGATGGACGCACGGATGGCTGCACGGACGAATGGACGCATGGACGGACGCAGTAGCGGATGCATGGACGAAAGCAGGGACGGACGCACCGATGAACGTGCGGACGCACGAACAGATGCACGCACGGATGAGCGGATCGACGCACGGGTGGTCACAGAGACGCACGCATGGATGGACGGAAGAAAGAACGAATGGAAGGACGGATGATTCGCCCCACTATCCATGATTCACTCCGTGAATATGCTGCCATTTTTTTCTTACCTTAAGCGCACTATATAAGATGCGTTTTTCACCCAAAGCCAGGTTTCAACGCTGATCTTTGTCAAGCTGCGCGTTATTGCGGCGCATAAGCAGTACAGTAAGACATAGACAGCGCCGAATAGTCAAAACCCTGCGTTTCTTCTTTAACGCACGCCTTCCTTTGTGTGCCGTCCTACTCAGTTTGACCAAATTAAACGCAAACGACTCCTCCAGCGCTTCGTGTAAACTGACTTTTGAGGGAAGCTTTCGCGTTTTTTGTCTTATGTGCGCAATGGCCGGCGATCATCTCATATGGTAGGTAATTTCGCCCGCGTGTTCCCATATCTTTGCTAGGGGCGCCTGCGCGACACTTTATTTCTCGTTGTAATATTCGCAGCAATTTCATGCGTAAGCCTTTTATTAGTGCGGAATACACACGCACCTGTGATAAAATAGTATTCGCACACTCTGGCTCCTACGTTCGGTACCCAAAGGCTACATGTTGCCGTGGCTCTCTTCAAAGCTACGGCCCACCTCATTTTTCTTTGGTTATTTCATTGGAATGAATACCTGTCTCTCCCTTTCATGACCGAGTTGGAGCAGCCGACTGCTCAACAACCGACCATGGTTTATCAAGAAGAAGATAAATGGGCGACCGCGCGTGCGAATTCCGAATAATCTGAGGCTTGCGGCGGAGCTGATCGCCGTCGTCTACTCTTCTCGAACCGGAAGCCGGCTACAGAGGGTGCATCCCACAATCCTTTGCTCTTTCACTGCTTCAACTGTTTTACTGGTTGTACTTGTTTCACAATATGTTAAAACATCTCTTGAACTAACACTCCACCAAACCAAATCAAAAGCATGTTGTCGCTCGAATTTCGCATAAAGAGATACGGCTCTCCACAGAACAGCAAGTCGTTCAGCGGCTCGTGCATAAGCACCTCCAAATCAAAAGAGGATTGGCACCACCAAGTAGACAGTACTAGGCCTTGAAGGCGATTTTAAAATCTAGGAGATCAGAAGAGCCTTGCATGATCTCAACGGCGGGTCGACCCTTGGCCCGAATGGTATATTAAACAAGGTCCTTCGTAAACTCGACGACGATTCAATCGAGACCCTGAAGGATATGATCAATGCAGCATGGAGTGAATGCAGAGGGCCAGAGCAGTGGAAGCTGGCCAACACGATCCTTATTCCTAAGCCAGGAAAGCCCCCAATATTTTTTACATTATGTATCAGCAAGGTTGCAGAACATGCCATACTGCACAGGATAAACAAGTACTAGGAGAATAGCGACGTCTATACACATAATATTGTTACGTAGAAATAACAGTAGCAAAACCATGTAGCAGCACGGTTGGATTCAGGGCAGGGCTATCCACACAAGACGCAATGAAGATTGTCAAACACCAGGTCATCGACAATGAAACCAGAGACGTCAGAGCAATTCTGATCCTAGATCTACAAAAAAGCGTTTGATAGCAACTACCGCTCATTCATACTCGAAGCAATTTCAAAGCTGGGAAAGTCTTATATTGCCGTGACATAGTGCCTTCATTCAAACAACGCGCCCATCAACGCGCGCACAGGGACATACATGCGCGCCGTCTAGCGTTGCGCAGAGACGATGATGATAGCA